>CANPUT010000053.1:0-121799 GCA_947578815.1 Epinotia ramella | reverse complement strand
TCTTACAGTTTCGGGCGTACAGTCATCATCATAAAGTTAGTAGAAGCCAAAGTACTCAAATAAATGAATAAATAAATAAATATTAGGGGACAATCTTACACAAATCGACCTAGTCCCATAGTAAGCTCAATAAGGCTTGTGTTATGGGTACTAGACGGACGATATATTTAATAGAAAATACTTAAATACATAGAAAACATCCATGGCTCAGAAACAAATATTCATGCTCATCACCAGAGCTCGGATAGGGTGAGCTGTTTTGAGAGTTTGCATTACATGGACATACCTGTAAATGGTATTTGTCCAAAGTGTAATTTAATTAGGTACCTTACTTTGTTGAATTATATCTATACTTAAGTCGATATCAAACGTAAGAAGAAATACGTTGAAAATAGTAAATATAGAAAAACTGATAGTTCTTTTACACAGAAACTTTATAATAAATTAAAAATCGTAGAGAGTACTCTTTTTGCAATGCATTATCATTATAGTTTAATCATAATCAATTAAAGTTTCGTTTTGTTTTAATATTTATTTTCAGGGTGTATCCATATTAATTTATTTATTTATTATTTATTTATTGACAAATACATTTACGTGACATTACAGTAAAAACCAATGCGTCACGAAACTAAAAACAACAAATAATACTATTTAGGCGACGAAACGGCGTGGCCCCGTTGCATCGTCATCTCCGGTGTTGGATTCGGCAGGTTGCCCCGGAACCGTCGAAACACGACACCCTTCGGCCAGAAGTCAGCACATGCGATGGTCTCCTGCAGCGGCCGCGGCACGCGCACCACAAACGAGCTGAAGTGCACATAGTGGCGCGAACGCAGCTGGAACACCCTCAGCGAGAAGCCGGTCTTCTGACGAACGTACTCCACCACGTCATCAGCCGTGGCGGTGTAATGCAGGCGCGATATATATAGCGCCTTGCTCGGTGTGGCAACCCGCAGACCGCAACCAACCGGTTCTGCAGTTCCACACTGACTCTTGCGCGGCTTGCGCTTCCTCGACACCGTTGTAAAACCCTCCTTATCCACATCGGTGCGCGGGGGCTTCTCCTTTGGAGGAACCCGAACTTCACGCGCTCTTGAGGGCGCGTCTCTCCGGTCGGGTGCGACAGACCGACCAGCTACGGCATCAGCATAGCGATGACGTGATTTAGAGGATGGGGCGGGGGGAGGCCCGGCGCGGAGGGGGCACGCGGGCCGTGCAACGGCATGCGCATTGTCAGCAACATGCAAACTGACCGAGTCGACACTTGACGCCCGGTCATTACTCTTGAAATTTGACCCCGCTGGTGACCGAGTTTCCGGGGCACTATTACGCAATTCGATAATTTCTTTGCGTAACACGGCAATCGTAGCCTGCGAAACGTCAAACTTTTCCAAAATTTCAGTCAATTTTTTTCAATTTCTTTTTCATTAATATTAACGCATGACATTAATGACATAAGAATAGTTCACCCTGTCCGAGCTCTGCTCATCACACAAATATTTGCCCTTACCGGGATTCGAACCCAGGACCTTCAGCTTCGTAGGCAGCGTCACTACCCACTAGACTAACCGGTCGTCAAATATATCGTAACACAGCCTATTGTAATAACGACGTGTTGCGATATATTTGGCTGCGTTGGCTGCTACAAACTATATGAGATCAAATACGCTGCCGAACTAGAAAATACCAGGCTTCGGGGTGTATCCTCTTTGTTGCCGGAGGATCTCGAAATTGAAAAACCAATCTCCCCTTCTGAAATGATGCATCCGGCAATAAGGGAGGGCATCTCATTTCGGGAACTGCAGGACGGGGCCGAGGTTGAGCGGGCTCTGGATGATCATCCAGAAGACTCGTGGGTGTCCTACACTGACGGAAGCCGACACGACAACACAGTCGGGGCGGCTTTTGTCACTGTGGAACCAAATCATACTAACTCCGTAACAAAAAAGCTGAAGCTACATGACTGTTGCTCGGTATACCAGGCCGAACTCCTCGCGATATCGCAATGTCTCCAAAATCACTTAAATAAAATCACACCTACACGTAATAACACCACACACATTATTTTATCAGACAGCAAATCAGCCCTTCAGGAACTTGCCAATCCCAATAGTTACAATTCACTTGCAAACACAATACATAAACTATTACACACACACAAACAACATTCACATACCCACTTCTACTGGGTTAAGGCGCACTGCGGCGTCGCGGGGAACGAGCTTGCCGACGCTGCGGCCAAGGCTGCAGCTAATCTAAAAAAGACACCGGACTATCTTACTATACCAATATCCAATATAAAGTACAAATTAAAACAGATTGCTCAGCAGTCGGCCGAGGAACTTTACAACTCCCCCAACAATTGCAAATACACCAAGAAAATCTTTACTGATTACAAAGCTGTAAATGAATACCTAACCACATACGGTCTAAGCTTCGAAACCACTCAATTAATATCAAATCACGGATACCATAAAGAATACCTCCATAGATTTAAAATAACAAATGACGATCAATGTCCATGTGACAGCACATCTACGCAGTCTGTTCAGCATTTAATAGAGGACTGTCCCAGATTTCACTTAGGAAGACATGAATACGAGCAAATATGCATCATGTTAAACATAGACCAAAACAATTTAGAAAAAGTATTTTCCAAACAAACAACAGCAGAAGCCTTCCATACATTCTATAAGTATATCGTAAAAAGGCTAAAAAGGTTCAACGGAACATGATCCAATATATTAAAATTATCAAATCCAAGTCAAATATAAATAAATAAATATATCTTCTACAATACTATACATGTCACATCTCATTCTTTTAATTTACTACTATTTTCATTTCATTATTATTTTATCATTAAATTATAAACTTACGGAAATATATATAGATATATATGCAACAATATATATATACATATACATATATTTAATTTTAACTTAACCTACCTCTGCTTGCTGAATAAACGACCGGGGTTCACTCAGCAAGCAAAGGTTGGCATCCCTAACTTCTCCCTATTATCCCTAATATTTCCTCACCATCCAACACATTAAAACAAATTCCACACAATAAGTAAACTTCACAACAAAACCCTACACTGAAACAATAACTCACCTCACCCATCCATACACACTTCAAATAAAAAACACCGCCAAGAGCAACGTGTATACCGATAGCACTGCGCTCTTGCATTTCACAACACTGCACAGGGTGGTGGTTTTAGTCCGTAGGCAACTGGGTAACATTCCCAGTTGAGTCGGGCATGCTGCGAAGCCGGGCCGCAGTATCCAATGAGGATCTCCACCACCTACGCAAAAAAAAAAAAAAAAAAAAAACTGTAGTATAAATGGGAGAACGATTTAGGGCCGGAATATAAACGAGTGAATTCGGGGGAAGACTCAGAACCCAGCCTCAACTTTGAGCGACGGCGGCAGCGCCGTGGCCGTAGTGTCAATTACCGCCCGTTACGCGTGCGGAGAATCTTACTTTCAGGCCAGGTCCAGCCTTATATTGGACTCACCAAGAGCGGTATTAAACAAACACTCAGATCGAATATTTACCGCCCTTAGGCTCGGCCGTCAAACACCTGCGGCCTGAGACATTCTGTCTTTAACCGCCCCAGCACGGCTACCACGCAACGGCGCGCGAGCACTCTCGATTTTTCTCGCACTATCCGTCTCTCTCTTATTAGAAAACTTAGAAAGAGAGGACTTAGAAAAATCGAGAGAACTCGCGCGCCGTCTTGCGATAGTTGTGCTGGTGAAAAATGAAATATTAAAGAGTGAGGTTTAACTACAACAATTACAATGACAAATAAAAAATACATCAAAAGCGATTTGATATGAATTTAGCAACGAAAAGGTGCAGGAAAATACAAATGTGCATTATATTTAATGTATCATTAAGTTAAAGTACCTTGCTGGGCCACTTCTCCCTCTATTTGGAGGCAAAAATAATGTAAACATTAATGTACTGTCACAAACACTACTAGTTAATTAATGGGGCTTCTAGACGGGCTATACCTTTCCGGAAATGTGTGGCCGGCAACTATGGGCGTCCCTCTCTTACTCACATCTTAGACAGGGACACCAATAGTTGCCGGCCACATATTGCAGTGAAAATATGGCCCGTCTAGGAGCCTCTTAATGATACTATCAGACACACTACTTATTAGTTAATTTCAAGATATTTAGATTTAGATTATAATCACAAATATTAGTGTATATGTCTGGATTAAACACACTTTGTTTCCTAAACTGGTAAACCGATGAATCGCTTCGCTCCACAACCGTTTTAGATTTGAACTACGTATGTTCGCAAATTTTTCATCCTAAAAAATCTAATATTTTTTCGAAAACCTTACATATTCTACACCATTATCGGAACGACATAAATTTAGAATTAGAATAACATATTTTTATCAATCATATATATACATAATTATATAAATTGTCAATGATTGTGCATCAAAAACAACCATAGTATTGTGGTGACATCCACGGCTGTGACGTGCGTACCAAAATGAAAATGACCCATAAACAGTATTCTTATGAAACGGCTGTAATAGTACATTACTACAGAGGCAGGGAAGTAAGGGGTTGCCGGCCGAGTACATATAGACGGCCGAGCGTAGCGGGGTAGTTATGAGGCTGGCAACCCCTTTTCACGCCGAGGTATGTATAGTGCTTTTCTCAAACATGCAATGAAATAAAATAAAAAAGCTCCAAGAAATCAAACTTTAATTTTCATGGCTGAACGCCGTGATCCTGTGCCACAAATTGTGGAATGGAAATTAAAAAAGACCATCTTGCAGGCCTAGGTCACTGTGCCAATCTATTCTCTCATATTGTGTCTTGGCCTGGGGTGGCACGACGTCTTCATCGCTAATAAATCTCGAGCGTGCTCAGAGATCAGTAATTAAAGTAATGCTTAAGAAGCCAATTCGTTTCTCTACAGTCCAGCTTCTAAAGGAGGCGCAACTACTTAGCGTCAGGAAACTTTTTCTGGTCAAAGTAGTCACCAAAGCTCACCAGGAAACAATCAAAAAAATCAAAACTAAATCTGCTAGAGGTGATAATTTGCGTCCCAGATGTTTCAGACTGGCTTTGCCGTCCACTAAAACGTGTTTTGCTAGACGCTTTAGTTATTATCTGAAACCTTGCTTATATAATAAATTATGTAAAATAACTGACGTAAGCAATATGTGTTTACCAAAAGTTAAATCAATAGTGACTAGATTATGTTTAGAATGGAGTTATGAAGAGATGGAAAGATTTATTAGAAATTAAAACACTGCACATACATACATACATACATACATACACACACAAAATAACAATAACAACGATAGTTTTAAATAATAATTACCTACCTATTAATAACTTTAGTCCTACTTCAAAAATTATATATATATTATTGTCAACTGCACTCACGGACTCCAAGATACAGGCTGAGCCTAGTTTGGAGCCCACTAGAAATGTGTATAATGTTATAAGTTAAACTTATTGGTCAATAAACAATTTTTTACTTTTTTTTTTTTTACTTTACTTTAGGCCTCCAATTTTGTATGAAATGCCATTACGGGTCTCTCGTCTCGCTGCGCCTGAAACGTGACACTTCGAAGCCCATTAGGAAGAACACAACGTCAATATTTAATTTGAATGTTTGAGAAAAGTATATTTCTCAAACATGCAATGAAGTGTCGTCATTACGTGCGTTATAACAGGCTTTAAAGTGAGATGAGGAGTGAGGCGACATGACCCTAATTTCTCCTATCTTATGAATAATTCAGTACCAGATGTTTCAGTCAGTACCCCACTCACGAGTGATTATCATCGCTATCAAATCCCATTAGCAGTAAAACTAGATCGTAAAACCCTATGTTCGTGTTCTGTCACACAGGGACCCAGAGACTGTATAAAAAGCCATGTATACTATAATAATAATTATTTACGATACAAGTGCCGAAAATAGGAAATTCGCAACGTGTGGTGATAAATTAAAACACGACCGAAGGGAGTGTTTTAAATCGACACGAGTTGCGAATTACCTATTCGCACGTGTATCGTACAACGTTTTACTGCACATATGGCTCTTTAAAGTTTCGACATATGCACGAAAAGTGCTCTTTTCCGCACTAGTGCGGGAAAGTAGCACCATATGTACTGTAAAAGATCTTTCTGTACTCGAAATTCGTATTATTTACTCCTCAAACGTCCAACACTAAAAAAGTATCACGTTTCGGGTGGAACAACTCGAGAGAACTGTAAGAGAATTTCATACAAAATTGAAGGCCAGGAAGTATTTTGTTTTTAATTTCAGCGATGAAAATTAATGTTTAATTTCTTGGAGTTTTCTTTATTTGTTTCATTGCATGTTTGAGAAAAGCACTATACATACCTCGGCGTGAAAAGGGGTGCCAGCCTCATAACTACCTATCCTCTATTCTATATGTACTCGGCCGGCAACCCCTTACTTCCCGGCCTCTGTAGTAATGTACTATAAATTATAATCCTATGGATGAAAGTAAGAGCGAAGAACGACTAAGTCCACCTTTTGTACGATAAGTTTTCTTTTGTGCAATAAAGTTTTAATAAATAAATATTGTATGGTATGGTACTCACGCAAGCTGGCGGTACCGGCGACCATCTTGGCGCGCGTCATGTGCGAGTAGAGCGCGCGGGCGCGCGCGCGCTGCGCCGCCGCCGCGTCCACGGCCGACACCGAGCGCGCGGTCGCGGACGCCGAGCTGGGGGAGCGATCTAGGGGGAAGGTGCAAGGTGAATTACATCTATGGCAGACTTCTGGACCAGTGTTTTTCAACCATTTTTGTAGCGCACACCTTAGCGGGTTAGGCTCGCAAAACACACTGTCTCGAAATGTGCACTTTCTGTAAAGGTGCATTTCTTTAGAATGATCATTTTCCCGGAAAGTACACTGTCTCTATAAGTGCACTTCCCGATATGTACACTTTGTCAATAGGTACACTTTCCCAGAAAGTGCACTTTCGCAAAAGGTATATTTTCCCGGAAAGTACACTTTAGGGGTAGGGGTGTCCCTGTTCATAATACCAAGGGTTTCTATGAAATAGTGCAGATGCAAACAGACGGAGAGACGGACGGACAGAAAGACCGAAACTATAAGCGTTCCGTTTTTGCATTTTTGACTACGGGACCCTAAAAAGATTGTGAAAACTTCTTTAGCGGCGCTGAGCACTTTTTGGGATGGGGAAAAACTGTTAAATACGCGACAGTGAAGGAGGTCACAAACTTTTATATTTTGCTGCTAGCCGATTCGACTTCATTCAAAACTGAACGCTATTCGTAAGAGTATACACCCGTTAAACACTTTTTGCAATAGCATATTCTGCAAACAAGCGTCCTTCACCGTTTTGCTATTGAGCAAATTCAAATAGTTCGAATTTGGACGTTATTCCTAAAGAGATACAGCTTTGAAAAATATTTACCAACGGCAAAAACAAATTGATATTTTGTTCACCGCCGCTGTCTGCTGTTCTCGCAAATTCGAATAGTTCGACTTTGGACGTTATTCCTAAAGAGATAAAGCTTTGAAAAATATTTGGCAATGGCAAAAACAAATTGGTATTTTGTTTGCCGCCGTCGACGGGCGAGCGGCCCGTCGCACCCAACGCGCCCGCGGCCCGTCGCACCCAACGCGCCCGCGGCCCGTCCGCCTAAATAATTATTAATTGTTTATAAATTTGCGTCAAATTCATTTTTAGGGTGACACCGTAAGATGTCACGTGACCTAATCGAAAAACTGTTACAATGTTATTAAGTTTTCACTTCTGCCGGCACTCCCGGAGTGCAACCCGGTCTTTTTTTTATCAATACGTTTATTACTTTCAAAAAGTTTTTTTTTTTACAAATATGTTTATTACTTTCAAAGTCTCTAAATAACAAATGTGTACCTTTTGACAAAGTGCCCTAAATGGGAAAGTGTACATTTTAGGAAAGCGTGCGTTTTGAAAAAGTGCACTGTTTGCAAAAATGCACATTTCGGGAAAGTTTCCAAATTGGGAAAAGGTACATTTTGGGAGTGTACATTTTGCGGAAAGTGCACCTTTGCAGAAAGTGCACATTTCGGAAAAGTGTGTTTTACGAGCCTAACCCACCTTAGCATAGCAATATCGCAATCCTATCACCCGGGATCACAAATATCAAGTCCATGGCAATTTAGATTTAAAGATGCAACCTCCATTAAGAGGCTATGCGACCCGCAGGATGAAAAATACTGGCCTAGAGTCTAGCTAGAGTAACAGTCGACAACCTTTGGCAGGCTAGAAATCAGAAATCTATAATATTTATTTTATTTTGTTTTTAGTATTTGTTGTTATAGCAGCAACAGAAATACATAATTTTAAGCTAATTTCAACTAATATAAAGCTTGTTTACTGGATTCCCAAAAAGCAACAACATTCACTTTTAAATAATTGGTCTGTACCTGACAGCATAACTACTGTGTAGCTTAACTATTGAGAATACCCTGTGCTATTGTACTATTGTTGATTTCGATCTTTCATATATTCTTTATTATATTGTAGTCATGTTCATAGTACATTGAGGTGTTACAAGCATAATAGAAGGTAGGTACATGACACCCAGTAAAGGGCACTAAATATATGTTGATCTTAAATCTAGATTCATATAATTAAATTCATATAATTAAACTAGCTGATGCCCCCGGCTTCGCCCGCGTGTTTATAGGAAAATGTAACATATTGAATTTTCCCGTGGGAATTAGAGGTTTTCCCGCTGGAAAAAGTAGCCTGTCACTCTTCGGCTTCTAAACTATCTCCATATATTAAAAAGAAAACACATCAATACGACGCTCCTTTGCGACGTGAAAGAAGGACAAACATACAAACACACACTTTCGCATTTATAATATTAGTAAGGATGTATTGAGAAAGTTATTTATACTGTATCATCTTAATTCTTTACTTAATGCCCGTTAAATGTTTACTATTGGCCCTAGGAAATAGCATCAACATAATAAGATTTTTGATTGTAATTACATGAGAATGTCCAATTGATAGATTTTATTAAAAAATATAACATGGTGTTGTTGATCCATACTATACAATTATCAATTATGAATGGAACGAAATTAATTAAATTAATGTGACTAATGTGTATCTTGTATGTATGTGTGTGCATCTTTTAATTCTGACAAGTGTCACCTTGCTAGATTTTACCACGGGGATGGCAGAATAACAGCGTCCGGGCTCTTGGCGCAGGCATTAGCTGAGCCATCTTCCTTTTCAACTGTTTGTATGTTTTTACTGTTTAAGTTTAATCTAAATTGTTCTGTTAAACGATCATAGTGTATGCAAACTCGTCGATTAAATGTCTATTATTATTATTATTATTAACTACTCATTGAGACGATTCTAACGAGCCCAAACTCAACGGGGTTACGTCGGTTAAGTAGTGAATTCCCATGGCCACCTGTCTCCATCATCAGACCAGCTCGATGGTACCATAATATTGAATTGTCATCCAAACTATACTTAAACCCAAAAATTCAGCTCAATTGGTCACCGGGAAGTAGGTCAAATTTAACTTGCAAGATTTGATTACAGACAGACAGACAGAAAACGGGACAGGTGAAACTAAATAAAAGCTTGTAAAATATACGCGTCTTGACAACCTCCTCCGTTGTTTTCATCGGTTAAAAATGATGCGAACCATTCGCACAGGCGAACGCGAATATTCGTAACATGCCTGGTTCAAATGCCCACGTTTTTAAAAGTGGCGACCGTGACAGGAGTCTGAGCCACCCGGCTCCCGACCCGCACAGCCCCGCCTCGTAAATGTACTAACTACTGAGTTGATACGGAGTTGATGCAGTGAGCGCTTGATTTAGATTTAGATTTATTTATTTCACAATATACAATTACAATATGAATTAAAGCTAGCTTAATCTATATGAATTTATATTATGATCGTCAAAGAGAATAAGAAATATAAAAAATGTCAAGTTACATTTGGTTTAAATTATAGGCACAATTAATTAATAGGCAAAAGTAAATAAATGACCAAGATAATATCACATAAAGATCGTCAGATAACAAACTATACCTTAATAAACGATAAATACAAATAACGATTTAATTTACAATGTCAAAAACAGTGATATTATTAATGTTTCATGTCCATAAATTCCTTTACTGAATATAATGCGTTTTTCAATAAAAAGTTTCTAAGCCCGTACAATTCCATATAGAATACTAACCGCTCGAGGCGAGGCGGTACGGGTCGGGCGCCGGGTGGCTCTAATGAGACCTTAAAGGACGACTCACCAGTGCCAACAAGTTGGAGGCTATCTACGCTGCCTACATTGCGCTCGCGCTCGAGCTGTTTCTGCGCGGCCGCGTCCAGTCGGGCGAACAATTGCTCGGCGTCGGCGGGGAACGCTCGCTTGTACGCCCAATAAGCTCTGTGGGACAAATAAACAACGACTTGATCAATCGAAAAAAAAGACCGGGCTGCACTCCGGGAGTGCGGGAAAACTCAATAACATTGTAACAGTTTTTCGATCAGGTCACGTGACATCTTACGGTGTCACCCTAAAAATACTATAAAAACCAGGGTATATAATAAACAGCGGACGGCGGCGGCGAACAAAATACCAATTTGTTTTTGCCGTTGCCAAAAATATTTTTCAAAGCTTTTGGTTTGGCCGAATTCAATAAAAAACATATTACTTACATCACACCCCACACACTTTAAAAAAAATATTATCCATATCCTTATTCTATTAGTTTCCGAACGCATCCTTTTCCCCTTACCTCTGCGGAAGTTGGCAGTAACACTTCCGGTACATACCAAGTGCCTGTGACGTCACGTCCAGTCGCCAGCCATATTGTTACTACAAAAAACTCAAAATCATCGCGCGCGCGCATCTCCTTTATGCAAAAACCCAAAAATACCTTGAAACATAAATAAACCTCAAATTAACTCTCAAAATAATCTATAAAACTTGCAAGTAAAAAGAAAGTGATTGGATTGCCGAAGAATCTCAACTGAACCAGCACATCAGGTATTCACTGCAGCAGCAAACGAGGTAATCCCTATTAATCCTTTTAAATTTACACCAGCTTTATCTCTTTAGGAATAACGTCCAAATTTGAACTATTCGAATTTGCTCAATAGCAAAACGGTGAAGGACGCGTGGACAAAATTACAAATTCATTTGCAGAATATGCTATTGCAAAAAGTGTTTAACGGCTTTATACTCTTATGAATAGCGTTCAGTTTTGAATGAAGTCGAATCGGCTAGCAGCAAAATATAAAAGTTTGTGACCTTCACATCTGACGTCACAAAAATCTGTCGCGGATTTAGCAATTTTTCTCCATCCCAAAAAGTGCTCAGCGCCGCTAAAGAAGTTTTCACTTCAAAAATGTTGTTATTCCGTCCCGTATAGGATACAATATGAAAGAGTTTGTTTGAAGAAAAAACCACACAAAACGAAGGGTTTCGTGCCTATTAAGAAAGGTCGTATCGTAATAGAAATCTTATGACACTTCTCTAGGAATAGCAGTTTTTCAGCAATATCTCGAAAACCGTTGAACCGAACTTGTTCAAAATAATTTTCGGTGAAAGAATTTAATAATGGTATGGCGGTAGACCCCCCCACAAGGTGGACTGATGACCTGGTAAAGGGCGCGGGAGTCCGCTGGATGCGGGCGCAGGACCGGCCATAGTGGCACTCTTTGGGGGAGGCCTATGTCCAGCAGTGGACGTCTTTCGGGTGACATGATGATGATGATTAATAGTGGCACTCTTTAGGGGAGGCCTCCAGCAGTGGCTGATATGATTGTACCTGCGTCCGTAAGTCCGCGCAGTGCTATCCGCGTCTATACACGCGCGGCGAATGGCGTCCCTCACAACTGGGAGTTGTTTCTCTATCGCCAGCGTCGACCATTTTTCTAACATGAGCACTAGGATTTCACTGGAACAAGACATTATAAACTTATATGGACATCAATTCCAGTCGTATTAAAATATATTTTGGGGACAATCTTACACAAATCGACCTAGTCTCAAACTAAGCAAAGCTTGTACTAAGGGTACTAGACGACGATAAACATACTTGTATAAATAAATAGATAATAATATACATAGAAAACATCCATGACTCAGGAACAAGTATACATGCTCATCACCAGGGAGCGTACATTTCATGCCGGTTTCGTCATAATGACGTATTCATATAAACACACAGGATGATTCAAAAAACGAAGTGACACGACTTGTCTATCGATGCTATCATGAAATTGGTCAAGTCCATGTTAAAATCAAACTGCGTTTCTTTATGTTCCTCATGTTCTTTGTGTTTTATTGTTTGCAAATGTAATTTGATGTTGCTTGCTTTTGGTGGTAAACTTTGCTGACAGCAGGAACAATAAATTTGTTTATTATCTATAACTAAACCTGGATTTATTTGGCACAATAATTTTATAGCCTCCATGGCGACTTAGGCCACTAGCAAAGCATTAAGTTTCCTGATCTTATTAAATTTAACTGAAATGTTGTTTCCGCATGTCTCCTATTTGTGACAAAGAGTAAACTTTGATGTGACAATGTCAGATAAAGTTCTTTCAATGTCCGTCTCAAGTGTCAATATATTAGATCTACTTAAACGGAAGAGGTTGATTAGATAACAGTGATTAATCATTGATTAATCACATTTTCCATTATTGGGTACGGATAAATAAACGTACGTTATGCCGTTGCTCTTTTCAAACTTTTTCCATCCTGTATGTAGCTTGACGTCATACGCCTGTCATCGGCATGAAATGTACGCTCCCTGACAAATAAATGCCCTTACCGGAATTCGAACCCGGGACCTCCAGCTTCGTAGGCAGGGTCACTACCAACTAGGCTACAGAGGTCGTCAAAAGCCTCCTTATGTATTATTGATCTAACAATTTAGATTAGTATTGTGACTTTTAAGAGTCCACTGTAAGCTCGGCCGAATTTCACCTCCCCATACAAACGGAGTTTCATTCTCATTTTAAAACTATGAATTGTGACGAAACTTTGCATATACAGTGACATGTATATCTATGTCTGTAATTAGATTATGTATGGTTCCAGTTTATAAAACAAACGAAATACAGCAAAAACAAGTTTTGTATGAAAAACATAATTCCGCTGTATTTGTTTTACTACGGCATCTGAAGTTACATAAACTAACTACAGACCTGGATATACCTCATGCAAAGTTTCGTTACAATCCAACACGTAGTTTTAACATGAAAGCGTAACTACGTTTGTATGGAGAATAGAATTTACCCGCAGTAAATTCTATTCTTACTTACTTAAAAATATACGAATAGTAATCTTGAGGCTTTTTTGCAGCGAGATCAGTGATTCGAAACATGATTAAGCAATTTTCGCTCGATAGAAAGAAATCACGAACATAGGTCTAAAAAATATACTTAAAATATTCGTAACAAATTATCCATAAAATGTAAAAATATTAAAATTGCTTCTAAAAATCGGCAATATCATGTTTGAGAGAAATGTGATTACTTTTTTATTTATTTAAACGGCCAAAAAATTAAAATCAAAAAACATGATATCCGCGCTTCCGAGCACGCGCTTCCATCTCGCTCACGCTTATGCTCAGTGAGAGGGAGAGAATACCATGAACGCACAGCGCCTTAAGGCCTACTTTTAGAATAAATGTTTGAACTTGGCATAGCTGTGGTTTACCTTAAAGTAGACCGAATCTCTTTGGACTTGTTGGAGGTGAGGTTGGTGGTGATAACGGGCACGAGCCGCGGACAGTGCACGTACGTCACGATGTAGCGCACACACACATTGCCCGCCGACGACACCACCTGACACACACATTACTTTCATTAGTGTGGAAATCCTTAAGTTGTTAGAAAGAAAGAAATGCAAATAATGTACTTGAATTTAAACTTTCGTGAGACATGTTGAAATACTGCTAATAATTACACGGTTCAACTCACGTATTAAATGTCACTACGGGCGACATGTTTCGAACTCATCAAAAAAAACACTCGTCCTGAAGGAGAACTCCCGAAGAGTTCGAAACATGTCGCTCGTAGTGGCATTTAATACGTGAACCGTGTAATTATTAGCAGTAGTACATTACTTACCAAGGACTATAAAAGAAAGAAAGCCCGAAATCGCAGGTATGTGTGACCGGAGCCGCAGGCGAGGGTTGTAAATATGCGATAGAGGGCTTTCTTTTTTACCGCCCGTGGTTTTACAATTTTACGTCTTCATCTGGTCATAATGTGAGTTTTACTGCACGCTACGCTAGGTGTGACGTAAAACCATTGATTCGTGGCGTGGCACAAGACACAAGAAAATTCATCATGAAAAAAAAAAAAAATGCGCCATGAAATGGTCCCGACTCAGCATGCTGCAGACCTACTTGGCCAGCGCTGGCCTTCCGTCGGGCCAACTGGTGACGTCACGGCGTGCGACGAGTTTAAGTGTAAAACGGTCGAAAATACACAAAAACATAGACATTAACCTTGGCAGCGTTCTGTATTAGGTTGATCAGCTCCTGCAGTATGTAGAGGCTGAACTGCTCGAGTTTGCTCTTCAACACTTTTGCCATGTGGGCGATGGTGATGCAAGCTTCTCGCACCACCTAATAAAAACACATACATACATAATTAAATTAAACATAACTACAACATAGAAAAGTCGAGAAACCCCCGACATTTTCATTTCAAAGTCCAATATCTCAAAAATGGCTGTTCATTTTCATGAAACATGTCTAAGAACACTCGGGATGAAATTATCTATGACACAAAAAAACTAAACGGAAATCGGTTCATCCGTTTGGGAGCAGACACGTTAAACTTATAACACCCCTGCCTTTGCGGCCGGGATTAATAAAATAAACAGGTTTCTGTCAAAAAGTTCATTTTTGGTACAAGCTTTTATTGCATACTTTTCTGTGTACCATCATCAACTACTCATTGAGACGATTCTGACAAGCCCAAACTCAACGGGGTTACGTCGGTTAAGTACTGAATTCCCATGGCCACCTTCTGTCTCCATCATCAGATCAGCTCGATGGTACCATAATATTGAATTGTCATCCAAACTATACTTATACCCAAAATTTCAGCTCAATCGGTCACCGGGAAGTGGGTCAAATTTAACTGGCAAGATTTGACGACAAACATCGGGACAGGTGAAACAACCAATTTAATGGGTGCAACACAACACAAATTAATGACGAGCCTTTTTGGGAGATACAATCATTTATATTTACATTTGACTCATTAAGTTTTTACAATTTGACGATCATGGTAGAAATTGGTGTAATTTTTATCGTGAAATAAATGAATCTGAATCAACGATCATAGATTGTGTGCCATAGTATTTATCGATCAATTACTCGCGCCCTCGCAGGGAACTATCGACAACACAGCTAACTGACCATCCGTGCACTTTATGTGCATTGTAATAAGGTTCTTTATAAATACAGGATGGTCAGTTAACTGTGTTGACGTTTGTACATAATGTTTACGACACTACATTGTTACACCTTTATGTCATTATGTGCAATAAACTATTGAGTATTGAGTATCTGTGCATTGGGCCCGTTTCTCAAGGGATTATAACTAATAAATACTAGCAGAAGCCTTTTTTAAATATTTTTTAATAGAAAGAGACTTAAGCTTGTTTTATGTGTAAATGCCTCCCTTGCCATACCATTTCTACAGATAAGTTTCGATTACAAAAACCGCATTTAAATCGGTCCATCCATTTGGGAGCTACATGCCACAGTCGACACACAAGTAATAGTTATTTACGATACAAGTGCCGAAAATAGGAAATTCGCAACGAGTGGTGATAAATTAAAACACGACCGCAGGGAGTGTTTTAAATCGACACGAGTTGCGAATTACCTATTCGCACGTGTATCGTACAACGTTTTACTGTACATATGGCTCTTTAAAGTTTCAACATATGCACGAAAAGTCCTCTTTTTCGCACTATTGCGGGAAAGTAGCACCATATGTACTGTAAACATGTTTTTAACCCTCTATAAGGCAGGGCAGAGGCAAGTATATTCCCACCATGAATGAACTTTATTTCTATATGAAGGGTTCAATTTTATTTTACGACCGGTTAGCCTAGTGGCTAGTGGACGCTGCCTACGAAGCTGAAGGTCCTGGGTTCAAATCCCGGTAAGGGCAAATATTTGTGTGATGACCATGAATATTTGTTTCCGAGTCATGGATGTTTTGTATGTATTCAAGTATTTATATCTATTATATATATCATCGTCTAGTACCCATAACACAAGCATTACTGAGCTTACTATGGGACTAAGATTTTGGTAAGATTGTCCCCTAATATTTATTATTATTATTAATTATTATGAAAAACCAGATGCTAGCGAGTGTTGATACGGTTTTCCGAACCGAACAAATATTTCAATTTCAGAAACCAGCGCCATCTTTGAGTATGTTGTTAGGCATGTGTACAGTCAAGTGTAAAAATATGGGTGCATACAACCAATCAATCAATCAATTCAATCAATCAATTATTTATGCTGCAAATAGGCCACAAGGGCAGGTTTACATGTCAAACGGTAATTTACAATGTAATAATAATAATCTTACACAATAATCATTTAAAACTTGCAACGGTTAACAAAGTAAATGTAATTTAATGAAAAGAAAACAAAATTGGAAAATATGACCATTACATTCGATATAAGGTCTGTATCAGCATTAACAAGAAGTTAATGATATTAATTCAGTATTCCAGAGATGTATAAGGTCTCTGAGCGTCCAAATACAATTAATAATTATTCTAATGTTTGTAGAGATGTATACGGTCTCTAAGCGTCAAAACAAAACAAAAAAAATATATTAATCTAATATTGTCAGAGATGTACAGGGTCAATAACAATAAAACGTGTCAAGATCAGAATGATGCCTCTCGTCAATACGATAATAATAATAACAACACTAGTATTTAAGTACTATGCCCTTGCAAGCATGAACAGTCCGGACTCCACAAACAGCACCCGATCAGCACCCAACTTACTCATAAATATGTCCCATAACTCTTATGTCAGCGGATTAAAGTATTGGTAATTATTTATGAGAGGATGTAATCGATACATATTTTTGCACTTGACTGTACGTTGCATAGTTCGGATGTAATTTACACTTTTCCAAACGCGGCCGCGCCGATTTAGATGAGACACCGACTACTTGGAGACTACCTCCCGGCAGTTCGGGGGTCCAGGAAATATGCTTAACAACCTAAAAGATGGCGCTAGTATCCGAAAGTGAAGATTTTTCCGCACATGCACTGTGCCTTTATACCCGTTAAAGGGTTAACTTATAACGATCTTTTTCGTCGACGGTTAAAAACAACAAAACATTAATATAGCTAAAGAGCGGTCTAGTCCAGATTTTTAAACAGTACATACCTGACTTCTCAGATCTTTGATGACGACTAGAAATGGAACGGAGAGCTCCTTTATCTGCGCCGCGAACTCCGTGGGGTACTGCGTATGCGCATTGGCTGTCAGTAGGGACCGAATTTTCTTTAGCTGTAACAAAATTGTTGATGAGTACACCACTATTCGTGACATTATCTTATTCGTCTGCGAGGACCCGAGATAAAAACTATCCTTTTTTTTTAATCCAGGCTATTAACTGTCTTCGTGCAAAATTTCATCCAAATTGGTTGAGCCGTTTAAGCGTGATTGAGTAACAAACATCCAAACTTTCGCATTTTTAATATTAGTACGATTACTACATATTTTTGATGTTCTATTTATATTTATACTGCAGACAAATCTACGAAATAAGGCTTGAACTAGCCATTTCCATTTAATTTGGCATGAAATGAAAAAAAACCTATGAATGGTCAGTTTCATGGGGCTATAAGTCTTTGCAAGTCAGACCTTGTACAGTACGATTACTGTTAGTTAACCACTGACAGATAGTTTGCCTTTATTAATTTTCAACGTTAATGTCATACAAATAAAGCAATTTTCAGAATACTGTTACCCACGTCTACCGATTTAGAAATAACTGCTTAATTTGTATGAGGTTAAAGTTGAAAATTAAATGAAGGCAAACTATCTGTCAGTGGTAAACCCCAAACAATTCTACTGTAATACAAACCAAAACGGCCGTTATACAGGTTGTAACTAAAATGGGGTGTGAACCCAATCAAGGCTAGGTTCGGTAGCGTATTGCGATTCCAAAAATGCTTTCTACATTTGGTTTTGTTTTTGGTTACTTTGAAAAGTTTGTTTATCTTTTTTTAAAGTATTTGTTTTTGTTTACATTGCTTGTGTACGACAACAAAAACGTTAAAGTTGTCGCCTGCATATCAAAAAACATACACAAAACATTTGTTTTCATAACACAGCTGTGCGGCGGTTGTAAATTATATAAACCTCCACCCTTCACCCTGGCGAGGGAATGTTATCTTACACAAGGAATGACAACAAAAACTGTAATGTAAACAAAAAATAAAAAACATAAACAAGTGCACAGTTAGAATCGCAACGCGCTGCCGAATGTGCCCTTGATCGCTTAACACCCCGTTTTAGGTACATCCTGTAGGTAGACTGTTGAACTCAGTTCTCAAGTGCGCGGCGCTCGGGTGCAGGGGTATGGCGATAACGGGGCGAGGGCCACGTGCGGGAGGCGAGGCGGGTGTACACATGGATTGTCATTGGTCAAGTCTTTCAACTTGCAACTTGATTACTCCACCCGTAACTTGAAATTCCACATGCACCGATTTCATACTTTTCGTTCACTATCAAGGCGACGGATATCGTAACTGCCACGAATATTAGTGCGGTTGCCGTGCATCCGTTCTCTCAAGAGGTCGAGGCCCGGGGGCCTCACGGCCTCAGTATATACTCACAGCGTCGACTCTCCTCTCCCACTCTGCCTGCTTGTCCCCGAGCAGGGCGGCAGCATGCCTGCAGAGGTCGTCGAGGCCGCGCGGGCCGTACACGGCGGCGGGCGCGGAGGCCGCGAACGCCGCCTCGAAGGCCTCGTGGGACACCGCGCCGGCCTCGCCGCCCGCGCCTGACGCGCCAGATGACACTGGAAAAGGATAGGAACAATTGTAATTTGAGGATAATTCCGGATACGTCAGTATAACCTGCGTAGCATTAGCCTAGTCAGCCAATTCGGCCACAAAACCCCTTTAGTTCCACGTTAGATTCTCAAGTCAACAGCGTCTACAGATTCCCAATCCTACAGACTCTCAATTCTTCAGATTCTCGTGTCTACAGATTCCCAAAGTTAGAAATTCCAAACTCAACAGATTCTCGTCCTACAGACTCTCAATTCTTCAGCTGAAGTTCAGATTCTCGTGTCTACAGATTCCCAAAGTTAGAAATTCTAATCTCAACAGATTCTCGTCCTACAGACTCTCAATTCTTCAGATTCTCATGTCTACAGATTCCCAAAGTTAGAAATTCCAATCTCAACAGATTCTCGTGCCTACAGATTCCTTATTGAACAGATTCCTATGTCTACAGCTGAGAGGAATATCCGTGCTTTGACTTTTGGTGTATCTTTGGTGGATATAGTGCAACGGGAGCCGAGATTTAGATTTATTTATTACACGATAAAAATTACAATATAAATTTCCATAAACGTCAACGCCGAAACTGCTTGTTCTTTTTGTTTCGTATGATAACAAAATTGGAAAAATGTTAAGAGAGCAGTGAAGAAAATTGAGTCTTTTCATAAAAGCCCGTCGCCGTTCTGCGAAACGAGGAATTACATAAACCATCCATGTTTCAATATGTCCCCGATCGACGATCAGACATTCTACATCTGTAGAATAGGGAACCTGTAGTTTTACAAGTCTGTATTATTGGGAATTTGTATAACGGGGAATCTGCAGAATGAAGCATCTATAGGATTAGATACCTGTAGAAATGGGATTCTGCAAATGGGAATTTGTAGAACTGGGAATCTGCAGAATTAAATATCTGTAGAATAGGGAATCTGTAGTTTTACAAATCTGTATAATTGGGAATTTGTAGAACGGGGAATCTGCAGAATGAAGCATCTGTGTAGTTGGGAATTCGTACAACGGGGAATCGGCAGAATGAAGCATCTATACAATTGGATACCTGTAGAAATGGGATTCTGCAATTGGGAATTTGTAGAACTGGGAATCTGTATAATTGGGAACACATATTTTAATTAACAGAGGTGTTAAATTTTTATGAATAAGGTAAGGGGGGTAGTTATAACTTACCGCTGGTGGCACTATTGAGTTTTGTAGGCGGCGGAGGTTTCCTGCTCGCCGACGGTAGACTATACAAACCAGGGAGCGTCCTCTTTGGCACTTCACACGCTATTCGTGCAATCATACGTAGTAGGGTTGTCATATACATATAGTAAATAATGATATATATTTGTGAAAACAAAAATATGGGAAATTTATTAAATTTAAGATGGTTTTATACCCAATTTGTTTACGTAATAGTGGATGTATATGACGATGAATGAATAGAATGAGATATTGAAAAATAGAAAGGTGATAGTTAGAAATGGCAATTTTAATTGTAGTAATTTTTATATTTAAATTAAATTATAAGATTTGGTAACAGTTGTAATGGTAGTTTGATTGGGCAGTAACAAAATAAATAAGTATGTGTAAAATATAAATTAGAAGTTAGAAACAGAGATTTGGAATTATGTAATTTCAAAAAATATTGATTTTAATCAATTTGTTATTTTTTTAATGGCGTATTTTTTTACAATATCGTCAATGACATTTAGATAAACATAAACACGTGAAATATAATGAAATTAGAATAGAATTAAGGCATTCAGTTAATATGAAGTAAAATAACAATAATGATTTTGTTAAATATGAATAAGTAAAGCATGAATTTTATATAATATATATGTAATGATATAGTATATATAATATAGTCCCACGTTGCATGAATTAGCAGTCGGTTACGATGATCGGCCGGCGGTGAACATGTTAAGAAAGAGAAGTAATGCGTTAGCTAGGAGAAAAGTTAAAGCTTATAACTAGTTATGACTTATTAAATGGTCAGATAGTTTGTAATCTATTTTGAACATTTAATTATTGAATTGAAACAAAGAAAAAACACAATAAAACGGTTTTTTAGTGTATCATACCAAAATTAGTCCAATACAACACTAATTTGATCACTCGATGTCTGTCACAGCCAGGTGCACATAAGGAAAAATGTAATGTGTGATCTTTGCTTCAATAATAAAATTGACGTTTATGTCAAAAAAGTCAAGTATGATGATGATGAAAATTACGTCCAAATCACAAAAAGCTTGTGAAACGCTGTTATTGCCACGAGTTAAAAAAAATCGTTATATGAAAAAGATGAGCAAGTTATACATTATTTTATTTTATTATTATTATTTCCATATATATTTACATCTAGGTCTGTAATCAGTTTATATGGTTCCAGTTTATAAAACAAACGAAATACAGCAAAAACAAGTTTTTTGTATGATAAACTTAAATTCGCTGTATTTTTTTTTACTATAGTATCTGAAACTACATAAAAAAAGCTAAATTACAGACCTGGATATACCTCATGTCATTGTAGATGCAAAGTTTCGTTACAATCCAACACGTAGTTTTAAAATGAGAGCGTAACTACGTTTGTATGGAGAATCGAGCTTACTGCGGACTCTTAAGGTTATTCGATTTCCATACAAAACGTTATTTGACATTCGCAGGCTAACAGCATGATTTTTTAAGAGGGGGCGCTCCGCGAAATCGGGGTTCTTAGATTGAATATTTACCTATGACAAACTAAAGCGAATGCCAGGAAAACGAACATACCAAAACTACATCATATTTGCAATTGAATCGTCTGAACAAAACCATACAAAACCAAAATTGCCTCGATAGAAAAGAACCGCCAAAACATGTCTTATTTTTACTCAATTTCAATAGTGTGAGGTTCCCGTGCATATAAATTAAGTAAAAGTTGAGTGTATAATAGCTTTTCACATTACCTAATGAAAGTACTAGCGGGGTATTTTTATGTAGTCCCTTTTCAGACTTATTGAGGTGAAACGTATTTGGCGTATAGGCCTTTTTTATTTAGCGCGATACCCTTTCTCCCGTCGCGTGTTTCGTGCGGTTCTGTATATCTTTTGTTGCCGTTCGCGGGCGGAGTCAGTCGTAATCGCTCCGCTGAGACGAGAGGACTACGTTCTGTGCTCTCACGACAGCACGATGAACATAATTATTTCAATAATATTGTGACCCAGTATATTCGTCCAGTGAATGAACGTATCATTACATTCCAGTAGATATTTTGCTACATTTTGAAATAATATATTTAAAAGTCGACCTTAACATATAGATCTTAAAGTTCAAAATACAACT
Source organism: Epinotia ramella (assembly GCA_947578815.1). NCBI lineage: Eukaryota > Metazoa > Arthropoda > Insecta > Lepidoptera > Tortricidae > Epinotia > Epinotia ramella. Next base: position 99,365 of record CANPUT010000053.1, on the reverse strand, counting down.
ATAAGATTACGCAGCAATCGGCGGGTGACCGGCTTCTTAGAATAATTTGTGCAGTACATGCAAAACTAGACGAACATTTTTCTGTCGATCGTGTATTTACTTTATGAAAGATTATCACTATCACTAACACTACATAGTATAAAACAAAGTCGCTTCCCGCTGTCTGTCCCTATGTATGCTTAGATCTTTAAAACTACGCAACGGATTTTGATGCAGTTTTTTTTAATAGATAGAGTGATTCAAGAAGAAGGTTTATATGTATAATATAGTATCCGTGCGAAGCCGGAGCGGATCGCTAGTTGAGAATAAATCCGGTTATGTTCAAAATCGATGTCTGAGAGGTCTAAATACGAATTCATAGTCAGAAATATTTCAAAAAGTGGTCGCATTATTTAAAATTTTTGAAACATTCGTTGTAAATTAATATGCGCGTTTTTTTAAAGAACAACATACATTGGCAGGCTTCTCGAGGGTGAAGATTCTAGAAATGATGTCCATTTTGAATTCCAAGATGGCGGACATTGCTTTTCGAATTTAAACTTTCGTGAGACGTGTTGAAACAGTACTAATAATTACACGGTTCAACTCACGTATTAAATGTCACTACGGGCGACATGTTTCGAACTCTTCGGGAATTCTTCTTAAGGATGAGTGTTTTCGCGGCGGTGTCGCTTGAATCTTGTCGTGATTCAAGCGACACCGCCGCGAAAACACTCATCCTGAAGAAGAACTTCCGAAGAGTTCGGAACATGTCGCCCGTAGTGACAATATTGACATTGTTTTTCTTTAAAGTCATCACGGGTGTCGCTTTTAGGGTTATCGAGAGTGCAGATTCCAACAATTATTGCCTGCGAACTTGGACATTTTGATATTAAAAAAGTGAACATAATTATGCACTTTTTCTTTAATATGTTCAAAATTGATAACTAAAGGGCCAAAGCGTCTCCATTGTCTCCAAGTACGAATCCGAGATCAGAATTGAAAAATTTGGCCACCACACAGTAGTGGCCTGAAAATCTGACTTTCATAGACATGATCGAAGTTTTCATAATATATTATAGTTTTTTTTTAATGCTACTAATAAATTCACGGTTAAATTCACGTATTAAACGACACGACAGGCGACATGTTTTGAACACTTCGGGAGTTCTTCTTCAGGATGAGTGTTTTCGATGTTTGTTTTGAAGAAGAACTCCCGAAAAGTTCGAAACATGTCGCCTGTTGTGACATTTAATGCGTGAATTTAACCGTGGATTTATTAGTAGTATTTTAGATATGTCTCACAAAAGTTTAAATTCGATTATAGCTTTTTTTTGCTTTAGGCTTTTACTAGCCATTATTATGCTAGCTCACAACCCTTACGTGATTTAGTAAAAAAACGGAAGGCCATATTTCAGTTATAGCTCCGGTGGTTTTTTAAGCAACAAAATGTAGGTAGTGGTATTCCTTGGGTAATTAAAGTAATTTGTACTCTATGAAGTGAGTGTTTTCGCGGCGGTGTCGCTTGAATCTTGTCGTGATTCAAGCGACACCGCCGCGAAAACACTCAATCCTGAATAAGAACTCCCGAAGAGTTCGAAACATGTCGCCCGTGGTGACGTTTAATACGTGGGTGAACCGTGTAATTATTGACATTTTTTTTCTTTAAAGTCATCACGGGTGACGCTTTTAGATTCCAACAATAGGGGCGTAGACACTAAATAAAATAATGTGATATTTTCTCGAAGAAGGATAAAAAAAATTGTCAAATGGAGAAAAAATCAACGCAAACGCAACGCAAATTTTCGCAAAACGCAACTTCATATGAAACGATGACGCTGGAAGAATGTGACGTCACAGAAGACGGCAACGTGCCGCGCGCATCGTGGTCGGCGACGCCGTCGACGCGGCCTGCCGGCAGCATCCTGTAATGTGACGTCACACACCGTTTGCGTTTTCTCTCTCTAACAAGCAATATTAAAACGGTTGTAGCTTCGTAATTCTTTGAGATATCTGAATGGGATTTTCATCACTATGCATATTTTTTTGCCTTCTTTCTTTTGGAGTAATAATAATTTTCGAGTCTGCACCCGAATTATTGCCTGCGTAGTTGGACATTTTTATATTAAAAAAAGTGAACACAATTTTGCAGTTTTTCTTTAATAAGTACGAGTATGTTCAAAATTGATAACTAAAGGGCCAAAGCGTCTCCATTGTCTCCAAGTACGAATCCGAGATCAGACCCCGTATCATGGTCGGCCTTATCAGTCGATAAGTGACAAGATAGGGGCATCGTCTCGTTCTATCAAACGGTGTCAGCCAGTGACGGACGCTCTATCCTGTCACTTATCGCGTGATAAGGCCGACCATGACACGGGGTCAGAATTGAAAAATTTGGCCGCCACACAGTGGCCTGAAAATCTGGCTTTCATTCATGATCGAAGTTTTCATAATAAATTACAGTTTTTTTTTAATGCTACTTATAAATTCCCTTATTAAATGACGCGACAGGCGACATGTTTCGAACTCTTCGGGAGTTCTTCTTCAGGATTAGTGTTTTCGATGTTTGTTTTGAAGAAGAACTCCCGAAGAGTTCGAAACATGTCGCCTGCCGTGACATTTACGTTAATTTTTTAACCGTGGATTTATTAGTAGTATTTTAGATGTCTCACAAAAGTTTAAATTCGATTATAGCTGATTTTTTGCTTTAGCCTTTTACGAGACATTATTATGCTAAATTACAACCCTTACGTGATTTAGTAAAAAAACGGAAGGTCATATTTCAGTTATAGCTCTCGAAACTGACTTAGCTACTAGCGAAAATTATATCTTCAAATATAGGTACTTACAGATTTTGTCTTTCTTTCCACTTATTATAATTATCTATTCATCATGTTTCATCTGACTGTCGGGGCATATACTATGCGAGAAGGAGCGGGGCAGCAATAGACGCATCAGCGCGGCAGGTACGGGGCGCGCGGGTGATTTCTGATTTTTCCCTGGCGATACGCCCCCTCTTAAGAAACCTATGTAAGTAACTTTAACAAATTGGCTTTCCATTTGCGCGAAATTCCCCCTTTCCTTGAATAAACTTGTACAAACTAGAATAATTTGAGAAAAACGGTTTTCCCAAAGTATGACGTCACAAACGAATATCTCAAATTATTCTACTTTATACAAGTTTATTCAAGATAAGTTTCTGTCACAAATTTCATTTTTGGTACAAGCTTTTATTGCCGACTGTACTTTTCTGTATACCATCATCAACTGCACATAGAGACGATTCTAACGAGCCCAAACTCGATGGGGTTTTGTTGTTTTATTTCGGAGTTCCTATGGCCACCTTGTGTTTCCATCATCAGATCAGCTCGATGGTACCATAATATTGAATTGTCATCCAAACTATACTTATACCCAAAATTTCAGCTCAATCGGTCACCGGGAAGTGGTTCAAATTTAACTTGCAAGATTTGACGGACAACTTACTTACATATACATACTTTTATACTTACATACGAACAAGTCAAGTTAATATAAAGCTTGTAAAAAGGGGGAATTTCGCGCAAATGGAAAGCCAATTTTATGAAGGTTAGTTTCATAAGTTTCTTCAAATATCACGCCTTTAGCCTGCGAATGTCAAATAACGTTCCCACCAAAAGCCACCTTAAAGATGGTGTCTCGTCTCGTACTGACCGGGAGTGGAGGCCCCGGAGTCGTGGTCGCGGTCGCGCGCACGCGCCGAGGTGGGGATGGCGAAGTTGCGGCGCGCGGCCGCGCGCGACACGAAGTCCGCCTCGTCCGCGCCCGCGTTCGCTGTCACACAAGTAGAATGCATACGGACATACAGTGTGTACCAAAAATGGGGTGTGAACCGGGAACAGGTACATTCTGATAAGAAAAAAGTAAAATAATTTTTTTGACGCGATTGTTTTAAACATTGGCCGATTGGGGCGACCTGCTCCATACAATTGAAAAAAAAATCGCTTCAAAAAAAATATTACTTTAATTTTTTTCTTTTTAGCGTTTTTTTACGACGGTGGCAAACAACCGTACGGCCCGCCCGATGGTAAAAAGGAGTAACATGGGCGTTGCCGACCCTTGATATGTTTGAGGATTCACCGTGACGACAGCTGAAGGAACAAATTCCCTCGATCTCAACACAACGCATCCTCGGGAGCTCTGGCCACCTTGCTCACCTCCAGGAACACAACACTACCTACTACAGAGCAAGTAGTTGTGTTATTATGGCTGTGGTCTTCTGCAAGGCTTTCCCAGTTGGGCTGCTCCACATTCGAGCGGGATCACATTTCGCTTTGCCCTACCTCACCGAGCTCACAATTTGTAACCTTTCGCTTTATCAGTAACCTTGACCTTCGAAATATATTACCTGTTGGTAACAATAACCCTGCCTCTCGGGCCTCATCAAACTTCTGCTCAAGTAAAATCAGCTTCTGCGCTGGCACCAGTTCCTTCTTCTTCAGGTCAGACCTCAGTCTTTCACCTGTGGAAAAAGTATTTTTCATATTAAGAGGCTCCCATACGCCAATGACCTTCGATCTGAATCCCTTAGTTTTCGAATGTTTTTTGTAGCTTATTATATTAACAACAACGGCTTTAAGCAATATAGTATCCCATATTTACTTCAAACTTCATTGTTTTCGAGATATTTGGCATCAAAGTTGAACAATTTTAGGCCAAAAAACTGGTTTTCTGGCCATAACTTTTGTGTTAATTGGTTTAAAATTAAAACCCTCTACCAGTTTTTAGAGACGTCATAGACGAACCCAAATTTGTAGATTTCGTATATGTTCGATCTTTCACGTCAATAGAGATGCGAAATAAGTGTTTTTTTAGACAATGTTTAAAAAAATCATACAAAATTAAGTATTAATTTGTTTCAAAATCCGGTCAGTCAAAATGGAGATAAAAGATTGAAGAACCGATAGCCGTTTGATTTATGATTCTATCTGTAGTGCAAAAGTAGTAGATACGATTCAAAACTTGTCAAAAATCGATGAAAACCTCGGGTAGCCCCTTAATAATGTCAGATAAATAACAACAACATTGAACGGTTAAGTAACTAAAAAGTTCAAAATAGCGGCCGCTCTTCCATAATTAACTTGAGGTGTAGTTAATGTTCGGCCCAAAAATACGCGTCTTTATGCATGGGTTAAAAGCAGTGGGTTACCTACCCACTAGGCTAAACCGGTCGTCAAATTTAGTAAAAGTTATAAGCCTTTCATTTGATAGTTCAATATTCAAAACCGGCTAAAACGATTTTGTTGAAACGTTAGCACCATCTTGATCACGTCAGCTTTCGGAAAAAAAAACCGCATTAAAATCGGTACATTCACATAGAGGAGTTAGGATACCGCAGACAGACACACAGGCATGTCAAACTTATTACACCCCTCTTTTTCCACCGGGGGTTAAAATGAGAAGACAATGACAATAATGTCTTCGTAAATTAATCAGGTAACAAAATCAGGGTTTGAAAGGATAATTATCGACTGATAATAACAAACACTTGCGCTCGTGGAAGTGAACTGTATTCGAAGTATTCGACCGTGTGTTTCCGCACTTGCGTCTATCCGAACGCACGAAGTGTCAACGTGATGTGCCGCGCCGTGGGGATTCCCCTTACAAGAAGAATTCAGTTCGGATTATGCAAAGTTGAGCGAATTTATTTTTTTCCCCTATTTGGTCTGCTAGGCGGCCAGTCACCGATGGGTTTAGGTATAACCTCATTGGGGGCCTTTTGGGCCTCCCAATGGGAATAAAGTTGAGCGAACTCGAGTGTAATTGGTTCTTATACTGGTGATAATTATCGGATAATTATCAAGAAGCGTAATAGGGAATATGCATGTGATTTAGAAATGGACAAAAAAAATCACGTGTAATCTATATTGCTTAATAAATATACACACATGATTATTTTTTCAAATTATCATGTTTCTATTGATAAAATAAATTGTTTAAAAGTACTATTTTTCAAATTCCCTCGCAAATTTCCAAAACGCAACGCTATTGGCGGAGCGAAACGTGACGTCACCGTGCAGGTCGTTAGTATGATTATTGAAAGTTATTCGCATTGTTTGGCCGCTGTTTATGATAAATAATCAGTGTTTTTTGGTAATTATTAAGTGAAAAAAGACTCGCCACAATGACCGAAGGCGGTTTTGTCAAGGCACAGTCGGATAATCTGCCTAAAATTGATGTGTTCATGATGACTAAATTTAATACATACTTCGCAAATATTTGTGACTTTAAGTCCGCTGAACTAAGAGGAGTAAAAGCTGCAAGGTAAATAAGTTACAGATATTCAATAAATTTTCATATTCCTTGTTTTTATACTCGTGAGATTGGTCAATTAAATAATTATAACCTATTTTGGCGATTCAAATAGCTAGACTTTTAAACTACTTCAAATAGGTGTCTTTGTTAAATAAGTGGAATAAAATACTAGTAGATATTTATCCATACTATATACTATTTTACTATACTAAAACTTTATATATTATATATTCTAACTTCTGCCCGCGACTCCGTCCGCGTGGAACTCATTTATATCGTAGCTCCATACAAACTTTCACCCCCCACTTCATCCCTTTGGGGGATATGGGGGGAGCTACGATATAAACGAGTTCCACGCGGACGGAGTCGCGGGCAGAAGCTAGTTATATTATATATTTTAGATATACTTACTTAATAATAAATTATAAATGCGAAAGTGTGTCTGTCTGTCTGTTTGTTACCTCTTCACGCTTAAACTGCTGAACCGATTTGGATGAAATTTGGTATAGAGATAGTATAAACGAGTTCCACGCGGACGCAGTCGCGGGCAGAAGCTAGTATTATATAATCAAAGATATGTAGGTACCTATTAGGAATGTTAAATGTTGAGAACATCTTTATGAACTTTAACAAACTAGGTTGTTTTCGTCAAGGCTTATAAATAAAAAAAAATTGTGTAGGTCACTCAGTAAAAAGGATTAAATTCTTTTAACTTTCTTCGATCACCAGTGCAAACAAAGAAACTTAGCTAAAACGTTTCTTGATCAAAATCAACACTCGTAGTCAGCTGTTGATCAACAAAAATCATAATATTTGTAACATTAATAACTAAAAAAATTGGGAATCAGAATAGTTTTATGAATAAGTATATAATACAATTTTGAGGTTAGGTTATTGTTTACCTATGTTGTTCGCGAGTCGTAATAAAAAAGATTTTAGGTACATACATATTTAATACTCACGTCGAAATGATCTTCACAACAATATAAACTACTCAAGCACGATACATTATCTCTCCTCATCGCCTTACACCACTTTATCCTTATATTTGCACCTTTGGGCATATGAAAATATTTGCAGTTTTAATGTGATTTTCACACATAGGGACAATACAATATTTATAATAAGCTTTTGTGTGCTCTTCCATTACAATAAGTTGATCTTATAAGCTTTAATCACTCACATTTATTAAAAGTGTGAATCAAACACTTTGTTGTTAATTTGTTTAAGAACCGCCGTGCACTAAGCTGCACGGTGACGTCACAAATGAGCGCGCCAAAATGGTGGCGTTTTGATCGTCCGAAAATGATAGTAATTTTAATTAATTTTTTTTAGCTTATTTAATAATATTGTGAAAGTGTTATATTTTTTTCCGGTTATATAATTACTTATAGAATAGATAAAAAAAATAAAAAAATGTCATGAATATTCCCTATTATCTTGTTAATTTCGAACCCTGAACAAAATAGAGTGGTATGGTGAAAATAGAGGCGTGACTATGAAGATGCCTTTATAACCAGCCCTGCTAGTATAACTTGACTCTACTCTACTCGCGCGCGAGATAGGCTACCTGTCAGTTTTTTGACAGCAGCACGTCTATCATGAGACGGCCGCGACATACTCTCGATTTTTCTCGCACTATACCTTTTGTTCTAAGTGTTCTAATAAGAGAGAGACGGATAGTGCGAGAAAAATCGAGAGTATATCGCGGCCGTCTTATAATATGATAGACGTGCAGTAATCATAAAGTGACAGACTGATGCATGTTATTCAATTGACGAGTTCTGTACACTCGGAAAGATGCAGCAATGTTATGTGTGAATGTGTGTAATTTAATTGTATTAACAAATTATGTATGTAAGTGATGACTATGTAACAGTACCTAACCTATTGACTTGTAAAATGTATGTTTCTCAAACATGCAATGTAATATTGACGTTGTGTTCATAATGGGCTTCAGTGTCACGTTTTGGGCGCAGCGAGACGAGAGACCCGTAATGGCATTTCATACAAAATTGAAAGCCTGGAAGATGATCTTTTTAATTTCCATCCCACAATTTGTGGCACAGCCATGACAATTAATGTTTGATTTCATGGATTTTTTTTAATTTTTTTTTTTTTTTTTTTTTTTTTTTTTTTTTTTTTTTCATTGCAAATTTTATTTCATTGCATGTGTGAGTAAAGCACTATACATACCTCGGCGTGAAAAAGGGTTGCCAGCCTCATAACTATGCGACCTCGCTCCGCTCGGCCGTCTATATGTACTCGGCCGGCAACCCCTTACTTCCCGGCCTCTGTAGTAATGTACTATTACAGTACATATGGTGCTACTTTCCCGCACTAGTGCGAAAAAGAGTACTTTTCGTGCATATGTCGAAACTTTAAAGAGCCATATGTACAGTAAAACGTTGTACGATACACGTGCGAATAGGTAATTCGCAACTCGAGTCGATTTAAAACACTCCCTTCGGTCGTGTTTTAATTTATCACCACTCGTTGCGAATTTCCTATTTTCGGCACTTGTATCGTAAATAACTATTTTATCAATAAAGTTTTGTATTCTGTAGTCTATCTCGCGAGCGAGTAGAATCGAGAGTCAAGCTAAGGGGCTGCCCAAGATCAATCTTAAAAATCATCAAGGTAGTTGGAAAAAAGGATTTTGTTTCTACAACACTCACCAACATGCCTGTACATGTCGACTAATAGTTGCATAGCGGCGTCCCTGACGGCGCTGCTAGGGTCACCCATGAGACCGGCCAGGTTGGGCACGGCCGCGCGCAGCTGCAACTCTTGCGCACCGTGACTGAAAAGACGAAAACAATATTATAATATAATAGTCTAAGCGCGTAAACCAAACAGAGACGGCATACGGCGAGGGCGAGGCGCAGGCGCGGTGCAGGCATGATGCCGCTTCAAACCACTGTAGACCTTAATACAATGGAATAAGGTTGCTAGTAAGGTACTAAGGAGACGTATTTTAAATTGTACTGAAGCGGCGCGGCGGAGCCACGCTACTACTACTTACTAGCACCTTACTCCATTGTATTAAGGTCTACCTACAATGGTTTGAAGCGGCATCATGCCTGCACCGCGCCTGCGCCTCGCCCTCACCGTATGCCGTCTCTATTTGGTTTACGCCTGAAATGAGGCAAAACATCAGCAACATTATGTATAAATTTATTTATTTATTCATGAAAAACAACAGCGATACAACTGTATGATACTGTATGTAACTTATGATATAATACACAGTAGTATGGCCAATTACAGGTTTACCTAGATAACTTGTTATGTAGTTGACAGTTGAACGGACTACGTACCATAATATAAGTGAAAGAAAAAAAGAGAATTAAATTACATATAATGTTTTTTTTTTTATAAATAACGCGCGCAGATAAAGAATAGATGAAAATGAGACAGACTGAAAATGGCGTCCGCTCGCATGCTATCTCGCTCACCACCGCTATCGCTGTCTATACTCACACACACACACACACACACACTACAGTGTGTGTGACTTGTCCTCCTTGTAGAGCGCGCGTTATACGGAGTACAATGAATTAAGAGTCCGCAGTAAGTTCGATTCTCCACACAAACGTAGTTACGCTCTCATTTTAAAACTACGTGTTGGATCGTAACGAAACTTTGCATGTACAATGACATGAGGTATGAGAGAGGTGTGCGCAGATAAAAACAACGTTACTATACAATGGATCAAGGGGCACAGTGGCTCAAGAGGAAACGATGCAGCGGATGAACTGGCCAGAAAAGGCTCAGAAACAACGGCATACGGACCGGAGCCAATTATGCCCCTGCCACAAAGCTACATATATAATCAACTAGACCTATACACCAAAGACCTACACCAAAGATACTGGGAGGAGATAGACATATGCAGACAGACTAAAGAGATTTTGTCGAAACGCGACAACAAACTCACAACCGCACTACTTACTGAGGACACAGAGAAGCCAACTACGCAAGATAGTTGGAATAATAACAGGACATAACACTCTGAACAGACACCTCTATAACTTAGGTATCACAGACAGCCCCATGTGCAGAGCGTGCATGGAAGCAGAAGAAACAACTAAACACATTCTACTGGACTGTAAGCAGATAGAAGTATACAGGAAAAAACACCTAGGGTCTCCGGACACACTATTGAACGCAGGCAGCAACACCAAGGCACTCACAAACTTCCTGGAGGAGCTGGGGTGGTTAGAGTAGCGCTACCCCACCGATTCACGCAAAATAGGCACACTGGATGTCGACTTGCGGAAAAAAGCCCAGTAAAACTAACTAACTAACTAACTGACATGAGGTATATCCAGGTCTGTCTTGTATTTTATACCAATACTTTTGTATTCACGCCTGAATGGTCCTCACATCTCAGTCTCCTCGCTCGTATGAAACGCATTCTGTTGCGTGGCAGGAGCGATAAGGAGGAAGGTGACGTCTAACTGAGCAGAAACGTCTAGCAGGATGGCCGTAATACCTTTCTATCTTGTATTTTATACCAACACCTTTGTATTCACGTGTCCAACAAGGCCTGTCGTGTGAGGCGCCTTGTGTTGCGAGGCGCATGCGATTATCGCCCCCAAGCCGCACTGAGAAATCCATGTTCACGACAGACTAAGAGAGCTGGGTGGTGTGGTACTCACGTGTCCAACAAGGCCTGTATAGTCCTCAAGGCCTCCTCCCTCGTGTGAGGCGCCTTGTGCTGCGTGGCGGGCATGAGGCGCGCGAGGAGCGCGCGGGGGGAGGCGGCGCGGCTCTCCCCGAGCGCGGCGATGCACACGCGGGCCAAGCCGCACTGAGAAATCCATGTTCACGACAGACTAAGAGAGCTGGGTGGTGTGGTACTCACGTGTCCAACAAGGCCTGTATAGTCCTCAAGGCCTCCTCCCTCGTGTGAGGCGCCTTGTGCTGCGTGGCGGGCATGAGGCGCGCGAGGAGCGCGCGGGGGGAGGCGGCGCGGCTCTCCCCGAGCGCGGCGATGCACACGCGGGCCATGTGACGCACACCTTCCTTCGTGTCCGCCAGCCTGGGAGGTGGTGTTTGGTCAATAATGGTGCATTACTGTAGAGGTCGGGGAGCGGATTGCCGGCCAAGCAGATATGGACGGCTAGATACGAGGCTCGCAATCCTTTTTCACGCTTTGTATGTACAGCACGGCTATCACAAGACGGCGCGCGAGCTCTCTCGATTTTTCTCGCACTATGCGTCTCTCTCTTATTAGAACACTTAGAACATGAGGTACAGTGCGAGAAAAATGTAATATGTCGCGGCCGTCTCATGATAGACGTGCAGTTCTTTTCATAAACATGGAATGAAATTAAAAAGTTGCAAACTCTCGTGACGACGTGGCACGAATTGATACCTAAACAAAAGAAGATCGCTTTGCAGAGAATTTTATATGAAATTCCGATACAGATCTCTAGTCTCGCCGCGCCCGACACGTGATACTTCGAAGCTTGTGTGGTGTCTGTAGGCCAGCCCTAATACAAACGCACCACATCACTAGTGATGCTCTGTCTCGCTCTCTCTAAAGATGGCGTCTGTTAAAATAGATCTGTAATTTGTGTGCTCTCAGGAATAAACTGTGATTAATTAATTTGCGGGTTTTATTGAGACACTACATTGGCGACGAGAAAACAAGAACCCCGAGAGCTTTAATTAAATAGTAAAATTAGTAAAACTACATACAATTATGTGAAAAGTGTCGAAAATGAAAGTGAAGCCGGCAGCATCAATCTGAAGTTGGCAACAAGGCGGCGGCGGCGGCCATTGTGTAATCGGCTCTGTGCCCATAACTTCACGTTTATTGACATTCGAAGTGCAAACTAACCTAAATAAATTGGTTTACTAAATGTAAATGTCGGGACTGGACAAACTAACGGAATCCTCATCCGACTTGGAAACAGATACATCGACGGATAGTGGCAATAGTGTCATAGAAGTGGAATGGGAGAAAAGATCATGGATTTACAAACTGTCAAAAACTAAGTTGCAAGAAAAACTTACACACTTAAACATTGAGTTCGACGACAAGTTAACAGTAGACGGTTTACGGCAGTTATTGGTAACTTATTGTAAAGATAAGCAGAAAAATACGCCGGAGAAGATTGAGAAGTCATCTAACATGGCCAACTTAAATTTACAACCTTTTGATGGAAACAAATACGAGTGTTTTGAACAGCAACTGGAGTGCTACATTAAACTCAACGACGTATCCGAAGAGAAAAAAACACTACTTTTGCTAACTAAATTAACATCAGAGGTGTTTGAAACTGTTACTTGTTTATGTGCACCAAAAAGACCCATTGAATTGTCATATGTCGAGTTGACAAGCGTATTGAAGAATAAATATGTCACTCAACAATCTGTCTCGTTAGAGCGTGCTGCGTTTCGAAGCCGAAATCAGCTATCAAATGAAAATATTGAAGATTATGTACTGGAATTAAAAAAACTAGCAAGCCGATGCGATTTCGCCGACCCGGATGATCAAATAAAGGAGAAACTTATTGACGGAGTGAAATCAAGAATAATTAAATTTGAACTCTTAAAAAACGACTCCAAAAATCTGGAAGACATTGTCAAGTTAGCAAGGTCAGTAGAGGTTGCTTGGAATCAAACCATAGGTAGCCAAGAAGCTGATTCTACAACCTCTTTGTTCTACTATGAAGGACAGGGCAGTAGAACAGTTAAGAGTGAAGGAAAGAAGAGCAATATTAGAAGTGAGGCAATCAAAAGGAAGTGTTTTTGCTGCGGCAATAGCAATCACATTAAAGCAGAGTGTAGACTAATAAAAAAGTTTTGTTCAGAATGTGGTAAACAGGGACATATCTTCAAGATGTGTCCTCAAAGTAACAACAGGTACAGTCGCACCTACTTAGTCCAGAATGAAGACACAGAAAATACCAAGGGCGATGTTGATGGCTGCGCTGAGGAGTCAGTCAAGGAATTATTCAATGAATGTGAAGTTTATACTGTTAACGTAAGTAAAATACCCCTTTCTTTATCCAATTAAGAGTTGAGGGGATAAACTTGGACTTTCAGTTGGATACTGGCTCCGATGTAACAGTTTTATCCTTGCAGGATAAAAATAAGTTATTTCCATTGAAACCAATCAGTGACTGTAAAGTTAAGTTTAGAAATTTTGACCAAACCATTTCAAAACCTGTGGGTATATTGGAAAAATTAAATGTCCAATACAAAGGAATAGATAAAGTGCTTAGCATTTTTGTAGCAAATGATGATGTACCACGAATAATAGGCCGCGATTGGCTGCACAGCCTTGGCCTATGGCCACCGAAATTGGAGTGGAAGGAAATAAATATCAATTACAATTGTAACACTGTTTCAGAGGCAGAAAGTGTTGTAAAAAGGAAGTACGCAGAAGTATTCGCAGCAGACTGGGGCAACAGCAGTGGCGAGTCAATTACACTAAAATTAAAAGAAGGGGCTGTACCCAAATACCTGCCAGCCAGGCGAGTACCTTTCGCACTCAAAGACAAGGTAAAATTTGAAATAAATAGATTACTAGAAAATAAGCGCATTGAACCAGTCGAACACAGCCAATGGGGAACACCAGTGGTTCCAGTTATTAAACCAGATGGTTCAGTTCGGTTGTGTGGAGACTACAAAGTGACATTAAACCCTTACTTGGAAATAGACCATTTTCCGTTGCCCCACATCGAGGAAATATTGCATACTTTAAAAGAAGGTGAATACTTCTGCGAGCTTGATTTGAAGGAAGCCTACCTTCAGGCTCCTTTGGATGAAAAATCACAGGAACTGACTACTATTGTGACAGAAATGGGTACTTATAAATATAAATATTTGCCTTATGGAGTCAGCACCGGGCCAGGGTCTTTTCAGCGTATAATGCATAATCTATTGGTAAATATTCCTAATACTATAGTATTCATCGACAACATTTATATAGTCGGAAAGGACATATCTGATATTATGAACACTCTTTGTAAAGTGTTAGATAAATTAAAAGAAAGTCAATTTAAATTAAAAATTGAAAAATGTAAGCTGTTTCAAAAATACATAGATGTATTTGGTTTTAGAATTACTAAAAATGACATCAGCATCATAAAATCAAACATTGACCCTTTACTACAAGCAAAGGCTCCAACAAACATTACCATGCTGAGGTCATTTCTAGGAAAAGTAAACTATTATGCCAGGTTTTTAAAAGATATGGCTTCCACCCTGACACCCTTGTATGAATGCACACAGAAAAATAAATTTGTATGGTCCAGCGATTGTGAAAATGCATTTGTAAAGATCAAAAAGAAATTAGCGTCAGTTCATAACTTAAGACATTATAACCCGAACTTACCTTTAATTTTGTCTTGTGACGCATCCGACACTGGTCTAGCATGTGTCTTATCTAATAGAGATTATGACGGTGTTGTGAAACCAATAGCATATGCTAGCAAAAAATTAAATTCCACGGAACATAGATACTCAACCATTGATAAGGAAGCAATGTCAATAATTTACGGAATCACCAAGTTTTATAACTATACCTATGGCAGGTCATTTGAATTGGAAACTGACAATGCTGCCTTAGTTAGAATTTTTGGTCCCAAAAAGGGCATTCCCAAAATGGCGGCCAAAAGGTTACAGCATTACGCTATATTCCTATCGGCTTTTACTTACAAAATTAAACATATTAAATCTAACGAAAATCCAGCAGATTTTTTATCACGAACATCTGCTGATGTTAATAATGTAAAACTGGACTTTCACCCAATTTGTCAAGAAGCTGAGCTAAGTAGTATATACCATATTACAAATTCTGATATAGAGGTATTAAATTGGAAAACTATACAGGTTGATACAAAAAAAGATGTAACCTTGTCACAGATCATTAGGTACCAAACGGATGGTTGGCCAGACAAAAAAAATGTGGACAAAGAGTTATTACCATATTTTCATAAGAAAAACGAGATCAGCTGTGATAGAGATTGCCTTTTCTGGGGTTACAGAATAATTGTCCCCAAATCCTTAAGAAGTTCAGTCTTATCTGAACTGCATAAAAGCCATTTTGGCACAGTGCGAATGAAACAAGTGGCACGCTCATTTATGTGGTGGCCAGCTATCGACTCAGACATAGAAAATATAACAAACAACTGCTTAACATGCCTAACTATTCGTAATAGCCCCACAAAGGGCATTCAAAAATCATGGCCGGTAGCACCAACGGCCTGGTATCGTCTGCATGCAGACTACTGCGGTCCGTTCTTTAATAAAATGTATTTAATAGTCGTTGACAGTTACTCAAAGTGGCCAGAGGTGGTGGAGATGAATACAATTAGTGCAGCCCGAACCATTGACGTGTTAGATACATTGTTTTCAAGACATGGCTACCCTGTTCATTTAGTAACTGACAACGGCCCTTCTTTTGCGTCGCAGGAGTTCGCAATATTTTGTAATTCGAAACAAATAAAACATACTTTCTCTCCACCTTATCACCCGGCAACTAACGGAGCGGCCGAAAGATTTGTTGAGATATTTAAAACACATGTAATTAAAATCAAAGAAAGCGGTCACAAGATGACGTCCGCAATCAACTTGTTTCTTTTTGACTATCGAGCTATGCCTCATAGTACTACGGGTGTTACCCCAGCCAAACTTATGTACCAAAGGGAAATTAGGTCGAGATTTTCCTTATTAAGACCACAACCTATAGCTGAAAAGTCTTTGGAAATGTTAGAAAAACAGGCTAGAGTATCCTCGGGTACCAGGCAAGTTGATTTCAGAGTGGGAGAGAAGGTAATGTTAAGAGATTATAGGAAAGATCATAAGCCTTGGACCCTAGGGACTATTATAGAGGAGTCAATCCCGGACACCACTTATATAATTGATTTTGATGGTAATAAGTGGAAGAGGCACGTTAATCAAATGATGAACTGTAGTGATACATTGTTAGAATAAGTGCTGAGATAAGTAAATGTAACAGTTCGTAGGCCATTCATTGGATGTGTATTATATGTACGATGCCAAGAGTTTGCTACATTTTACTTTTGTTTTTTATTGTTTAAGTTCTAGGTATACTGCTACCGTTTTTAATAATTATTGTTGAGGGAGACTAGGCATTTACAGCGAACTGATTAAGTTTAGGTGGTGGAGAGTGTGGTGTCTGTAGGCCAGCCCTAATACAAACGCACCACATCACTAGTGATGCTCTGTCTCGCTCTCTCTAAAGATGGCGTCTGTTAAAATAGATCTGTAATTTGTGTGCTCTCAGGAATAAACTGTGATTAATTAATTTGCGGGTTTTATTGAGACACTACAGCTTGTTTTTATAAAAAACAGACCGTCCATATTTCATTGCATGTTCGAGAAAAGCTCATTTTGGCCAATCACGATTTCTCAGTTGCAAAAGGGGTATGTCAGATATTACAGCCGCTGACAGTACAAACGACAACACTGTTAACTGACCATCCTGTGTTTATATAGAACCTTATTACAATGCACTTAAGGTGCACCGATGGTCAGTTAGCCGTTTTGTCGATAGTACACAAACTTATGATTATGAAGCTACAAACTTAAATTTTACAGACATTACCCATTTGTTATGCCTGATGGGCCACACTTCGCCCGAATGTTGTTGCCGTCCTTGTCTTACGGATATACGTTAGACAAGGATAGCAACAACATTCGGGCGAAGTGTGGCCAAGGCATTATTAGTGTAAATAATGATAAGACATATCCCTAGAGAGAAAACATGACGCCCTATTGTGTAACGCTCCGTCAACTCGCTAATGAGGCCTCGTGATGTCATCGCGCAAAGGTTGCGTGCTAAGTGGACGGGAAAGTGATGTTTCCGGCCTAGTACTTAAAACAATGAATGGGCAGAAGGAAAATAATTTAGTCAAAACTAGTTCAATGTCAGGCCAAATACTACTGAGAAGTTTCACTAACTATAGTATTCTCAAGATGAGATTGTAGTTAGCATGTTGGGGGAAATTACCAAAACTAAACCACTCCCGACCCGTGGTACAACTACGATGTCCAACTGGTTGTACTACGGGGAAGTAAAGTTACCCTTAGTTCAACTTAGTTCAACTGGTTGTTCTATGGGGAAATATCTTTACCAATGGTTCAATTCGAGTGAGTTGTTCTTTCCTTGGTCCAACTAGTTGTACTACTGGGAAATGTATCTATGAACAACTACTGCTAATAAACAGAAAAAGGTTATCTATCAATGCTAAAGTGCAATGCAATTACTACCTCTTTTGATTAGTTGTCTATTGATGATATTAAAACGTTGATATTGACGCGTGACATTTCTCGTTTTCACACGATACCAAAGAAAAATGTCGGATGATTGTCGCCATCTTGGCGATAGTCACGTCTATTTGATTTTATAGTGGTTTAATTTGTTATTCGTAGTTAATTTATACACTTACTGACTCTGGCAAAGGCCATCGAGGCTGCCATTTCTCTTTTATAATAATAATAATAAAAGAAAAATGTCGGAAAATTGTGAAGATATAAAAATAATTGAGAGAAAAGGCGGTAATGTTTTATTATCAAAAGGTCGACAATTTTACAAAGTGAAAGATTTTAAAAATGAGTCGCGTGGTGCATATTGGCGGTGCTCTATGTACAAAAAACTCAAATGTTGTGGATCTGTTACAGTTAAGGTGCGACTTGCATATTGGTGTTCAGTGAGAATATACGGGGTGTTATTGGGTGCTATATAGTCTCGCAAGACTTTCAGTAATAATTTCGATTTATTTATTTTTTAATATTTTTAATCATTGCTTATATTACTTTTTAACAGGACATGCAAATAATTAAAGAAAAATAACACTCTTGCCAACCTGACTACGGCAAAAACGACATAGCCGAAACAGTTGTAAGTTTAAAAAATGAGGCAGCAAGCACAGATGTCCCGATGCCACAATTATACAAGAGACACGAGGCCAACTTGAAAGACAGAGGTTACGATTTAATAGACAGTATACCGAGTTTCGATAATCTAAAGCACTCCCTTTATAACGCGAGGCACAAATCAGCGGAAGTATCGAGAACAACTTTTTCATCTGTGGACGAAGTTGAAATACCTGACCAGTTTCTTGATTTTATGCTGGGTTGCGACACAGAAAAAAGAATACTTATATTCTCTACCCCCCAAGCAAGAGAAATTATTGAAAATGTTAACGAATTTTTTGGAGATGGCACTTTCAAATGTAGCCCGCACCCATAACTGTTTACTTTGCACGGTGATATTGGAAGTGATAACAAAATTACTAATGTTGTTCCACTAATTTATGCCCTACTCTTGGACAAAAAAACAGAGACATACGTCACAATGCTACGTATAATCAAATCGCAATTGCCAAAATGGGAGCCAAAAAAGTACCACTGCGACTATGAAACTGCAGCAATCAACGCAATGTTGGAAGTATTCCCACACGTAGAGATAAAAGGCTGTTACATGCATTTTTCTAAAAATATTTGGAAGAAGGCAAAGGTATTGGGACATATAAAGTCTAAACCTGAGAAAAGAGTAGTTGGAATGTGTTCTATATTACCCTTAATACCAGCCGGGATAATCAATGAGGCATGGACATACATAAAGAACGAAGTAAAAACATTGTCATTTCTGAAAATGGGTAAATTGTTGAAGTACATAAGTCGCGTTTGGTTAAATAAGAAAATGAAAACGTACATAACTGTCTTCGGAGAACGTCATAGGACGAATAATGTGGCCGAGTCCTTCCATAACGACTTAAACAAGGGAGTTAACAAGAATAATGTGAATTTACTCAGATTGTTAAATGCACTTCGTGAAAAAGGTAACTTATCCAAGGGACCTATGCGGAAGAAGCGTGTTGTCGGTAATAAAAGAAGGGCACAATATATAATGAACGATGATTATGTAAGACATGTACAACTGCAGTTACTGGATGGACACATAACTATTGGGCATGCAATTGACAAATTGCGTTAGGCCAATTTGTCTGCAAATCTTTTCTCTTTATACAGCGTGTGTATTTCATAAGGGGGTATATTTTAATAACGATTAGTGTAGAACCTAAGGAGCTAAACTGCATTGTTTTTTTTAGAAGATAAGTTTTTTTTCATACATAATAATTGAGCACGCAATATATTGCGTTGACGTCAATTAACGTACCTAGCTAATTTTCATACGAAACAACGTTTATCACGTCAGTATTCATTAACACGCCGTACATTGCTGCTCGGTAGAATTAATAATAATAACACCTAATTTATAACACTATTTAAGAAAATTATTAACTTATATGATTTGTATGATCAGGTACTATAACTGGATCCATTATACCCCCTTATGAAATACACACGCTGTAGATTTCTCAAAAAATATTTTCAATAAATAAATGTATATTATTTCACATAGGTATTTTGTTTTGTAGACGTTTATTTGTTTTACGCGATCATCTTATCCCCGTGGTCCAACCAGTTGGACATGATTTCACCGTTGTACCACGGGTCATAATCATAAATATTTAAAAAAAGAGTTGAACTAAGGGTAACTTTACTTCCCCGTAGTACAACCAGTTGGACATCGCAGTTGTACCACGGGTCGGGAGTGAACTAAACAACCGATTTCAAAAAATCTTTCACCATGTCTTTTGGACATTCAGGATGGACAAAGGCTTTATTTGGCTGGTGTCTCGGTAATGCGCCGGTTAGCGACGACTGAATTTAGTATGCCTGTTTTCGGCCATTAAGATACTTATCTATCGGTGAACTGAAAGGATATATTCTCGTTTATTTGGTAGATTCCTATTCTTTAACTACTAGATAAATTCCATAGCCGTATGCATATATACTGTTAGCATAGGATCTGTAAAATTGTAATATCTTGAAAATATCTTGAAGGTACCTAACCTGGTTCTTCAGGTGGTCGCTAACTGAAGCTGATCGCGTAACTGGTATAATGAAATAACCCTACCCTTGTACACATTACAAATACTCTTTATTGCACACCTTAATAGTCATCATTCTCATTCTCCTAGCGTTGTTCCCGGTTATGCCCCTAAAGGAGGTTTTTTTTAATATATAAAAAAAAAAAACTATTTAGGTGTGCAAAAAAGAGTTTTTATTGTCCACAGTAGGGTAAGGACCAAATTCTTGCCTAGCTTAACTCACTCATTTAAATTTTCTATGAAAGTGTTCCGTTGTATTGTAACACGAAAATTAACCATACAATTCTATGGTTAATTTTTGTGTCACAACGGAACTTTGTGCTCTTCTTCAGTTCTGTACGGCTAACTACGGACTAAACAGGCTAACTGCTGGCCAAGGGTTTGGTCTTCACCCAGTACACAATAGTAACACAGAACAGTAGTACAGAAAAAGCGAATATTTATAATTTAAAGATCATCAACAGGCATGATGCCTCATGTTCAAATTGGTAACGTAGTGATGCTAAATGGATAGTAAACCATCGAATTATCGTAATAAAGTATAAATTATAAAATATAATTCAAATCATAAAAAGATATGAACCTTGAAAGTTTAGAAAAAATATGCATTTTTTTTTTATTGTCCAAGAGTAAATTAAAAGCTACCAATAGAATCCTTACAACATTATGACAACTATGTACTTAAACGCAGTATTTCGCGACCGAAACAACAATTTACCTGATTTTCCATACTATGATTAGTAAAAATGTACAAATGTGACGTCACACTTGTATAGACACACAGTATGAAGCGTTTTCAGCTGCCGCCAGCGAGGTCAATTTTTATCTCAATTTTTTAGGTATTTATGTTCTTTAATTGTAGTTGCTCCCATACAAACATTTGTTCCTCTCCAAAAACTGGTTCGAATGACGTCACAAAAAAATCTTAGTCATCATCCCTATTAGTACCTGTCGATGATGTGCGGCAGCACTGTTGGCACGTAGTGGGAGAAGTCGCTCCCGAGCCGCTCGGCGAGCGCTGCGATCGTCTCTAGCCCGTTTTGGGCCACCTGCCGAAACATATAAGGGTTTATAACAAACACACAAAAGGATTTATCTATAACGAAAATGGGCTGTTGTCCACTAGAATCCCCTAGCCTGATCCCCCAGGGGAAAAACGGTTAGGTTGTTAGGTGAACTGCGACCCTACAGCGCACGACCCGAGCGAGCGAAGCGAGCGTGACGCGGCAGCGTCCGGCGAAGCGCCATAACTGAACATTATCATTTTTTCTTAGTTGATTATAAAATAATTGCCGCTAGGTTCCCCTGGGTGATCGGGGTCAGGTGATTAACGTGGAAAATGGGGTGTGAACCGATCAAGGCAAGGTAATGCGATTCCGAAAATGCATTTGTTTATTTTTTTATTATTGTTTTGTTTTTGTTTACATTGAACTATGTGTTTTTGTTTACATTGTTTGTATATGACAACAAACACGTAAAAGCTGTCACCTGGGTATCAAAAAACATTTTTCTCAAACATGCAATGAAATATTGACGTTGTGTTACCAAAAATGTCTTAAGGTGGTTCGCTTTCCATACAAAACGTTATTTGACATTCGCAGGCTAAAGGCGTGATTTAGATTGTTTGTGCGTCATATTTTGGGATAACCATTTTTCGCAAATTATTTATTTAGTTTATACAAGTTTATTCAAAGAAAGGGGAAATTTCGCGCAAATGGAAAGCCAATTTATGAGTTAGTTACATAAGTTTCTTAAAAAATCACGCAGTTATCCTGTGAATGTCAAATAACGTTCTGTATGGAAAGCGAACCACCTTAAGCTCTATAAATATGAATAAATCAGTCTATATACGTCCCACTGCTGGGCACAGGCCTCCTCTCATGGATGAGAGGGGACGGGCAGTAGTCCCCGCGCTGGCCCAGTGCGGGTTGGGGACTTCACATACACCTTTGAATTTCTTCGTGGATGTATGCTGGTTTCCTCACGATGTTTTTCTTCACCGACAAACTCATTGGTACGGTCCGGGATTCGAACCCACGACCACCGTTTGACAGCCGCATGCCTGAACCGCTAGGCAACCGTAGCTTGGACAGCTATAAATATGTTATTTTATTATTTATTTATTTATTTAAGGAGACAACACAGAAACATGCATGAGGTTAAAACATACAAATTCAAAAGTTAGATATAAATACAGATGCTTCCATAAACGTATCTCACAAAGAACACAATAAGAAAATGAAATACTACTCTTAAGCTTAACAAGTTACTGAAATACACAAGAACAGAGGCTCTAGTTTTACCGAAAAAAAACTTTACGATCGCGTTTGCGTTTTACCCTCAATTTGTATGGGATTCGACAGCTAAACGCGAACGCGGTCGTAACGTTTTGTTTCGGTAAAACTTATACTAGAGCCTCAGGTGTAGGTACAAATTATTGAAAACTAGATATTTAACATTACAGGTGACCAGTTATTTATTTATTTCCTGATCAGGAGATTTGAAATAGCTGCTCTGAAGTGGGCGCGAGTTTTTAAGATAGGTCGATTTCATTGAAATGTCTCAATGAATTTTTGTGATCTTAATAGCCATTACAGTTACCTGTCAAATTTCCCCAATCCTCAGTCTCATATCGACAACACACAGACTCACTATACAAGTAAACATTACTAACAATGGTACGTTAACGGAGCTAGAGACTCACTGATCTACACGAGCCGCAGAGGAACTATTCCGATCAATAATTACAATAATTTATTAGCGACATGGTTAACTGAAGCGCCAACAGTAACATGTAATGCCGGCTGTACACGTTGGGCCAACGTTGGCGCGTGAGCAGGATGCAGCTATGCAAACGCATGAGAACGAAATAAAGCCCTCTTCCTTTAACGCATAGCTGCATTCTGCTCCGCGCCAACGTTGGCCCGATGTGTACAGCAGGCTTAAGGAAGAGCGGTGTCTCCCAACATAAGCAATCTATGAAATGAAAACTTCTTTAGCGGCGCTGTGCACTTTTTGTGATGGGAAAAATTGTTAAACTCGCCACAGGTCACGTGACCGTTCCACAGATTGAAAATTCGTAAGACGGACACGTGACCTGATCGAAAAACTGTTACAATGTCATTGAGTTTTCACTTCTGCCGGCGCTCCCGGAGTGCAACCCGTGAGTATCCGTCTTACGAATTTTCAATCTGTCGAATCTTACGGTCACGTGACCGGTTGCGAGTATCTCTCTAATCTCACGGTCACGTGACATCTTGCGGTCACGTGACATCTTACGGTCACGTGACCAGTCGCGAGTTTAACAATTTTTACAAAAAAGTGCACAGCGCCGCTAAAGAAGTTTTCACTTCAATAATGTATCGATGGTTGGCGCCGGTATCAGAATACGCGCCCGCGCAGCAATGGTCCGCGACGGAGCAATCAGACTGTGCATGATATGTGACGTAGCCCCGATCATTTTCTCAACTCATACCGATCGACATGATCGCTGAGATTGCGATTATCCATTATGCAAACTGGATCCATCGTCACTATCGTCAGACATCATCGACTTACATTTGATTACATTGTTATATAATGTACTACGTGTTTTTGACAATTTCCGTTAATTGCAAGGGGGCATAGTTTAGATCAAACAAAGTTTATTTCTCCAAGACAGTACCTAGTATCTTAACTCTTACTGTTATCAAGATATTCAATGTTTTAATTTAATCAGTTTTGCAGATTTAACCAGTGTATATGGTTCAACTGTGACGTCATAACAGCTTTTTAAATTGTGTAAGGTTCCTATACTAGTGTATAGGAAGAAGGTTTACAAAGTGATTTCGTTCGATATTAGGCACGAACAACTGAGCACAAAGCGCGCTTAAATATCTGACACGACTCTATTGCTAGGGCCGTAAGGAAGTGTCAGATATTTTTGCTTGCTTTGTTATGGCAGATATTTATTCTGGTGACTGTACATATATTTTATTTCATGTGTTCAAGACCCTTGTACGTTTGTTGGTCTAAATCGAAGACCTGGCGACATTTTTTTTTTCACCTCCCCTCCAATTTCCGCCCGTCTTTGGGAAATACCGCTGCTCAAATACCGCGAGCCATCCGGTTGCCTCTCGGACACTGAAACTACGCATCATTGCTTTAACTGTCTGAATACTAGCCGAAGATATATTTACATACTAGAAACAAAATGTTCAAGTAGGTACATGGCACATAACTTTGCCCATGCCTGGATTTAAAAACCCAGGACTGTCTTCGTATATAGTGTAACTACACACCTCGAAGTGTGCGACAAGCGCGTCGAGCATGCGCGACGACTCGCTCGATTTCCAGCGCCATCACCTGCAGAGATCAACACAAGTACACACCTTGAAGTTGCCGCCATCGAGCCACAGAACAAGCGCGTCGAGCATGCGCGGCGACATCCCGCTCGATTTCCAGCGCCATCACCTGCAGAGATCTACACAAGTACCTGGAAGTTGCCGCCATCGAACAACTGAACAAGCGCGTCGAGCATGCGCGGCGACATCCCGCTCGAATTCCAGCGCCATCACCTGCAGAGATTAACACAAGTACACACCTTGAAGTTGCCGCCATCGAGCCACTGAACAAGCGCGTCGAGCAGCTGGGCGGCGATGTCCTGCTCGATCTCGGGCTCGCGGCGCACAAGTGCGGGCAGGTGCTCGCCGAGCTGCTGGCGCAGCCGCAGGTCCGGCCGCACCATGAGCGGCAGCGCCGCCTCCAGCGAGGTGGGTTGCGGGTAGTGACTAGACACCTTGAAGTGAACAAGCTCGTCGAGCATGCGCGGTGACATCCCGCTCGATTTCCAGCGCCATCACCTGCAGAGATCCACACAAGTACCTTGAAGTTGCCGCCATGGGGCCACTGAACAAGCGCGTCGAGCATGCGCGACGACTCGCTCGATTTCCAGCGCCATCACCTGCAGAGATCAACACAAGTACACACCTTGAAGTTGCCGCCATCGAGCCACAGAACAAGCGCGTCGAGCATGCGCGGCGACATCCCGCTCGATTTCCAGCGCCATCACCTGCAGAGATCTACACAAGTACCTTGAAGTTGCCGCCATCGAACAACTGAACAAACGCGTCGAGCATGCGCGGCGACATCCCGCTCGAATTCCAGCGCCATCACCTGCAGAGATTAACACAAGTACACACCTTGAAGTTGCCGCCATCGAGCCACTGAACAAGCGCGTCGAGCAGCTGGGCGGCGATGTCCTGCTCGATCTCGGGCTCGCGGCGCACAAGTGCGGGCAGGTGCTCGCCGAGCTGCTGGCGCAGCCGCAGGTCCGGCCGCACCATGAGCGGCAGCGCCGCCTCCAGCGAGGTGGGTTGCGGGTAGTGCTAGACACCTTGAAGTGAACAAGCTCGTCGAGCATGCGCGGCGACATCCCGCTCGATTTCCAGCGCCATCACCTGCAGAGATCCACACAAGTACCTTGAAGTTGCCGCCATCGGGCCACTGAACAAGCGCGTCGAGCATGCGCGACGACTCGCTCGATTTCCAGCGCCATCACCTGCAGAGATCAACACAAGTACACACCTTGAAGTTGCCGCCATCGAGCCACAGAACAAGCGCGTCGAGCATGCGCGGCGACATCCCGCTCGATTTCCAGCGCCATCACCTGCAGAGATCTACACAAGTACCTTGAAGTTGCCGCCATCGAACAACTGAACAAACGCGTCGAGCATGCGCGGCGACATCCCGCTCGAATTCCAGCGCCATAACCTGCAAAGATTAACACAAGTACACACCTTGAAGTTGTCGCCATCGAGCCACTGAACAAGCGCGTCGAGCAGCTGGGCGGCGATGTCCTGCTCGATCTCGGGCTCGCGGCGCACAAGTGCGGGCAGGTGCTCGCCGAGCTGCTGGCGCAGCCGCAGGTCCGGCCGCACCATGAGCGGCAGTGCCGCCTCCAGCGAGGTGGGTTGCGGGTAGTGACTAGACACCTTGAAGTGAACAAGCTCGTCGAGCATGCGCGACGACTCGCTCGATTCCCAGCGCCATCACCTGCAGAGATCAACACAAGTACACACCTTGAAGTTGCCGCCATCGAGCCAGTGAACAAGCGCGTCGATGTCCTGCTCGATCTCGGGCTCGCGGCGCACAAGCGCGGGCAGATGTTCGCCGAGCTGCTGGCGCAGCCGCAGGTCCGGCCGCACCATGAGCGGCAGCGCCGCCTCCAGCGAGGTGGGTTGCGGGTAGTGACTAGACACCTTGAAGTGAACAAGCTCGTCGAGCATGCGCGACGACTCGCTCGATTCCCAGCGCCATCACCTGCAGAGATCAACACAAGTACACACCTTGAAGTTGCCGCCATCGAGCCACTGAACAAGCGCGTCGAGCAGCTGGGCGGCGATGTCCTGCTCGATCTCGGGCTCGCGGCGCACAAGTGCGGGCAGATGCTCGCCGAGCTGCTGGCGCAGCCGCAGGTCCGGCCGCACCATGAGCGGCAGCGCCGCCTCCAGCGAGGTCGGTCCGGCCGAATAGTGCGCCATCTGGGGAACGGATATGTTGCTTCACAAATTGCTTGAGTACCGTAGACAGAGGATTAGAGGTCATTTAACCTGACTAAATAGGGGTGTACTCGTACACTGTAGACACTAAATAAAATAATCAATAATGTCATAATTGTCTCGAAAAAGGATTAAAATGTTGTCAAATTGAGAAAATATCAACGCAAAAGGTTGAATAATCACGAAGTTATAAGTGTCCAAAGTGTTAAGAATGTGGGATGTTCTGTCCCTTTTTCGCAAAACGCAACTTCATATGAAACGATGACGCTGGAAGATTGGGACGTCACTAGAAGACGGCAATGTGCCGTGCCCATCGTGTTCGGCGCCGCCGTCGACGCGGTCCTGTGACGTCACACACTGTTTGCGTTTTCTCTCTCTAACAAGCAATATTAAAACGGTTGTAGCTTCGTAATTGACAACATTTCATTTTATAAACACTTCAAATGGAATATATGATTCAAAAGTATATTGCCTCCTGAACACTATACTATATTTATAAAAAATATATATAGCTTAATAAAATTGTTAAAAAACAATTAAAAATATGGTCTAATTTTACCCATTCTACAACATAGTTAGTGGATAGCCTGTGCCTTACGTTACAGAAAAAAAAAGCTCTGCTGTCACAAATTTGAATTTGACACTGACGTAAATTGTTTACTTATAGACAGATGTGTTCACGATGGGCGATGATTCTTTGATATTACGAGAAGATGGTTATATACGTATGAACTTTCCTGTTACTTCTTTAACGTATCACAGTAACTTGAACATAATATTGGTGAAGACTGACGTTGGTGGTGTACACGTTTTGGATGTCAATTCTGGTGTGATTCTTCAGTCGTCGTGCCTATCAGCGGGTAAGTCATGATTTTAGATGCTTGTCTGTACAGAATATTCCACGATATTCTCCCTGTTGCATTCTCGTAAGAGGCAATCTGAATGTGAATAGGAATAATTTGCATTGATTTGCGCGTTTGGATTGTTCTTAGTTGCCCTACATTGTTTCGGCTGACAGTTCGTTATAAACAATAATTGGTGCGTCGAGATTGAGAGTTGGTTTTGGTTTGCAGATGATGGGGGTACGCTGGGGGTGGAGTATGCGGCGGGGGCCGACCGGGTGTTCGTGTGGGACAGCACTGGCGTGGGAGCCCGGACCGACTATAACGGAGTCCTTCTTCTCCACACGGCGCTGCAGCGCCCGCTGCCGTCTTCGCAGCCGGATAAAATAATAAGAATTGAACTTGTGCTCTCTGAGGTATGTACGGTTTTATGTACCTCTTTTGGTGTGTGGCTTTAGTACACTGAGTTCTTAGCAGATTACTAAATTTAACCTTAAACTATGTCTAGTTAACTATATAATATGTAGAAGTACATATTCATTGTTTTGTGGTTAGCTTCATCTTACAACTATTGTAACTGTTGCATTAATATCTAGATGTTACAAACTCTAAAAACTTCTTGACACACTAGCAATTTAGTCATGCAGTGTCCAGATATATTTGTGTATGCTGATAGCATACATATTTTTGTAGCTGACTGAGTGTTAAACCTCATTGTGGTTGATATGTAGGTTATATAGGTTGGAGCGGACACACAAACAGTGTTACTAAAATTAATCAGTAGTCATACATCATAGGTTACAATACAAATAGGTCATTTAGTTATATATAAACTAGCGACTCATCCCGGCTTCGCACGGGTACTATATTATACAAATATACATATAAACCTTCCTCTTGAATCACTCTATCTATTAAAAAAACCGCATCAAAATCCATTGCATAGTTTTAAAGATCTAAGCATACATAGGGACAGACAATGGGAAGCGATTTTGTTTTATACTATGTAGTCATGGGCAATCTACATATCGAAGGCTTCATGCTAAAGGGGCGTATAAGCAAGAACCTTATTATTGCTTATACGCCCCTTTAGCATGAAGCCCTCGATATTATACTCTCCTTATGTTTGAGTATTTATGTAAGTACAACAGGACATGGTGGTGACAAGATCTTAGATAAAAGTACTATTGGGCGGAGTATGGAGATAAAATATGTAGATTTCGTAAATGTTAGATCTTTCACGTCAATAGTGATACGATATAAGTGTTTTTTTAGTCAATGTTGAAAAAAATCATACAAAATTAAGTATTCATTTCTTTTAAAATCCGGTAGACAAAAATGGAGATAAAAGATTGAAGAACCGATAGCCGTTTTACTTATAATTCTGTCATGTAAAAGGAGATACGATTCAAAACTTAGAAAATCGATGAAAACCTCGGGAGAGCACAGCTCAATGACGTCTCGCTCATATTTGGAGCAGCCCTGCTGGGGAAGTACTAAGGATTAAGGTTTCGCCAAGTTTAGCGAACCACAATAGGGAAGATGCAGCTATAATATTTACCATTATTTTGTAACCAAAATGTTGAAAAAAACCATAAAATAATAGCTACTGAAACGTTTTTACTTTAGCTTATGCTAATTTCAAAATATAATTACAATTTGAAGTAATCTGGAACGGAACGTGTTTTAATCCAACAATCAGCGTCTGGTGACGTCACTCCTGTCAGAGGTCAAAACGTAGGCAACTCTAATATGACATCTGGAGACGAACCACGGACAAACAAATATGGCGAGTGATACACATGAGTGACGTCACAGGAACTGTAGATCCGTTTAGGCGCGAAAGTTTAAATTGTCAGTTTGTAACAGGAATTTTTGACTATATATCATAGTATTTTATTTTGTTAATACATTCGTGGTCTATTCTACATGCGATTCTTTCAAATGAAAGCAAAATTAAAAATATTGCATCTTCCCTATTATGTGCAAATTTTGATAGACTTTTTATAGAGGTATGGTGTGCCGGCAAGGCACATTCTATTGTATAAGATATTCCTTTACGTGCTTTAGATTAGCCATAGATTGAGTGCGTGCGAGATGTAGGAATGATTATGCATGTAGCTACTCGTACTTGTATGTATACTGTGTTAGTTAATTAATAAACAACCATGGTATAGACAGTACTTCAGAGTGTCTCTCTGAGTGTAGACTGCCATAAACCCCTCTGGGGTGCAGTCCACCCTCTCTACTCCCAATCAACATCGTAATTATTGCCAGGCAGTGGACACGATCCTCAACCATCTAACACTGACCGGCAAATATGGTAAGCAGTCGAAGTAGCTACGCGAAATCATCATTATCATCATATCAGCCGAAAGACGTCCACTGCTGGACATAGGCCTCCCCCAAAGAGTGCCAAAGTGACCGGTCCTGCGCCACTCCCGCATCCAGCGAACTCCAGCAACCTTTACCAGGTCATCAGTCCACCTTGCGGGGGGCCTACCCACGCTGCGCCTTCCGGTACGTGGTCGCCACTCGAGAACCTTTCCGCCCCAACGGCCATCGGTTCTACGTGCTATGTGCCCCGCCCACTGCCACTTAAGTTTAGCGATTCGGAGGGCTATGTCTGTTACCTTGGTTCTACTGCGGATAGCCTCATTTCTGATGCGATCCCGCAGAGAAACTCCCAACATAGCCCTCTCCATAGCCCTTTGGGTGACTTTGAGCCTTCTTATGAGGCCCATAGTAAGCGACCACGTTTCAGTGCCATATGTCATCACTGGCAACACACACTGGTCAAAGACTCTCGTCTTGAGACACTGCGGAATATTGGACGAAAAGATGTGCCGCAGCTTCCCGAACGCTGCCCAGCCGAGTCGGCAAAACGCAAAATAACACGCTCAAAATGATGTAGACAGTCCGTATCCTCCTGAAATTAGAGTCGTGTGTAGGTCATTTTGGGCACTAGACCCGCGTAGCTACTTTTTCTGCAGACTGTACTAGCTGTCAACACCACGATTTCTTCTGGGTTCGCTTTTAAAACTTGTCGTTCTACTGGATTCGCAAGCGTCAATTGCCTACGTTATCTGCTTTTTATACTCGGTGGCGAAACATGCGTGCTGCCCGCCTGATAACCCGTCACCACAGCCGATGGACGCTTGCCATAGCCAGGCCGTATCGTTTGCCACCCGTCACATGAAAGAGGTAACCGCTAAAATGTGTTCCGTATAATTTTAGGAGCGAATGAGCCTAGCACCGCCCCCGACACACAATGCACTGCAGTTGACACACAATTAAGTTCCTGTCACACAGTGTGTGTTCGCTACCCGAGACCACTAGACCGGCGCCCGGGGGTCCCATACCAGGTAAAACCACTATTTTATATCGTATAATTATATATGTATCGACATGTTTTTATTTATTTAGAATTAATACCTATTAGGGCTTTATAGCGAAACAAATTATTTAACTAAATATTTTTGTTGAAAGGTCGCAGGTTCGAATCCTGTCGGGGGCTACAGACGAAGATGGTTTATTTTTCCATTATATTCTTTCTCTCTGTATCATATCATAGTAAATAAATAAATAAATAAAATAAATAAATATCGTTTAATACTAGCGAGCGAGTCCGACTCGCACTTGGCCGGTTTTTTTTTAATCAATATACCTAGGGGGTAACATTTGTCGCCGTCGGCCCGCGGACGACCCTATCTGTAGTCTAGACGTATTTATAAAAATAAATCTGTATGCCTCGCTATGCACAAGATTATTCTAAAGTCTCTCACAGAATCAGAAATTCATTCATTAAAAAAAAAGTCTTATTTTTCTAGTCAAGACCATATAGAATATTAATAATTTAATAGTCCATTAAATGTCTTATCGTCCAACATAGGGGTCGGCAACATTTTAGTAACCAAGGGCCTCATAGACGTTAACGAAATTGACGCGGGCCGCACTTCTTCATAAACAGCCAATTTCAGAATTCTGAATATGGCGACCTTTACATACAAAACAGCTAGGGAGGCTCGCGGGCCGCAAGTAAGACTGGCGGGCCGCCGGTTGCCGACCCCTGGTCTAACAGTCTTCTTATCTTTTTAATCTTAGAGCAAACCAATATTAACCTTACCCCTTCAATTTCAAGGTCCATTTTTACCCGAACCGGAAACCAGATCTGAACCACCGAACGAGCACATCTACAACAGAAACGTGCTATGGACCTTCGAAGACATACAAATGCTCATAGGCAGCGATCTACCCATCTTCGGAGACAAAGACCGCCCCTGCGTATCCCTAAGGCTCAGAGACGCGAGGGAACCCATCAACGTGTTGACTGGAATAGATTACTGGCTGGACAACTTGATGTGCAACGTCCCTGAAGTCCTCATGTGCTACCATTTGGACGGAATCGTGCAGAAATATGAGCCGATGAAGACAGAAGACTTACCTAATATGGAGAACTCCAAGTTCTCGCCTAAAGTCGTTCGAAATGTCGCTCAGAATATCCTGTCCTTTTTAAAGTACAATGCGACGAAAGCGGGTCATACGTACTGGCTGTTCAAAGGTCCTCACGATGACGTAGTTAAGTTGTATGATCTGACGTCGCTGTGTCCTGATAGTCTGGACAATCCGTTCACGACGCCGGTCGCCATGTTGTTATACAGGGTGGCTAGGAACATGAGGCTGACAAACAGGTCTAAACATGTCCGTCAGCTGTTGGAGCAGGCGATAAATCTGCTGAAAGTGGAGAGGTATCCGCAGATAGTCGCGTCTTCGCACTATATGCTCGCGGACTTGTACGTGCCGGCTACTACTAATCCAGCTTGCCCGGACTTTAAAGGTTAGTTTAATTGTTGGTACATCCTACATTTAGCTGAATTTCACTGTTGAATATTGCAGACAAAGAGAAGATAAAACATTTATTTTTTATTAATAATCATTTTCTCAAACATGCTCGGAAATGTACGCGTTAATATCACGAAATGAAGACGTGAAGTTTCTTGTTTATGGCTCCCTACATTACTTCTTGGCCTTACGCCAAGAAGTAATGTATGAAAACCCTGAGTAAAACCATTATTGTCTGCTACTCTTAACTTTTTAAATTTGCTTACTAATATTAAACTGACAAAGGAAAATTTACATACTGCCAACCACCACTAGACACTGTAAGCATACTTGCTACATAAAAAAAATAAAAAATATCTATGGTACTATACTTTATGTGCGGTTAAACATGGTGCTCGAACGGCTTGTTCAAATGGCATGTTTACAAAATCAAAAAGGCGCAAATTACCTATTATTTAATTGGTTACCTAGTATTTATTTTAATTTTAATATTTCCTCACATCGTTTGAGAAAAGTACTATACAATCCTCGGCCGGAACAGGGATTGCTGGACGAGATTGGGGTAGACGGCCGAGTCGTAGACGAGGCCGGATACAATACTTCTTCAATACTTACTTCACGGCCTCTGCAGTAATCTACTATTATTCACGAAAGACACATTTATGTTTACACATTATAGCATACTGCCTAACTGCGTAACCGTTTGTTGGCAGTGCATTAATTGCTCTTGATACACAGTTGTGTCAAAACATATGGCTAATTTATATTCATGCTATTATATTTAGTGGCCTATAACTACTTACTAACATGCAAATTTTACATTATATTATGTTAATGTGATGCAATCAGGGCCCATAGGAATGGGAAGTACATTCTCATTGATTCTAACTATCTTACGAACACTTTTCTTGAACGTCTTCGCTTTAACTTTTTACACAACAAACAATTTTTCCGGTAATGAGTTACATATTTTAAGGTTAGATATGCGAATGTACGTTCACCGTAATAATTAAAAATTGGTTTTCTCCTTGTGGCTGTGTTTTTGTCTATTTATGTACAAAGGGGTCTGTATTGTAATTGTGAGAGGCTATCAGTAACTTAAATTTTTCATTAACAGGTAATATATTACATATTTTAATCAATTTTTCATAATTCTTATTACACGACTGTTTCTGTTTATGGCTCACTAATAGCTTTAGGTATCTTATTTGTAACATTTTAACGATATCCCATTTCGTTTTAAATGTACGCCCATATGCTATTAATCCATATTCTATATGCGATTCTACTAGGGCGCAGTACAGAGTACGTAAAGTTTTGCGGTTGACATATGTTTCAAGTTGTAAAAGGTTACATAGATATATCTCATTGCTTATGATTTAACAAAATTCACAGCTTATCCATTAAAAAAGTCTTTTTTCTTCCGTTCCTCGGTATTCAAAGGAACTTCTGACACTTTAATGCGATATATTCCAGATAGTATTTGGAACACATAAATAGGTAAGTACAGAAGCTCACTGTTCGGGCCGACCGTCTGCCCGCCCCTTAAACTCCTCACGTGTGTACCATCTTGAGTCTGTGGTTTTGACAGTGACACTTCTTGTCAAGGCGGACGGAAAAGAGATAACCTCGTTGTTGCGGACCCGAAAGGGAACGAGTGTTTTTGGATAATTTGGAAACGCATTTTCCTTGTTTTGTGTAATATCGCTCGCTTTGAAGACACACGGGTGTCCGAGTGTTTTGTGTGGATATTTCGGTGACATCGGAAGAGTTGGTGATTTGACGCCGCGGATTGTTGGCGATACTGCCCCGGAACACCACGGCTGCTTCTTCAGCCCGGAGACCTTCTTGATTGAACTTGACTTGACCTGACAGTTGACTGAACCTTGACAGATACCAACCGGAGTTGAAGCGAACATCGCGCCTCCCGGAATCAGGTGAGTTGAACAAGTTTTGTAGCCAATCCACTGGCTTATATGACCCGCGAAACGCGTGGCAGTTCACTCCACTCGAACTAGGCGAGGAGTTGAACAATTTTTAGTACCCAGAGCGTGGTTACTCACAAAGAAAAAACGCGAATTTTGATAGTTTTTTCCTTTTGGGTAAAAAAGGGCATTTTGAGGTTATTTGTTAAAACCAAATTTAGCTACAAGTATTTAAAACCTCTATTTTGTGGCACTGCAAGTGTTTTGTACTGTAGATTTCACGAAATTATTGTACTTGCAGTGCAAATTAGTGAGATTACAACCTCCGGAAGGTGATTGATTGTAATTTGGAAAGCCTTTCATAGCTTGTTGTTTACAAGTAGAAGTATTAGTATTAAGTAAGTAGTAGTATTGTGTAGAAGTGATGTAATGTAACTGGCCAATTATAGATTATAATTTGAGCTTCCACTGCGTTTTGAGAATCTATATTGGTTGTTATTGTAAGGCATTCCTGTAATTGAGTTGATATTTGGTTTTGATTCACTAGGGTGACCAAGAGATTGGAATTTCCACATTAATTAAATTAATTTTAATTTTCTCTGGTATTGTTGGAAATTAATTTAAAATGGGATCTACACCTAAGGCTAAGATCCAGTCTGCACTGCGTTGGTTTTCATCTGCAGCAGCTTTGGTTGACAGAAATGACCGGGAGGAGGCTTTGTTGACCCGGTACGAGGAGGTGTCAGACCGTCTTAAGGCTGTGGAGTTCCAGGTTGAACTCTACCTAGCGGAGCCCGGCCGGACGACCCCGGAGACCGAGCAGGTGGAGCGGGACTTTGAGCAATGTATGGATTTTGTGGACAGGATTGTCGAGAGGGCTTCTAAGATACTGCGGGTTCGGAATGGTGCGGCCCGGGACGTTCCGAAACACGCAGTTATCCCACCCACCCACCCAGGGTTACCCAGGGTTGGCAGCGCGCTTGCCAGCCATACAGATGCCGGTCTTCCGAGGAGACCTGGACGAGTGGACCAGCTTCATCGACCTCTTTGATAGCTTGGTGCATGCCCGGACGGACCTGCCAGCGGCGTTGAAGTTGGCGCAGCTGATGTCTGCTCTCGTCGGGGAGCCGCGCGACTTGATCGCGCATTTGTCGGTCACCGACGACAATTATGAAATCGCGCGCACGTTGCTGAGGGACCGATACCAGAACGTGCGGCGACTTGCGGATACTCTTATGACTAAGATCTGGAATATCCCTCGGATCGCTCAGGCTTCAGACATCCGGCTGAAAATGCTGAATCCTGTTTTGACAGCGACCAAAGGGTTAGAGAACCTTGGTTTGCCGGTGGACCAGTGGTCCTACATACTGTTGAATTTTTTGTTGAACCGGCTGCCGGCTGATGTACGGGCCAGGTTTGAGCACCGGTATGGTGGTGAAAGTGCTCAGCATCTGCCGACCTTCACCAATCTTATCGACCAATTGGAACTTGAGTGTCGACGGGCCGACACCTCGGATCTACCTCCACCCCCGAGGCCTCCTGGGGCCCAGCGGGCCCAGGGGAGAGTTGCACCTCAAAGGGGAGGGTGGGGCAAATCGGCCCCACAACCAGCGGGTCCTCACCAATATAATACCAGTGCATTGGACCCTGAAGTCTGCCTATGCTGCAAGAACCCTGGCCATCGGGTGCCAGCGTGTCCGAAGTTTCTTGCGCAGCGGGTTGTGGGACGCCGCAACATTGCTAAGCAGCGGCAATGGTGCTTTGTTTGCTTGGGCCCACATTTTGTGGGAGATTGTGCCCACCCGCAGGCGTGTAAGTCCTGTGGTGGGAAGCACCACCCCATTTTATGCATGAACCGCAGTGGGGATACACCTCCCCCCCCCCCCCCTGCGCAGGGGTCATGCTCCCCTGTTTGGAGTCAGCAGCGGGCTGACCAGGGGCCCATGGCCGAGGAGAAGTGGGGACGTCGGGTAACACCCCCCTCCCCCCCCCCTCCAAAACTACGCGACTACTTCGCACGCACCCGTGCCCCAACGGGGGGTCCTTACGGGCGGGTGCCCGCAAACGCCTCCACCCCGGCAGGCGCCACGGATGTCGCCGCCGCTTGTGGAGCGACCCCGCTGGGGGTCGGGACCTCCGGTGTACGGCCGGAGTAGGACATACCAGGGGCCGCAGGCGGCACGCATGGCGCGACGGCAGTACCAGCCGGAGTGGGACCCGCTCGAGCGGTACGAGCGGCCCGCCCATGCGGAACAGGATGCAACGCGTTATCCCTGCTAGGGATACGCCGCCCACGCACCAGCCACCGCCACGCCCTTGGAGACCGTGTTATTGCCCACGGCTTCGGTTTGTGTTTGGGGCCCTGGCGGAGGATCAGCCTGCGTGCGCTCTCTCCTTGACACGGGAGCGCAAGGCTGCATGGTATCCAGTAGGTTGGTGCGACAGTTGGGCTTGGTTGTGAAACCCCACCCGGAAAGTATACGTGGGGTAGGCAATGTGACAGTGTCAAATCTGGTAGGGCAGACCTTACTCACCTTTGGACCGGGTCCCACTTCACGCGCGAGGATTAATGCTCCCGCGTTAGTATTGGATGAAGTGGTGGGGAGACTCCCCCAGGTGAAGCTGCCTCCAGAGGTTCGGAGTTTGACAGCTGGATTAGTTCTGGCGGATGCTGGATTTGACAGACCTGGTCCGATTGACGTGTTGCTGGGTGCAGACGTTCTTGGGCGGGTGCTGTTGAGCGGCAACCGTACCTTACAGCCTGGCGGACTGGTTACACTGGAAACGGTGTTTGGCTATGCTGTAATGGGTTTGGTTTTAGCGGCTCCACCGCCTCCTACTGAGGAGGGCTGTCTGGTTGGAACTGCTCTTTCAGAAGCCGTGCAACGGTTCTGGGAGATTGAGGAACCACCTACCGCGTCGCGTATGAGCCCCGAGCAGGAAGAGTGCGAACGGTTTTACCAAAATAATACTGGGCGCCTCTGCTCTGGTCGGTTCATAACACGACTTCCTCTGCTCATCCACCGACCTCCTCTTGGAGCGTCACGTGAGATGGCTGAGAAGCGGCTGGTTTCGATGGAACGCCGAATGAGAAGAGATGCGCTCTTCCGGCAGAAGTAAGTATGTGGACTTCATGAGGGAGTACGAGGGTTTGGGACACATGTCGGTGGCTCGGACGGACTGTAGTACAGTGGAGCACTGCTTCCTGCCGCACCACGCGGTCCTAAAATCCCCGGAGTCCAAGATTCGCGTGGTCTTTGATGGGTCCGCGTCCACCTCGACTGGGGTGTCATTGAACCAGTGTTTGCATGCAGGTCCTAAGCTGCACAAGGATATCACGGATATCCTCACAAATTTTAGGAAACATCAGGTGGTGTTCGTCGCCGACATCCGGATGATGTTTCGGCAGACAGTGATCCATCCTGATGATCGTCGGTATCAGCTGATCTTGTGGCGTGAGAGCCCTGATGAACCGATGTTGGTGTACGAGCTGAATACGAATACATACGGCTTGAAGAGCAGTCCGTACATTTCAATTCGAACTTTGTTAGAATTGGCGTCTCGAGAGAGACTGAGGTTCCCTCGAGCGTCCGCCATTTTGGAACGGGACTTATTTGTCGATGACGTGTGCACCGGGGCAAACAGTGTCGAAGAGGCTTTGGTTTTGCGGGATGAGCTGGTGGAACTCTTGCGGACGGGTGGATATGAATTGCGCAAATGGATGTCCAACTCACCGGCCGTGGTGGCCGGCCTCCCTGAGGATCACCAGCAGGATCCGCACCTGTTCGAAAATGTTGAGAGCCCGCACATGTTATCAGTCCTAGGCGTGCAATATCGACCAGTCCAAGATGTGTTCACCTATCGGGTGGAACTGGATTCCCCGAGGGTCTGGACGAAGCGGCTTGTGCTGTCCACGGTGGCCAGGACGTACGATCCGAATGGATGGATCGCGCCGGTCATCTTCACGGCGAAGGCATTTATGCAGCGCCTGTGGATGGTCCAACTGGGTTGGGATGATCCACTATCCGGAAATTTGTTGAGCGATTGGGAGGTTTTCTTCTCCACGCTCCCGGAGATAAATCAGGTCGAACTGCCGCGTAAGCTGTTGCCGGCCGGGAAATGCCGAGTAACCCTACACGGGTTTTGCGACGCCTCCGAGCGAGGGTATGCAGCGGCCGTTTACTTGCGGACGGTCAGCTCCGCCGGATCGGTCGATTTGCACTTGGTAATGGCGAAGAGCAAGGTGGCTCCCCTTCGCACGCGTTTGACAATCCCAAAAATGGAATTATCTGGAGCGGCTCTTCTTGTACGCCTACTGAACCACGTGGCCTCTACCTTGAAGGACACCGTGAACCTTGAGGAGAGTGTCTACGCATGGACTGATAGCCAAATTGTATTGTGTTGGCTGCAGTCGTCATTCCATACTTTGGAGGTCTTTGTGGCCAACCGGGTCTCGCAAATCCAGAATTCGGAGACTGCCTTGGTTTGGAGACACGTGCCAGGTGAACTGAACCCAGCGGACGTGGCGTCCAGGGGTTGCACGGCACCTGAGCTTGTTGCCCACTCACTGTGGTGGAGACCAGATTGGTTGTTGGAACCGGAGACACTCTGGCCTGCCAGTTGTGTGATTGGGACCCCATCCTCTGGCTTGGGTGTCCACCTTGTCGAGACCGCTCCAGTGTCAGACACTGCTTGGTTGCTAGAACGGTATAGCTCTCTCGACAAGCTTGTTGGAGTGACCGCCTGGGTCAAGCGATTTATACACAATTGTCGCCACCCTGACAACCGGTCACGCGTTAGAGTTCTCGCCACAGAAGAGCGGAATGCCGCCCTACATCATTGGATTAGGGTTGTGCAGGAAGAACACTTTGCGGACGTATTGAAGCCCCTGCGGCAGGGACGTCCTAAGCTACCGAAGGCGATAGCACGCCTCAACCCGTTCATTGACGAGTCGGGTACACTCCGGGTTGGAGGACGGCTCCGCAACGCTAGCTTGCCGTACTCGGTGCGCCACCCCATTTTGCTGCCTAAGAAGGGGCATCTGGTGGAATTGTTGGTGATTGACCGCCACATAAAGAACTCGCATGCCAGCTGCAATGCACTCTTGGGCATTTTGCAGCGAGACTTTTGGATATTGAACAGCCGACGGGTTATTCGGAGCATCGTGTTTCGGTGCTTGCCTTGCTTTCGGCTCAAGGCAGCCACGATGCAGCCCCAGATGGGGGACCTTCCTCCTGATCGGGTCAACGAGGCTAGGACCTTCTCTAGGGTTGGGACCGATTTTGCGGGACCTTTTTTAGTGAAAACGTCGCGACTTCGAAATGCGAAGGTTGTAAAAGCGTATTTGTGCGTTTTCGTATGCCTGTCGACCAAGGCTGCTCATCTTGAACTTGTTGGTGATCTTACGACGGAGGCTTTTATTGCGGCATTGGATAGATTTGTATCCCGTAGGGGACTCCCATCTCTGATCCGGTCAGATTGTGGAACCAATTACAAGGGTGCCGACCGTTATTTACAAGATGTTGTAAAAATTTTATTTGAAAATAAGATTGATATTGGAACAGACCTCTCCCGTCGGGGTATCACCTGGACGTTCGATCCGCCAGGCTGCCCCCACTGGGGTGGAATCTGGGAGGCTTGCGTGAAGCAAGCAAAAGCCCATATGTATCGGGTAGTCGGTCAAACTGTATTGACTTTTGAGGAACTCGCGACGTTGTTTTGTAGAATTGAGGCCGTCCTCAATTCCCGTCCGTTGTGTCCGCTCAGCTCCGACCCAAATGACCTGGAAGCGCTCTCTCCAGGCCATTTCTTGATTGGTCAGCCACTTGCAGCGTTGCCGGAGCACCCCCTCCGGGACGTACCCTCCAGTCGTTTGTCGCGCTACCAGATGCTGCAACAAATGGCTCAGAACTTTTGGACCAGATGGTCATTAGAGTATTTGCATGTTTTGCAGCAGCGCCTCAAGTGGACTGACAAA
Organism: Epinotia ramella; assembly: GCA_947578815.1. NCBI lineage: Eukaryota > Metazoa > Arthropoda > Insecta > Lepidoptera > Tortricidae > Epinotia > Epinotia ramella. The sequence goes on along the minus strand of CANPUT010000053.1, from coordinate 59,021 downwards.
ACCAGTCCCCCCAGAGTTGGAGACCTTGTGCTAGTTAAGGATGCTAACCTTCCGCCACTGCGATGGCGTCGGGGGCGCATCGTTAATTTGTTTCCCGGTAAAGACGGGACCCCTCGGTTTGCCGAGGTCATGGTTGGGGACTCGGTTCTGAAGCGAGCGGTAGCAACCCTATCGCGACTTCCCCTAGTATAGCGGACCGGCTTAGAGGCCGTTCCGAGGCGGGTGATTGTTCGGGCCGACCGTCTGCCCGCCCCTTAAACTCCTCACGTGTGTACCATCTTGAGTCTGTGGTTTTGACAGTGACACTTCTTGTCAAGGCGGACGGAAAAGAGATAACCTCGTTGTTGCGGACCCGAAAGGGAACGAGTGTTTTTGGATAATTTGGAAACGCATTTTCCTTGTTTTGTGTAATATCGCTCGCTTTGAAGACACACGGGTGTCCGAGTGTTTTGTGTGGATATTTCGGTGACATCGGAAGAGTTGGTGATTTGACGCCGCGGATTGTTGGCGATACTGCCCCGGAACACCACGGCTGCTTCTTCAGCCCGGAGACCTTCTTGATTGAACTTGACTTGACCTGACAGTTGACTGAACCTTGACAGATACCAACCGGAGTTGAAGCGAACATCGCGCCTCCCGGAATCAGGTGAGTTGAACAAGTTTTGTAGCCAATCCACTGGCTTATATGACCCGCGAAACGCGTGGCAGTTCACTCCACTCGAACTAGGCGAGGAGTTGAACACTCACGATTCTTTTGATGAATTCAGATTCAGATTCAGATTCAGATTTTTTTATTCATGAAATATATCATTTTATATGTCAAATAGAGTAGGTAGGTACATACGTTTTATACATGTCAAGGTAGTTTTAATTATAAATAGATATACAATATTCCTAAAAAAAAATATTCATTGACATTGTAGATGTCAGTCTAATTAAGGGTTATTAACTAAGTTATGCGTGGGTCAATAATACCTTATCATTAAATTCGTCAATGGCGTAACACGACATGTCCAGTAAGATCTTTTTTAGTTTGCCTCTGAAAATGGCGTCAGTCGATGAGTTTTTCAATTCAGTCGGAAGAGAGTTATAAAGTTTAATTCCTATTACATCAAGTGATTTTCGAGCCTTTGCTAGCCTCCGCACCGGCACGACCAGCAAGTGCTGGGCGCGCGTGGTGCGCGCGGGCCCGTGCTGCTGCGCGCGGGTCGTGCATGACTCAAGCCGCAGTCTCACGAACATACAAGCCTCAAGGATAAATACGCATAAACGTGATTTTTTTTGCAGTTTTTATAGATAATGATACCAAACCCTTCGTGCGCGAGTCCGACTCGCACTTGGTCGATTTATTTATGCTTGTTTTCAGTTAAAAACACTGGACTTGAGTCAACCCCACGTAAAAAGAGCGTCGGCCATACATTTTATATGGCGTCCAGAGCTCATTCTACGCGTTGACTTGTTTCTCAACATTTTGGCCAGTTTTGCCTTGTATCAATCAAGGCGCAGCGTGGGTAGACCCCCCCACAAGGTGGACTGATGACCTGGTAAAGGTCGCGGGAGTCCGCTGGATGCGGGTGGCGCAGCTCCGGTCATGGATCTTTCGGCTGATATGATGATGTATCAATCTGCAGGCGATCCTTTGTTTCCCTCTGTATTAAACGTGGTCTGTTTGCAGGTGGTAGGCCGGCTGTGCGCGCTGTGCGGCGGCGCGGTGCTGGAGCCGTCGTGCGTGCTCGGGCTGGCGCGGCTGGCCGCCACGCTGCCGCCCTGGCCGCGCCACGCGCTCACCACGCTGCTGCAGGTACACTATACACATACACATACACCCACACACAGACAGCAGCCACTACTCTTGAAGCGTCCGCGACACTGGCATGTGTACTCCACGAAAAGCTTGTTTTTGAAGTGAAACCTTCTTTAGCGGCTGGCTTTAGCTGAGCACTTTTTGGGATGGGGAAAAATGGTTAAACTCGCGACATATTTTTGTGACGTCAGAAGCGTAGGTGGTCACGTGACCGTAGGATGGAGTGAGGCTCTCTCAGAGAGATTCGGGACGAGGCTTGGGGGCGGGGGGGAAAATTGTTTGATGTAAGATGTACGGGGCTTCGGGGCGGGCCGAGGGAGGGGGCGGGAGGAGCTGTGTAGCGCGGCCGCTCGCGTGCCGGGGCGACCCCAAGCGGTGCCCTCCGTCAGCTTTCACTTCTACCGGCACTCCCGGAGTGCAACCCGGTCTTTTTTTGAAGTGAAAACTTCTTTAGCGGCGCTGAGCACTTTTTGGGATGGGGAAAAATTGTTAAATACGCGACAGTGAAGGAGGTCACAAACTTTTATATTTTGCTGCTAGCCGATTCGACTTCATTCAAAACTAAACGCTATTCGTAAGAGTATAAAGCCGTTAAACACTTTTTGCAATAGCATATTCTGCAAATAAATTTATAATTTTGTCCAAGCGTATTGAGCAAATTCGAATAGTTCGAATTTGGACGTTATTCCTAAAGAGATAAAGCTTTGAAAAATATTTGTCAATGGCAAAAACAAATTGGTATTTTGGCCTAAATCATTGATAATTGTTTATAAATTTGCGTCAAATTCATTTTTAGGGTGACACCGTATGATGTCACGTGACCTGATCGAAAACCTGTTACAATGTTATTAAGTTTTCACTTCTGCCGGCACTCCTGGAGTGCCACCCGGTCTTTTTTTTTGTTGATTTCATTTTTAAATGTTATGGTGGTATATCGAGATTGCTTGCTGAGAATGCTTTATTAAGAGTCCGTCAAACTTTCCACCCGGAAGTAATTATGTAGATTGAAATGAAGCATGCATTGTCTTTTTTTGTATGATTTATCTTGAATATTATAGAGGGGAATATTCACCATGTACCATTTCCGCAGGACCTGGTGGAGTACGAGAACGGGTCGGCGTGCTCGAGCCCCACGTTCGAGGCCGAGGAGGTGTGGTCGCCGCCGGAGCGCGGCAGCGGCAAGGGGCTGCGCAAGTTCAACCACGGCGTCACCGTCGCAGGTACATCATCATCTGTTGTTCCCTCATCGCTGAGGATCGTGACGTCATGTCCTCTTCTTGTTGACCAGACTTCTCCAAAGGCTCCTATCACCCGCATAAAGCTGGGAATACAAATGCCCGTAAATCGGGAAAGTAGCAGGCATGGAAATTACAGGCATGTACGAGTAACTGGGACACTGCGGATACATTTGCAAGTAATACTGGCATGCAAGTTGTGCCTTTGCTTCATCTACTGGCATGCCCGTAGCTGTCGCGTCTGTTCACACGTGACAGTTCGGCAACCCCCGCGACCCCTCCCTCAACGGGCATGCTAGTAAATCAAATTGTGTGCGATCTACTTGCTTACCAGTTACAGGCATGCCAGTTAGTGTATACATATGAAAGTAGATGGCACATGCAAGGAGCTGTTATGCAAGTGTGCCACCGACAGGCATGTGTATTCCCGGCTTTATGTATGGCCTCGTGCAGGTGTAGTTGCAAGAGTGCAGTGATCTGTGTGCTTCATCTAGCGGGTGGTCTGCCTCGAGGCCTCTGGCCCTCAACTTTTCCCGTCTTAATAATCCTCTCCAGGCTATCCGAAGAACGTCGTCAGAGGTGTCCAAAGTATGTGAGAATACGGTCTTGACATATTGTGGATATATAATATTGTCGCAGGTACAGTCAGCATCATATGGTTAGTAGCAGCCAAACTAGACAAATATATTGGAACACATATATGGCTACTTTGGCTGCTACTAACTATACGATGCTGATTGTACAGATTCCAAGATGATCGTCTACAACACACAACTAGAAGTTTTCATATACAAGCATAACCTCTCACTTCCTTGGACGACCGGTTGGCCTAGGTCCTGGGTTCGAATCCCGGTAAAGGCAAATTTGTGTGATGAGCATGATGAATGTTAGTATATCACTGTCTAGCACCCATAACACTAGTCTTATTGAACTTACTATGGCTAGTACGACTTGTGTAAGATTGTTCTCTAATATTTACTGCCAACTTCGCACACTTTTGTATCAATTGTGGCAACAGTAATTGCCAAGCGAAGTTCGCCACTACTTCGGTTGCATCTAGGCTACATTTATTCCCTACAATTCACAGTTTTCAAAATGTTACTCGAGATTTCACCTCGGCAACGAGATATATTAAAAGATCTTTATGTGACGTATTTTGCGAAGTTTTTTCTCTCTCTCGCTCTCAGACTTGGGTTACTTCTTCCAAGCCGTAGAATAAGTTGCTCCATTCCATACTCTCGGTGGGAATAGTTCTATATTGTATACTAGCAACCTCGTCGGCGTGGACCGGGATAAAAACTATCCTTTATTTTAATCCAGGCTTTAAACTATCTTCGTGCAGAATTTCATTCAATTCGATTGAGCCGTTTAAGCGTGATTGAGTAACAAACATCCATACAAACATCCAAACTTTCGCATTTATAATATTAGTAGGATTATTTCCAGATGTCCTTGCGGACAGTTTTGGGCTCTCGAAGAGCTCAGCACAACACAGCACAGCACAATACGGCGGCAAGACACCGAAGAAAATCATTACGTCGCCCGGCCTTTCGTCGCCAAGTAAGATTCGTCACTGTACAGCAGTACCACAAATATAAGTTACATCGGCAATCTTCGTCCACGCCGACGAGTGCTGACAGGTACCGAATGAAATCGAACGTATAACCATTTCAATAAAGACCTTGTTGCACTATACGTAAGGTACAATATGCAATGACAGGTGAACTCGTGCTTTCCCGCTCATGGCGTCAGACAAAACGGCGGGCGCCGAAGCTGCCGGTGTCGCGCGCAAAATTTCGGCCAATGAGCGTTGAAGATTTTACCCGCGCAAACGCGCTGTCTTATGATTGGTTAAAATGTTTTCAAAAAATGCTTTCTGCGCAGCTACATCGTTGTAACTTATATTTGTGGTACTGTAAACTAAACGTTAACCATTAATCGCTATAGGAGATTGTAATGCGAGGACATCATATAGTAAAATTAGTTGGTATAATGCTACATAATTTTAGCAATATAGTTTGAATAATTATTTATTTATTTACCTATAATCATACTTTTATTTATTTGAAAAAGTAGCGGCCATTTTAAATTGCACGGATTCAAAAACGATATGTAGCCTGATCCAAATGGCACAAAAATGGGATGGGGAAGTGTCATATGAGTTTTGAATTGTTGACCAACGTTGTCTGGCAAACATAGTAGTCTGGTAAACTCAATTTGAACCCTCTAGATGCCACATGGCAACACTCATTTTGCCCAACAGACATGCCGCGAAATTATTTTAGCGATTTCCACTTGCGTTTGCCAGACCATGTGGCTCACAAGTCCAAATTGGGAACTAAGGCGCTTGGGCAATAATGACTGGCCATTTGATCTTTGTTGCCTCAATTCAAAGTACTTTGTTAACCTGTCCTTTACCCGGGCCCCCAGGAAAAATGTTACCTCTGTTTACCGCGCGCGTCTCGAGACGGCCGTTTTTTTGACATTCGCATGGGCCACTCCCCTCCAACGTGGGTGGCCCCGCATGTCCCACGCTTTCTCGAGTGTCAGAAAGCAAAACACTTGACTCAACGTTTTCGCTCGTATCACTGAAGTGTTTATACTTAGGAATGTAAATGTTTACATTTTTTACAAAGGCATGAACGTAGACAGGTTGCGTTTCCATAACGCCCACACGTAAACCTGGCAACGCCTCTGGAGAAGAGAACCGATTCTGGGGCCAAGATGCCGCAGGATGCGACAACCAATCTGGTCCCCACTACAGGGAATGGTTTACAAGTGCCGGAGCCTCGCAGCCTCGCGAAGCGCAGTCAGCGGGGTTCAGTTCCCCTGGTACATGTCGCCAAATCAGCGGGGTCGCTGAACTCTGGATCTGTGAAATCCGATTCGCAACAAAAACCTCTAAATTATGCACGGAGGTGCGAAGCTAACAAAGAACGATCTCACTATCAGTCCACGCAAAAACATCTGAAATCTCCACGGTACGACCCAAAGTATCACAAACATGATTGAGGAGCCTCGTAAGGAGGGCTGCTCCCGACAATTCCAACTTAGGAATAGTTAACCTAGTCCTGATAGGAGCCACCTTACTCTTGGCCATTATCAAATGTAGTCCCACATGACCGGATAGGCTAATAGTCCGCAAGAATACCACGGCCGCGTACCCTCGTTCAGACGCGTCACAAAACCCGTGGAGGCTAACTTTACACTTGCCGGATGGCAGAAAGAGTCTGGGCAAGGAAATCCGGTTCACGTCCGGAAGTGAGTAAACAATCGAACACCATTCGGTTAGCAAGTCTCCCTGAAGAGGTTCGTCCCACGTAACTTCCGCAATCCACAGCTTCTGCAAAAAACACTTAGCCAGAAAAATGACAGGTGTGATCCATCCATTAGGATCGAAGGTCCGAGCAACAGTCGACAAGACCGAACGCTTCGTCCAGGTCTTAGGGGGGTCCAACTTAACCCGATAAGTGAAGACATCCTGGACGGGCTGGTACTGTATGCCAAGGACCGCAATCAAGTTAGGGTTGTCCGCATCTTCGAACAAGAGAGGATCCTGCTGATGTTCCACCGGAAGATCTCGCAACAAATCAGGGCAATTTGACAACCACTTACGCAGTTCGTACCCACCTGACTTCAGGATCGCAATCAACTCATCCCGTAAAATCAAAGCCTCCGTAGCAGTGGAAGCCCCAGTGCAAACATCATCAACATATACTGAATCTTCCAAGATGGCCGCTGCACGGGGGTAGTTCAATCGCTCCCGATGAGCCAACTCCAACAAAGTCCGGATGGCAATATACGGACTGGAGGTAAGACCGTACGTGGTAGTGTTCAGCTCGTACACTCGCATAGGATCACAAGGTCGCTCACGCCACAAAATCATCTGATAACGCCGGTCATCTCGGTGAACAACCGATTGACGGAACATCATTCGGATGTCAGCCACAAAAACAATTTGATGACGGCGGAAGTTGGTGAGGATATCCGAAATGTCCCGGTGCAGTTTGGGACCGGAGTGCAAACACTGGTTCAAGGAAACCCCATTTGACGTAGGGGCCGAACCGCCAAAAACCACCCGAATTTTGCCCCCAGGCGTCTTCAAAACCGCATGGTGGGGCAAAAAATAGTGCTCGAGCGAACGCCAATCAATAGTCGAGCGTGACATATGTCCCAAAGCCTCATACTCGCGCATAAACTCAATGTACTTAGCACGGAGATCTGAATCCCTCTTCATTCGGCGCTCCATGGACAACAACCTTTTTTCCGCTAGGGCATGAGACTGACCGAGAGGGGGGCGTGCAGCCCTAAAAGGCAACCGAGTAACAAAGCGACCATCAGCGAGGCGACCCGTATTATTCTGATACGACAATTCGCATTCTTGTTCCGCTGGATCGACTCTGGGAGCCTTGGGGGGCTCCTCGACCTCCCAGAAACGCTGGACGGCGTCCGAGAGCGAGAGCCCTACGGTAACAATTTCATTTTCAACCCGTGGGACCAAGCCCCTCAACACGGGTCCAAAAAAGGTGTAACCAAAAATGGTTTGCAAAGCCATCAAACCGCAGGGTTGTAAAACCCGCTTGTCCCCGGACAAGATCAAACCTAAAACATCAACACCCAAGAGCAGGTCTATAGGTCCTGGAACAAACCATTGGGGGTCAGCGGGGGTCAACTCTGACGTCAATTTCACCGCGGTAGGGGAGATAACCACCTGCGGGTTGCTGCCCAAAATATCGTTCAACACAACCGCTTTGGCCACAATGGCTGGCCCACAATTGACAGTTGAAAAACAAACATTAATTTCCCCCATGGAACCCTGCACCTGAAGGCCACCTATTCCGTGGATGACGGAGGGGCGGGGTCTACATGGGAGGCCCAATCTCTCCACCAAATAAGACGACGCAAGACAGCCCTGGGCACCCGAATCCAAAAGGGCACGAACTAACAAGGACTTCCCCATCGGGCCCCAGACCCTGACACAAACAGTTGGCAAGAGTACTGTTTCAGGGTGGGCGGCTGTGGTGGAGGAGCGGGCGGCAGCTACCTATTGGGGGCGTCCCTCATCGGGCCGCCAACAACCCTCATAGGCGCCGTCCTGTTGGGCTGGCACCGCCCAATTGGACCGCACCAGGTACTGGTCCGCCGGAACCTCAGGGCAGCGACCCGGGCGCGCCCAGGTCGACGCGTAGTACTCGGAGCGGCGTCCAACTTGGGGCGGGCGGCGTTCCAACCGCGGTCGTTCGCACAACGGTGGTGAGAATCTCCGAGGCGGGGAGCTGCGCTGAGCAGCAGCGAACCTGGCCTGTGGACGAGGAGATGGGGGAGGGGTACCCCCGCCCGTGGACGGCGAGCCCCGACGAGACTCCCTTTGGGGGTAATGGGGAAGCGGGCCCCCGCCCGTGGGGGAACGTCCCGCACCATCCAACCGATTACCCCCATTTTGGTTGGCGCACAACACCAGGTGGTGTTTCCCTTGGCACTGCGGGCACGGTTCAGGCCGTGGGCAATCCCGCTGCAAATGCTGCCCCAAACAGGAGTAGCACCACCGGCGATCATTCGCGGTACCGCGCCGATCCTTCACCCTCTTGTGCAGGAACCTGGGGCATGCTGCAACCAAATGGCCATCATGCGTGCAATACACGCACCTTGGGGGCGCGTGGGCCGTCGCGTATCGGAGGGGCGGGCGGCGTGGCTCTACCACCCCTGGCTTAGGGGGGCGAGCAGCCACACGCCGCTGTTCCCGTGGAGGTCCCGCCGAGGGTCCCGAGGGGCCTTCAATCCCGGCGTTGTCCACCAACCGACACTCCTCCTCCAGAAAGGAGACAAGGTCCGCAAAACGTGGCAATTGTGTGGCACTGCCCCCACCGTGCTTATACTCAAAACGGAGCTTCAAGTCCGTGGGCAACCGTGACAAAACTATATGCAAGAGCATGAACGACCATTCATCCACCGGCAGGCCAAGCCGTCGTAAAGCATTCAAGGCCACCATCACGGGATTCACCAAATCCCTCCGCAACGTGGCAACCCCATAAATGTGAGGAAGCGCCAAAATTTGGGCCACATGGGTGTCTGCCAAACGCCTAATGTTGGCATATCGTTTCTCCAAAAGCTCCTGGGCTGTGGTGTAATTTTGGTCGGTGACCGCAAGATGTGAGACTAACTCCAGTGCCTCTCCATTCAAGGTGGAGAAAAGATATGCCAACTTTTGGCTCGGTGCCAAGTCCGTCCTGGCGTCCACCAGACTTGAAAACAAGTCGTGGTAGGCGGTCCAACATTTTAAGTCCCCGTCAAAATGGGGCAAATCCAGGGTTGGCAAACGTCCTAGGAGAGCCAGGGGTGGCGGTGATCGCGTCTCCGCCGTCAAAGGACCCCGCTGCACCTTGTGCGCAGCCTGAACCAGCTCATCATGCAAGTCATAAAATTGTGTGATGTCTGCCTCCACTGAATCATCAATCTTTTCGTCCATCGCCAAAAGCGCTGCATAAGCACTCTGAACTACCGCACTTCGGTCCGGTAGCTCAGCCGATCGCTTCAGCAAAGCGTCGGTCCGGTCGGGTCTACCTATCAAATGCACCGCAGAGGCCAGCCATCTCAGCTCCGCCCTAATCTTGGCTGTCCACTCCGCCATGGCTGCAGCCAGCAACAACAAACACTCACAAACAAACGCAAGTCCAATCGACTTCTAATTAAAATGTTCAACAATGCAAAACAAAAACAATATAAACTAAAATTATTTGGCACAAGGAGCCCTGCAAAATGTTACTTGTTGAACCCTAAATCAAGTAATATTTATAATGAGAATTAATTTATTTTAACAAGTATAATTTATTTTCAAATCGCAACACATTGGTCAATACAGAACCCTTCTGGACAATATTCACTTCTCAGGGAACCCCAAAATATTCCAAACCTGTATGTTCGCAACGCACAAAACAATTAATCCAAATAATTTTAGTCAATGCAAATTATTTTTAATTACCAACTTATATGGCTTGCCAAGGAACCCCTCAGAATATTACTTATTCTCTGAGTGAACTCTAATTTATAACTGCTAAACTAAGCCAAACAAACAATGTCAAACAACCAGGGGCAAACTTCAAATAATTATAATCCCAACCAATACTGATATATATATATATCAAGTGGGTCTCAAATCAATACCCGTATATTCACACCGAGCAATCCTGAAATATAGTTCAAATTATTATCTAAACAAGCAATATCAATTTCCTATGTGTTTAGTTTATACCTAAGAATTGAATTTGAGATTGCTATTGCTATTGCTATGTTCAGTGACCAAGAAATTCACCAAATAATATCAAAACAATTAGCAATGTATGCTATTATATCACTACAAACCAATTCAGTAATATTTTGCTATTTTAAATACAACTACTATGTTCCATCAAGGGTTAACCTAAAAAACGTTTTTTCCCCAAATATCAAAATAATACTGTGAACCAGTCAAAGATACCTATTGACACGGCCAGAGGCGTTTCAAAGAACCACGCTCTGCTACCAAAATATGTTCGCTACTAGCCCGGGCTTGCAAGACTCTACTCGGTTGAAGCCAGGGCTGGGCCCGACGAGTTCCTGACCCGAGTAGGGGCCTGGACTAGAACGACCGGTATAACCCCGCTAAGCTATGGCTTCCAAGAAGCGTGGCATACCGAAGATGCGCCAGGTATCGGTCCGATACAAAACAAAACGTGCTTTTACCTTGATGGAAGCTTCATCCGCCGTTATCTGTCGGCCGGCGTATGTGTATCTGAATGGGTGAGTATTAGAGTGTGGGTGTCGAGGCCGTCGCGTGTCCTGGTGAACACTTCCTGGCTCCTGGATGATAGCTCACCACGTCGGCGCACCCGAATCCAAACTACCGACCTAAATTTATCACTTCACTCACAGGCAACAACAAAACTCCTCGATAGGAGCGCCTGGCCTCAATTATGAACTGATTCCAATTAACATAAATTAAATGTCCCGAATGCTTTCACAAAACTCAAAATACAAATCAAAGCATGGGTTCACTCCAACAAGGTCAAATTCTAGGTTATACTACTAAAATGACAGACGTCAAACGTCAAATAGTGACGTGTCTTTTTCTACCCAAATTATCAACCGAGTGATACCCGCGGTAAAAAGCCGGTACCGAACACCGACCGACCGTTTATGAAACTGACTTTACGTTTTTAGCACAAAGTATATAGGAACGTGGGTTTTTTGCTTATATGTATTAATCAAAAACTTATATACCTACTTTCGTGTCTACTATACCTTTTGATTAAAAGACTTGTGAGAGTAAAGTTAGGAGATTTAATAAATAAAAATGTTATACTACTTCTATGAAACCAAAACATCGCTTCTTATATTAATAATTATACAAAATGTGAATATCTTAATGTTTAAACATTTTAAAATCGCGTATAGCCGCCAAAAACATCCTGAACGTCTTGTAAGCGTTGGCCCATAGAGCGGACTAAATTTTCACAGTAGTCAATACCGCGATAGTACTCCCACAGCTCGTGCACATGTTCCCTTAAATTTTGTTTAGTCTTTACCTTCGAAGAGTCCCAGTTTTGGACCATAAGACCCCACATGTTTTCAATGACATAAAGAAAGTTATAGCAAGGAGGATTTATTAATAAAAGGTAGGCCAGAATGAAAAAGATGAATTATAAAGAAATTAGCAAATAAACAGGTGAAGTATGTAAATATGTTTTTGTAGCAGAATGCGTAAAAGTTTTTATGTATCATTTAACGTAAAAAAAGAAATGTTACTCTTGACGTATATCACGTTTGACACATTGAATGTAAATATTATTCTGTAACTTATCATGTAAACGAATATAAGTCAGAAAGAGTGGCAAACTCTATGGATTAAATAGTGTAAACATATTTTGGGCACATTGAGTGAAAATATTAATCTGTAATATATCACGTAAACAAGTACTTGTCACATTACATGGCAACTTACTTTAATGTAAAGATCTTTTTGTAACTTTCAATTGTAAATATATCTTTGACGTCGACTGTCCCACGATTGTAGGAATGAGATTACTTTTCTAAGTCGCGTCATCGCTAACTCATCCACGGCACTCGATCACGCGTATACGAAAGTAGATGTGGGTACGGTAACAGCATCCCCCGTTGTAACTAACATCGGCGACCATTACGCAGTACGTTTGGCATTGACAGGCCGGCGTAAATCGCCTACTACACAAACTCGACTAGTTAGAGACTACTCACATTTGAATCGCGCTAATTTTGTCCTCGCAATGGAAAGTGTGGATTGGACGAAGTTTATGTCGAGCTCAAATAAAGCTGAAACACTTGCGACTCAATTATGTAGCATTATTAAAAAAAAAAAACGAAATTTGCTTTCTTTTTAAACCGAAAACTGGTACGAAAAGCAGGGAGTCATGGGTTACTCAGAATGTTTTGAACACTAAATCATTGTTATTGGACTGCATTAAATTAAATAGAAAATTTCCACTAAATGATGCACTAATAAATCGCATTCATATTTTAAATAATAAATACGATTATGAGATTCAACAGTGCAAAGCACAATTTTATTCCAAACAGAGGAGCTCGACCCAACTAATTCCCAATTCGTCCAAATCCATGTGGGAAGTTATCAATAAAGAGAGAGGGAAAACTGGACGTCTCGCCGTAGATTTCACAGAACTAGTAGAAAGTACGGAGGGTCTGAAATTTACTACAAAAAAAGAAGTGGTGCAATGAATACCAGGTTCATAGGCGCTGCTGTAGCCTGCGGGGTGCCTTGCGCCGACCTTGACCCCGTGCGCGCCCAGCTGAGCGCAGCGCGCGCATCCACAGATCGCTCCATGAGACTTACTCCTTTCACTGTCGAGGAAGTGCTCACTATAATCATAGCCCGGATTCCACACAAAACATCTAAAGACATTTACGGCGTCTCCATGGATCTGTTTAATTCTATTGCATACACCATAGCACCTGCACTCACGCATTTATATAACGCATGTCTCAGGCAAGGATCTTACCCGAAGCCTTTGAAAATCAGTAAAATATCTCCCCTTTTTAAAGGTAAGGGAAAGAGGGAAAATATAGATGGGTACAGACCGGTATCTGTTATTCGTCGGTAGCGTCGCTAAAGTATTGGAAAACGGGCTGAGCTCTAGGTTAACTGCATTCCTTGACGAGACAAACGCATTATCCGATCGCCAGTACGCTTATAGATTTGGACGCTGTACTACTGATGTGACGCGAGAGGTTGTGCGCTGAGTCCTCGAAGCTTTGGAGAGTAAGCAGCAGGTTGCACTCATTTGCTGCGACCTATCCAAAGCGTTCGATGTCGCAGACCATACGGTAATAGCCACCAAACTTCGACACTACGGCATATGTGGCAAAGCACACAGTCTCTTTTCACAGATATCCAACGCGATCGATCGCAGGTTGTGGTAGGGGACGGAGGACAGGTTAGGTCGGACCCGATGACCACATCTATGGGCGTAGCTCAGGGGTCGTCGGTTTCCAACATCCTCTTCTCCCTGCTCCTGAATGATCTGCCAGAAGCAATAACAGCGGCTGACATCCTAATGTATGCAGACGACGTCGCTGGTATTGTCTCCGCTCCAGATGTGGACTGTTTGGGGACCCGTCTCAATAATGCTGCGAATCAACTCACTCAGTGGTTCAGATTGAACGGTTTGGCGCTTAATTTCACAAAAACCCACTTCCTCCATTTCCACATTGGAGGCCGGGCGCCCAGGTTAGTAAGGGTTCAAGCTGGCGGTGGGTACATAGAGCAAGTAGACACCAGCACTTTCTTGGGATTCGTGATCGACAGAAAACTGACTTGGTCGACCCATATCGACAAGTTGTGTGCGGTGCTTGTTTCGCGCTGAGTCGCCTCGCACGAATTGTACCGCGACATGTCGTAAGAACTTGTTACTTTGCAACAGTTCACTCGCTGCTGCAGTACGGCGCAGAACTATGGGGACGCGCAGCAGACTGGCAGCGCGCATTCCGAATGCAAAAAAGAGCCGTACGTTCTGTGATGCAGGTAGCCCAAGACACCTCCGCAAAGTCGGGTTTTGCCGAACTGGGGGTACTGACTCTTCCGTCTATAGTCATACAACAGATCGCCGTCTACGTTTTCGTCAATAGGAGCGGATACACAAAACGCGCAGACTTAGCGCGCCCACTACGGAACCCTAATTCGCTTCTACCGGTGAAGCGGAGACTAGCGAAATCTAACAAGCTGACACGCGTGATGGCCCCTACGGTATACAACAAGCTGCCGGAGATAGTCACATCAGCCCCTTCGCTAAACTGCTTTAAAACAAGGCTGAAAAACTGGCTTCTCGAACACACCTTTTATAGCTTCGAGGAATTTTTGAGTGTCAAACCGTAGCTTTTTTTAGCTTGATATTTATAAATTTATTATTTTTACATTTCTTATTGACCTTAATGTTGTTATTGAATTGACTTTATTTTACATCATATTATTATTATAATCTTATGCACTATAATGACATGTGATATTATCAATCAGGCCTTTAAATAGCGCTATTTTCGTATAGCGCTATCGTTTATAACGTTATTATTCCTAAAACCGTTATATTCAAAAACGATATTTGACGCGCTGTATAGCGATATCCATTATATTATAACGTTATAAATCTAAACCAATAATATAAAAGCGATACTTTTTTAAGCGATATAATAATGTTATATGATATAGTAACGTTATAGGCTACCCCTTTCTCGCATTCAGTATCGCCTACTCGTGCAATGTAAGCGATGTGATTACGTAACGTAGGTTGTTTGATAGAGTGCACGACGTCATAGTAAAATACTGAATTTTTCGATTTGCTAGGCTTGTCGGCGCAGGTTACGTAGCCTGATACGAATATCCTGACTAATAATTTTCAAATCAGATTGTCTTTAGCTACTCTGTGCCTCATTAATCGGAAATACATCATCTGTGAAAATTTCAACTGTCTTACTGACAAGGTTCATTAGATACAGCCTGGTGACTGACGGACAGACAGACAGACGGACGGACAGCGGAGTCTTAGTGTTAGCGGCATTTCCGAACGCGCCTAATGAATATGGGCGTGTTGGCAACACTGGAGGCATCATGGCGGTCGCGCGTCTACAAGAATGTCTAAGGGTCGATGGCTTGTAATTTATTAATGTGAAATATAATTATAATCTGAGGAACCAGTGCTTTTATTGTTAAAAGTTCAGAATCGGGATCTTAATTATTCATGCCCATAAAGTGTTTGGCCTGACACATCAAGTTTCGTAAGAAATCGCATAGATCATTTTCGTAAGAAATGACGCGACGCTGCGTATGTTCCTTTTATTGCATTGATGTCGATAAAAGCACTGAGTAAAGTACATCGACTAGTAATTGAGTGCATCAAAAGCATGGTGATACCTACTGAGAATTGTGACAAAAAAGTCACTGTTGTTTGGAGAAAGTCGTAAGTTCAGGGAAATAGCTTCAGAAATGGTGACTTACTGGTAATGTATAAAGCATTCAATTCAGGTATGTTTTATTGCTATGGAAAAGTTAAAGTGATAATAAGTTCTAACGTAAAGTATTGGAATACTAACAATGGAACTGGGACTTGGTCTTTATATGAATGGACTAAGGTTCATTGTTCACAGGAAGCTTACGCTTTGCTCGGTTTCCTTCTAATCACGAAAAGAAAACGTGAATTTTGTGTCTGTCTGTGTGTTATGTCAATTCTTACTTCATTCCGCTTGACATATTTTAACCATTTCATTTCATTTCATTTAATCCTTTATAAAACATAGTTTTACATGTCAACAGTATTATTAGGACAGCATTATGCATGGTGTGTTGGTGTGTTTTGTGTCTAAGTTTCAGATAAGTAATATGATGGAAACTGACTAAACACTGTGTCAGAAATCCATGGATGTTGGTGCAGATCTGTTGGATGTGTGTTACCTGCCATAAAGGCTTGCAGCAGCAGCTGTCAACCAAAAAAAATGATATGTATTGCGGAGACCAGTGAGCCAACAATTGGAGTTGTAAGGGTCTAAGATATTATATATGAAATGCCTATGTCCAGTGTGGAGTGACATGGATACTTGATTTACCCGGGAGTTAGAGTATGTATGAAACATGACAGTTATAATTATGCTAATTCTCTGTGCAGATGACACATATAAGTTTTACAGAGGATAAAGTGAACAAGGGTACTACAGTAGTGTTGGTAGTGGTCCTAGTGGTACAGTGGTTTCATTAAAATGAAATGGAAGAAAATCTAACTAATCAAGTTGTCTTAAATATATTGCCCAGACTAAGAGATGTCTGAAATACATATGCATATAAACTGATTATGTATGTTTAAGTGCTGCACACTGCTGGTTTATTGTGTAGGAAAATATAAGGGATCTTATCGGTCATGCTTATTTAAATCTAGACATGTGATCACAATTTAGCGGGATACTACAATATCAAACCAATGAGTTTTGGTTTGTATGATTGCGTACCAGTTGTGAATGGTGGACTTAATTACTTGTTATAGTTTCAGATAAGTACAGTTCAATTAAAATAAGAGACAGATTTCATGTTGAAATTTATGGCTGTGTGTTGGAGAAGCAAATGTGCCGGTACAAGTAGTGAGACCAAACAAATACCTATTTCATGTATTTGTTTGTCTATGGTGGAACATTGTAATAAAAGTCAACAATAATGATAATATAATAGTAGCTGGTAAAATGGTTGAAAAACTTATTTATTTATTTAATATTTGTTGATGAGAATTAATAAATTCAGTATTACCTGACTGACCTCGATGGTGAGATGATAGTGACTGATATTGTCTCTATGGAAAAGGTGAATTATTGGAAAGGAACTAAACACTATTATTGTTGTTGTACAAGTTGTCACCAAAACACAGTCACAGTATAGTTTTTCAGGCAGTCAGTTAATTGAAACAAATGCTTAATGTTCCTTTGGTTTAATTGATTGTGATTTACTGTTGACCACAAAATATTATTGGTTATGGTATTATTGGTACTGGTGGTATTAATAAGTACAATAGTATGTCATTCTAGTTATTTTGGAATGAAAAATGGTATGAAGTATGTAATGTTGGGTAATTGTACTGTATGTGTGGGTTATAGTATGATTACAGGTACAGTTATGATGTGATGTTGATTTATTATGTGATGAGAAGTCATGCATCATGAGGAGGCAATGCTAGAGCCTGTCTCACACAAGTAGAAAGGAAACAATGGAATGGACCTACCTGTTAAGAGGATTGGTCAGTATAACTTAGACTAGATGGACACAGAAATAAGTAGAGGTGAGAGACAAAAATGGAATAAAAGGTTAGTTCATTTGTCTGGTTTGATAATGATTACTTAAAATGACTGTGTAAGTTGGACTAATAATTGTTAAGTGTCAATCTTGACCTGCGACTGAGGACTTGAGGTTGCGGGAGTCCGCTGGATGCGGGTTGCGCAGGACCGGTCGCTTTGGCACTCTTTGGGGGAGGTCTGTGTCCAGCAGTGGACGTCTTTCGGCTGATGTGATGATGATGATAATGAATCGTGACCTAACTCTTGGAAGATGGAAATAAAAACCGCTGTCCAAGTTACACGTTTTGTTAGAGAATACAAAGACTTGATGTTGTCCATGGATATTAGTGGACAATTTGTAGACCTAACTGTATTAATTTAAATGTAACCGGGATGTGATTAGATTGACTTGGATTGAATTACACTTATGTGTATTGGTTGACTAATGTGTAGTCCATGGACGTCCAGTGGACAATTTGTAGACCTAACTGTATTAATTTAAATGTAACCGGGATGTGATTAGATTGACTTGGATTGATTTACACTTATGTGTATTGGTTGACTAATGTGCATATGTATTATGGGATGTTTAGTGAATGTGGCGGCTATGCTGTTTTTAAGACTCCTGGAGTGTCCTATTGGTTTGAGATCCTAAAAGAATCAGTCCATTCTAAATGACATGACATGACATGGTGGCGTTGGGATATTATCCTGCTTGATTGATAGTGTCAAGTTGGAATGTATACCACCGTTAGTGGTTGGCAATGCGCATGCGGCACCATTGGCCTTACAAGCGTCCATTGGTTATGGTGTCCGTTCACATTGCGATGAACCATACTTGTATACTTAGCAATTTGTTTCATGGAGTGCTAATTTTTTCATTCAACAATTTCCATTTCGAAGAGCAGATGTCCAAGTCAGTGAATAGTATACAACACACACAACAACAACAACTACAACTATGCACTTTTACGACGTCGAGTTGTGCAACAATATGGTCCTAATACATCATTGTCAGTGGATCTAATTAGTCAGAGCCAAGTTACCTAAGTTAGCTAGTTGCGTTACCTAAACCAAATTATTGTCGCTGGTTTATATTTTCAGATAGACATATGCGGGTATGTCGGTGGTTGACAAGTCATTGCCTGTGAGCAACCCAGTTGACAAGACTGGAGCAGCAGCATGTGGACGCTGCTGGTACGAGTATGTTGGAAACAGTGTGGCGAGCAATGTTACAGTTGGCAGTGATAATGACGCATCATGCGTGAGATGGTCGAGCATGTTCAAATGATACGTAATCTATAGCCAACGTAGCAAACTGTAAGTCACTGTGGTATCAAAACTGCAACTGGTGATATTGGGTCACGAAGTCATTATTCATTAGACGATGATGAGTGAGATGGGTGATGGTTATATATTGACGTAATTATATATTTGATCGCGACGTCAATAGACGGTGATATATTACATACATTTTATCAAGACGTCATTGGACGGTGATACTTTATATTTATTTGATCACGACGTTGAAAGATGGTGATATAACGTAATATATTGCCCCAAACACGACGTCATGTTATCACAGTTTATTTTATTTATTTGATCACGGATATCACGATGTCTGAATTTCTGGATGAAACTAGCACGGGACCGGGATAAGTGGCGTACTCGAAGAGAGGCTTATGCTCAGCAGTGGGCGATTAAAGGCTGAAAATGATGATGATGATGATCACGATGTCATTAGACGGTGATGTATCAAATTGAACTAAACACGACGACATGGGGGGATGGTATAGTATTTTATATATTTGATCACACCGTCAATGGTGGTGTATATATTGTCTTAATTTGATCGTGATGTTATATATTTATTTAATTATGACCTTATAGGATGATGATACATAGTATATTGTATCTATTTGATCACGACGCTTAAGAGCGGTGATGGTTTTTTAATCACGACGCTTTAGAGCGTTGATGTTATTCGGTCACGACGCTTAAGAGCGGTGATGTTTGGTCAAGACGTCACAGTGCGGTGATGTTTGACGTTTGGTCACGATGCCACAGTGCGGTGATGTTTGTTGTTTGGTCACGACGCCACAGTGCGGTGATGCTTGTTGTATGGTCACGACGCCACAGTGCGGTGATGCTTGATGTTTGGTCACGACGCCACGGTGCGGTGATGTTTGACGGTTGGTCACGACGCCACAGTGCGGTGATGTTTGATGTTTGGTCACGACGCCACAGTGCGGTGATGTATGATGTTTGGTCACGACGCCAAAGTGCGGTGATGTTTGGTCACGACGCCAAAGTGCGGTGATGTTTGGTCACGACGCCAAAGTGCGGTGATGTATGATGTTTGGTCACGACGCCAAAGTGCGGTGATGTTTGGTCACGATGCCAAAGTGCGGTGATGTTTGGTCACGACGCCACAGTGCGGTGATGTATGATGTTTGGTCACGACGCCAAAGTGCGGTGATGTTTGGTCACGACGCCAAAGTGCGGTGATGTTTGGTCACGACGCCACAGTGCGGTGATGTATGATGTTTGGTCACGACGCCAAAGTGCGGTGATGTTTGGTCACGACGCCACAGTGCGGTGATGTATGATGTTTGGTCACGACGCCACAGAGCGGTGATGTTTGATGTTGCGACGGTCACGACGGTGCTTCCCTCATGTGGCTGCAATGTGAGGCTGCTGTCATCCTACAATGGCGTTGCCCGAGATTATGTAAGGTTGACATTGACGGAAGGGTAAAGAAGATAATAAGGGTAAGATAACATTACAATATTTCTCATCGAGATGAGTAGACACAGGTGACGAATATGTACACTTAGTGATAATGATTATTAGCTTATGAAAATACAAAGTCAACATGAAAGTTGAGTATGCTCTTTTCGTATTAAAGGCAAGCTCAAGTCTGTTTGTCGCCTGGATAAAGAGGTAAAACTACGATTTCGCTAAATGAGTAAGAAAGAAGAAAATCACTTTGTATGTGTTTCAAGGATGGCCATGGCCAAAGTAAATAGTTCTTTATGAATTATCACTAGTGTTCGAACACGCAAATGAAAGAAAAGCTATGCTATGTTTATGAGGAACTTTTAGCCTCAGCCTTAAAGTTTGTTACAGAGATTGAGACATACAGCGTATCACTTTGGTGGTCGTGGGCCCCACTGGGGAGCTTATGGAAGCGAGACTTCGGCTCTCTGGGCCTTGGCGGGTCAGCGGGCGTGATTATGCTGACTAAGACGGAATGAATACGTTTAAAAGGCAGATGCTTCAACACTGAAATCGATTGTGAGTTCGTTCCATGTCTCTTTAGGAAATTTGTAAGATGTATGTTCAGTTAGATACTTTATTTGGTGGCCAAAGGAGATCTAAATTTAGGAATGCAATGTGCAACATATTCTGCTCATCAGAAGTAGTAATTACAAATAATCCATCAGTTGAGCCATGTTTAACTTAAATTAAATATTCAGTGGTACCAGTATTTTGAGGACATATTGTCTTCTTGTAACTTGTGTATTGACAGCTACTAATCATTAGACAGGTAGTATTCCGTGGGAACTTCCCTGTTTTGGTAGCATCGTTAAAGTAAAGATCTGGTGTGGACTAGTGTATGACTTTACAATCTTGCATATAAGGTGTATTATAGTTTCATTCGCAGAATGAGCGGACAGGTGAAAACTACCGCCTGTAGTGGGAGCGAAGCTTGTGGCAGAGCATGGCGGTGGAGTTCAATGAAGTACGAGTGGAGGTGACCTTCGTGGACGAAGGTTTTGTCAGGCTGGCCGAACTGTTAGCGGCATTTCCGAACGCGCCTAATGAATATGGGCGTGTTGGCAACACTGGAGGCATCATGGCGGTCGCGCGTCTACAAGAATGTCTAAGGGTCGATGGCTTGTAATTTATTTATGTGAAATATAATTATAATCTGAGGAACCAGTGCTTTTATTGTTAAAATTAGTAATAGGGTCCCGTTTTACCCTTTGGGTACGGAACCCTAAAAATTAATGATGATGTATTCGAACAACTGGTGTGGTTAAAAATTGTAATAAATAAATAGAATTGAATTGGACGAAAGGTATTCGTATTTTGAAAATACCTATTTTGCATTTAGTATTTAAAACACAAAACGCAAAAATATTTGGTATTTTGTATTTGAAAAAGTATTTGCATTTTGTATTTAAATACATTTCTTAAACTTACAATTTTACATTTCTTAAATTAATGGCATTTAATAATTTAAATGCCTGCATCAAATGTTTCTGTTTAGCCCGTTAGTTGACTGGTAGAGAATGCCTTATGGCATTAAACCGGTCTCATGGCACCAGCACGCACATTACGGATCGATGGTCAGCTAAGATGCTTAAAATGAGGTGGAGAGAATGAGAAAATTGATTTATATATATACAGGATGTTAACGGGGTCATGATCCGGAATGACAAAAAGCGAATAAGATGATCATACTGAACAACCTTTCCCATGGGACCAACCACGAAATCGCAAAAAAAAAGAGCCAATTAAGAGTTAACTGCGATTTAATTGAGAGTTAATGTATGGAATACCTGGTTTTTTTTTGCGATTTCGTGGTTGGTCCCATGGGAAAGGTTGTTCAGTATGATCATCTTATTCGCTTTTTGTCATTCCGGATCATGACCCCGTTAACATCCTGTATATATATATAAAAGAAAGACTTCCTGACTAATTCATCAACGCACAGCCGAAACTACTGGGACTAGAAACTTGATATTTACACCAGAACTTCCTTTTATGACGTAGGCAAGGGACAAGATGGAATTTTTGGAAATTCCATCCCTAAGGGGGTTAAATAGGGGTGGGGCGTAGAGACGAAACTTTGTAGGAAGATTACTTATTAAGATGCATAAAAAGTTCTTTCAGCGTTTTAGAAAATTCCGCTCCTAAGGGGGTTAAGTAGGGGACAGGGGTGCAATGTTTGTTTGGGGGAAACATTATTTTTTGAACTAGAGACTTGAAACTTTGTAGAAAGATTACTTATTAGAATAGAGAAAAGTACTTTCTGCGTTTTAGAAAATTTCACCCCTAAGGGGGTTAAATAGGGGTGCAAAGTTTGTATGGAGGGAACTTTATTTTTTGAGCTAGAAACTTGAAACTGTAGAAAGATTACTAATTAGAATACAAAAAAGGACTGTCAGCATTTTAGAAAATTCCACGCCTAAGGGGGTTAAGTTGGGGTGAAAGGTTTGTTTAAGAAACACTTTTTTTGAGCTTGAGATTTGAAACGTTGTAGAAAGATTACTTATTAGAATAGAAAAACAGTTAGTACTTTTAACGTGTTAAAAAATTCCATCCCTAAGGGGGTTAAAAAGGTATGCAAGATTACGATGAGAAACATTTTTTTTGAGCTAGAGACGTGCAACTTTGTGGAACGATTACTTATTAGAATAAAAAAAAATCCTTTCATCGTTTTGGAAAAATACCAAAGGGGGTTAAAACGGTATTCAAGGTTTAAATGGAGAGCAAGAAAATATAGTAAGATATTTGTAATGTCAGTCTTAGTCTGTATGTTAAAAGACAACAAAACTGTTTTCAGAGTTTTTTTTTTAATTCATCCTATAGGGGTTAATGGGGCTTCAAAGTTTATATGGAGGGAAAAGTATTTTTTTAAGTAAGATTTTTTAATATTGGTCTTAAAATAGAGATAGATTTTTTTATTCATCACCTAAGAGTGTTTAAAGGGGATTCGAAGGTCGTATAGATCAAGACAATTTTAAAGTAAAACATTAGTATAGCTTCGATTTTAGACGGTTTGTTTAAAACTAAAAAACAAATTTCAACGTTTTTGAAATTCATCCCTCAAGAGGGTTAAGTGGGTCCAAAGTTTATACGGAGAGCAAGATATTTTTTAAATAATAGATTTTTTACTTAACTTATGGACCGTTTGTTTAAAGATTAGAAAACGATTTCAGCGTTTTATTATTCATCCCCTAAGAGAGTTAAAAGGTTTGAAGGTTGTATAGAGAGCAAGACCTTTTTTAAAGTAAAACTTACAGATTTGAACAGTTACCAGAAATGTAGGTTAGGTTAGAACTGCGATGCTCCCAGAACCGAATAGATTTAATCAACATTGTCTCCTTATTATTATAACAGTAATGTAGCTTAGTAGACATATCAAAATATATTTTTCTTTAATACTATATAAAAAACGTCTGTTGATGATTCTTAAGATATTTATGTACAGTCAGCGTCATATAGTTAGTAGCAGCCAGAGTAGCCAAATATTTCGTAACACCCCCTTATTCTTACAGTAATAAAGACGTGTACCGAAATATTTGGTTACCTTGGCTGCTACTAACTATATGACGCTGACTGTATGTAAAAACGAAGTTTTCAATTTAGATTTATCAATTTAAACTAACGAACTCATCGCACTGTTACCTTTTACGTAGGTTTAATCCCTGAACGGATTTAGATGAAAATTCCCGTACAGATAATTTGAGACCCTTGGAAGGATATAGGATAGCGTTTCTCTCGGAAATCATCCTTTAAGATGGTAGAAGTGTGTTTGGGACAGCGATAAATAGCTTGCGCCTAACATAATTTAATAGCAATATTTTTTCTAAGACGATAACAAGTTCTACGCGAACGAAGGCGCGGGCAACAGCTAGTTATTTATATAAATATTTTGTGACTAAGGACTAATTAGAAAAAGGAAAGGAGGATCGATACATATTTATGTGTACCAATCGTCCTTGGTCTCCCCTATCTATCGCGAGCCTATCTAGACAGATTATGGCGAAGGACCGAAATAGAAAATTCATACATTCTGTGGTTTCATAATCAGATTTTATTTAACTTGTCGTTTTCGGAATGGCTCTAAATCAAAAATAAAATAAAATGTCCGAAACTAAAAGCATATTTTAATTTTACCCTTTTCACGAAACAAATTATTTAATTAAATATTTTTGTTTCGTGTTATTTTTAACGAGGAAGTTACCCCGATCATTTTATAAACAAGTCTATAATTCGATACAGAGAGGGCGCTAGTCTTAGCGGGAATATAGTGGAAAAATATACAACTTGCGTCACTGTCCTCGTAGCTCAGTTGGTAGAGCAGTCTAGCGTTAATAGAAAGGTCGCAGGTTCGAATCCTGTCGGGGGCTACAGACGAAGATGGTTTATTTTTCCATTATATTCCGTCTCTGTATCATATCGTTTATATTTTAATTTTATTACGATTAATGAACAAAAGAAAATACCTATGCATAATTTTTTGCTCACGGCAACATCGTCGGTCGTAGGGCTTGTTTGGAATAGGTCCTAATACTGGGAGTCTGCGATTTAGTGCCGAGACAAACAATTAACATAAAAAAAATATTGGCCCTCTTACATATTGTAACTAGCTTTTGCCCGCGGCTTCGCCCGCGTAGTAAATGTGATTTTGCAATAACTGTTGAATTGTTACGCCGGCAACAGCCTACTAACTACTTACTTCCCCTATATGAATTTAACCCTTCGTCAAAACCCGTATTGGTAAATATTTTTTATTTCCTATTATTTGTATGCCCGTGTGGTGTCGGGTTAGAATTTCAACACCCCCTTTCTTCCCGTGGGTGTCGTAAAAGTCGACTAAGGGAGCCGGGTTGAAGTGTGTTGTGGGCGATGGGCATACCTATCACTGCAATATCACATTTTGTCGATCTTTTATACCCACATTTATGCTAAAAGTGGAGCTGGAACATAAGTTTCATGTGCTCTGCCTACCCCTTTTGGGAATAAAGGCGTGAATGTATGTATGGATGTATTTTTTTTTATTAAATTTACTATCATGATAAATGAGAATCTGTCCTCTGGAATAAAAGCTAGTATATGTTCATGATAATACCAAAATATCTCCACGAATTTCAAGTCAAATTTGTGGCCCGGACATTGCTATAGGCTTGTTTCCTAATTTTTTTTCGATGCCATTCGAACCAGTATTTGGAGAGGAAATAAAGTTTGTATGGGAAAAAATATTCAAAGATTGACCTCGCTGGCGGCAGCCGATTTGCTTACTAATTAATACATTAGATTGTGACGTCACAGTTGCTATTTGTACTAATCGTTGTATGGAAAATCAAGTAAATTCCTGTTTGGGTCGCGAAAGACTGCGTTTAGAATCATAGTTGTCCTCCTATATAAGAATTATTTTGTCATTATATAAGAAAGGTCGTCGTATCTATGAAGTTTTCCATACGACCATCTAACCGCAATTTTATTTTCTTCAAAAATCAACCAATAATTTATTTGTAAACATTGATATATAAGTTTTACGTTTTTAAATTTAAACAAACAACTGTATAGATCTACATATTATAAAAGAAACCTGCTGTCCTGCTTTCATGTTTCTAGCCACAGTTTATCATTAAAAATCACACATTACTTATGTGAAGTTTCAACCCCTATCTTAACCCCTTCAAAGAAAAAAAACACTTATCAATGTTTTTGACTGTACATTAAGTGCTTGTGACCGAAGTTTTGAATGGCTAACTTTTAAAACGACATGTTTCCCATACAAACTTTCAACTCTTTTTTAACCCCCTTAGGGGATGAATTTTTATAACAACGCTAAATCGTTTGTTTTTCTTTTTAGAAAAAACCTTCATACAAAGATTCAAGTCTATAACTTTCCAAATGAACGATTTCCATACAACGGTTCGACCCCTATTTCACCCCTTTAAGGGTTGAATTTCGAAAAATCCTTTCTTAGTTTAAGTCCAAGTACTGTAAAGAATATATGTTCCAAATTTCATGCTTATATCGTTAGCGGTTAAGGCTGTGCGCTCTCTGTCAATAGATTAGTAATGCAAGAGTTATATAATATATTGCCCACGACTTCGTCCGCGTAGAACTTGTTATCGTCCTAGATAAATGATTGGTATTAAATTATGTTAGGCGCAAGCTTAATTATCGCTGTCCCAAACACACTTCTACCATCTTAAGGGATGGTTTTCTGGTGTAAATTCCAAGTTTCTAGTCCCAGTAGTTTCTGATACAAACTTTGCACCTTATTTTGGGCTAGTGCAAAGTGCACGCGCATCGTTGCAGAAAACAATGTACATCTTTGTACATACTGCCATCTCAGAAGAAGGCATAAAAGGAATAAGTTAAAAGGTACACTTAATAGGTAAAACTCTAAGACATGAGTGTAAACGTGTATGCAATAATGTAAAAAAAATGCAAAATTATTGTTACCTAACAATTAAGTTATAACATAATTGATAATTGTTTATAAATTTGCGCCAAATTCATTGTTGACACCGTAAGATGTCACGTGACCTGATCGAAAAACTGTTACAATGTTATTGAGTTTTCACTTCTGCCGGCACTCCCGGAGTGCAACCAGGTCTTTTTTTTTTTGGTTAATATGTCTGGTGCTAGATTGTCTCGAGCCATTGTTTCTTAACTACGATCAGAGCATCATCGACCAGTAAACTGCATATTAAAAGCTCACTCCCTCCACAGAAACGTTCGAGATGATAGCTGAATGCCCCGAGAGCGGGTTCCGTTTCTCGGTGCCGTACCACTTCGAGGGCACGGTCCGAGCAGCGGGCGAGCGCGCCCACCCGGCGCGCATGAAGCGGCTCGCGCAGGAGGCCGCCACGCTCGCCACCAGCCTGCCGCTCTCCTACTCGTCCTCCGTGTTCGTGCGCACCGACACCGACCGGCTCGACGTCATGAAGGTGAGTGTACGAGGCACGCTGAGGCGACACATACACAGGTCACAAGATATTCGGTTTTATTTTAGTTGGAAAATTACATAATTTGTCGCTGCGTTTATCCATTGATCCATTTGTCCAGACACAAGACCGACATAAGGTTCACACGACATCAATTGAACAGATTGCGAGGCAACTGGATTAATAACACGCTTACCGAGCCTTGATGAAGCTCAATAACGACGAACGCCCCACCCAAAGCGCCGTAGAACGGCAGCCGAAACGATTTTTGAAGTGAAAACTCCTTTAGCACTTTTTGGGATGGAGAAAAATTGCTAAATACGTGACAGATTTTTGTGACGTCAGATGTGAAGGAGGTCACAAACTTTTATATTTTGCTGCTAGCCGATTCGACTTCAAATCGATTTGAAAACTGAACGCTATTCGTAAGAGTATAAAGCCGTTAAACACTTTTAGCAATAGCATATTTTGTCCACGCGTCCTTCACCGTTTTGCTATTGAGCAAATTCGAATAGTTCTAATTTGGACGTTATTCCTAAAGAGATAAAGCTTTGAAAAATATTTGGCAATGGCAAAAACAAAGCCCCGTCCGCCTAAATAAATAATTGATGATTGTTTATAAAATTGCGCCAAATTCATTTTTGACACCGTAAGATGTCACGTGACCTGATCGAAAAACTGTTACAATGTTATTGAGTTTTAACTTCTGCCGGCACTCCCGGGGTGCAACCCGGTCTTTTTTTAAACAAATTAGCGCACACTACTCGAATTGTGCCTGACCGAGTTTCGCCTAAACAACGCTACGACGCTTTTTAGCAATAAAAATGTGTTGCAGGTGCTAATAACGGGTCCATCGGACACGCCGTACGCGAACGGCTGCTTCATCCTCGACGTGTACTTCCCCGCGGAGTACCCCGCCGTGCCCATGCTCATCAACCTGGAGACCACGGGGCGGCACTCAGTGCGCTTCAACCCCAACCTGTACAACGACGGCAAGGTGTGCCTCTCCGTGCTCAACACGTGGCACGGCCGCCCCGAGGAGAAGTGGAACGCGCACACCTCCAGCTTCCTGCAGGTGAGCCACTCAGTGTACTCTTGGGAAATACAGTGCAGTCACGAAATTGTGGTGTCACCAAAGCATATATGAACATGATGTTAATGTACTGTTATGTTCCAGGTGCTGGTGTCGATCCAGTCCCTCATCCTGGTCCCGGAGCCGTACTTCAACGAGCCGGGGTACGAGCGCAGCCGCGGCACGCGCGTCGGCTCGTCCGCCAGCTTCGAGTACAACTCCAACATCTACCAGGCCTGCGCGCGCTGGGCCATGCTCGACCACCTGCGCAACCCGGAGCCTTGCTTCAAAGAGGTACACGAACATACCTAATTACTTATTGGGAGATTTCTTGTCTAAATATAAACTGCTATCAGTTTGTAGCATTTTGTTGAATTTTATACAATTTTCACGAGGGATATTGTACCTAAGGAGAGACTGCCTCCTTGTGCGTGTTCTATCACTTGTATAAATGGGTTGTGCTCCGTAGATATATTCGACATGATGCCCTCGGCTGCTTTCTACCACCGCACCGCTCGCCGCCGGTAGGGCGTTCATCGTCACACCCTAGAACTAAATGAAGGTGTTCAGTGTGGTTTCAAAGGAATTCAGTAGCAACAAATATATATGCCAGGTATAGGCATAACAAACCCCGTGCACCAGAAATTGTATAGTTAAAAGGTCGCACGATATGCACGTATTTAAGGAATTATCATGATTGAATACCTAGAAAAGGGGTTAAGACTATCACTGGCCGATATTATGCAGACCGGACCGGACCGTTTTTGGAAATTGGACTGAATTATCAGAAAATCGACCAAAATTACCCGCAATTCGTCCCGATCCCTCCCCGTCCCCGATTTGCCCGCAAAGCAATGAATAGAGACATTGGGATCGGGACGAATAGCGAACGGGACCAGTCGCGAAAGGGACGAAGTGCATTTCCGGGACGATTTGCTAACGGGACGAATTGCGAACGGGACCAGTCGCGAACGGGACGAGGTGCGTGTGCGGGACGATCTGCTAACGGGACGAATTGCCAACGGGACGAATTGCCGACCGGGACGATTTGCGAACCATCGGGATCGGGACGAATTGCGAACGGGACCAGTCGCGAAAGGGACGAAGTGCATTTCCGGGACGATTTGCTAACGGGACGAATTGCGAACGGGACGAATTGCCGAACGGGACGATTTGCGAACGGGACCACATGCGACAAAAGGCTCGTCTTGCCTCGCGGTCGCTCCGCTTGTTGTCGGTTTTTCGGACGCGAGTCAAAGGACGCGAGAGGCGAGGCGAGGCAACCGTCCCCACTCTCGCGCTCGCTCACTTTGCTGAGTAACGACATAACCTATTTACTAACAATAACATTTTTTTATAATGATGGAGACGTTGGAGTGGAGTAATGAGTTGGTAGATGGAGCCGTAACAAATGAAACCAGTAATTTGGGATCCCAAAAATATCGTGCAACTCTGTTGTAGCGAGCAACTGAAGCGAGAGTGTGGACCATGCTATGGTATCTTAGAAGAAGGCTCGAAAAATTAATTTTGACGCCATCTAATTTGCTTCCCCTCAAACTAAATACTGATTCTCAAATGTTGTTCATAACACTCGCTAGATAGCAGTGTAAAGCAGCACCACCGTCTCGAAGGTGGCCCTTAAAATACCTGGCGGGGCATATAAAGCTAATTACAATAGTGAATATAATGAAACATCATTTTATCTGTATTTATAATTTGATCAATGAATATCCTAGATAATTGTAATGGTACGTAGCAACATTTCAAATATCAACACAAGCCAATTCGAAACAATGTATACTGTATGGCTACTGACGTGGCTAAAAAGTAAATAGCTACGTTTATTTTGTTAGTAATATTGAATACATACTAGGATGTGGATGTGATGTGTATGTGTGTTCATGTTTACTAGGATGTATTAGAAATAGGAGAGGCAAGATGGTGGGCCACCTGTGATATGGCACGACAGTTTCTTCCTTAACATCCTGGAGGGTAAAATTGAAGGCAAGAGAGGCAGAGGAAGGCCTAGGCTAACATATTTTAGCCAAATAAAAGATAAAGCCGATGTCGAGTCGTATGAGGAAGCCAAGAGGCTGGCAATGGACAGAGAAAAGTGGCGGTTACTCCACCGACAAGAGCATGGCTCTTAAGTATTGATGATGATGATGATTGAATACATGCATAAACATGCTCCTGTGGCCCGTTTCACGAAGCTGCAAGTTACAATTTTACAAGTCTAAACTAGCAACATTGGTTGAAAAAGTCACTACAAGCGTTGTCGAAACTACTTTTCTACAAATTGTAAAACTCAAGTTACAATTGTAAATTTTGAACCACAAACATTTTTTATTAATTTATTGTTTGAAATTGCTTAAATCGAAATAACTTTTCTCCAAGATTTTGTTAAATTGTCAACTTGTATTGGTAACACTGTAAAAAATATTAAATTAGTAAAATATAAAACCGTGTATTGTCAATTGTGTATTCGCCAGTTTTATTGGCATGGCAAATTATACTTGTATATGTTTTTGTTTTCAGAACCGTGCCAGGGCACGAGGTCTGTTAAAGATTTCAAGCAATGATATTTAACCCAAAGATAGTAGTCGTTCCGGGGATAACGCTCTACTACACACAAAATGACAAATAAACATACTCTTTATTATGTTAGTGTAGATAAGGTTATTCATTATTACTTTACATTATTACATTATTACTTGGTGGCATACCGAAGATGCGCCAGGTATCGGTCCGATACAAAACAAAACGTACTTTTACCTTGATGGAAGCTTCATCCGCCGTTATGGGTGTGGGTGTCGAGGCCGTCGCGTGTCCTGGTGAACACTTCCTGGCTCCTGGATGATAGCTCACCACGTACGCGCACCCGAATCCAAACTACCGACCTAAATTTATCACTTCACTCACAGGCAACAACAAAACTCCTCGATAGGAGCGCCTGGCCTCAATTATGAACTGATTCCAATCAACATAAATCAAATGTCCCGAAGGCTTTCACAAAACTCAAAATACAAATCAACGAAAAACGTGTTCAATCTAACAAAGGCAAAATTCTAGGTTATACTAACTAAAATGACAGACGTCAAACGTCAAATAGTGACGTGTCTTTTTCTACCCAAATTATCAACCGAGTGATACCCGCGGTAAAAGACTGGTATCGAACAATCCCCCGCTCCAGGCAGAGGAGCTATGTCTGCTAATAAATGGGCAGGCGGGCTAAGCTCGCTACAGCTCGCTTCAAAACCGAATCTCCGACCATAACCTCCGCAACCCTGGGGACCCCGTCAGACCCATACAACAAATTTACAATGCGTCCACGACGCCAATACAAAGGTAATAAATTAGCTTCCTTAACTAGTACAAGATCTCCAACGTGAGGAGGATCAGTTTTGTCAGTCCACTTAACGCGCTGCTGCAAGATGTGCAAATATTCTAGCGACCAACGATGCCAGAAGCTTTGGGTCATCTGCTGTAGCAACTCAAACCGACTTAAGCGTGATGATTTTACCTCCCTGAAGTTCAAATTTTAATTTTCTGTTTCTAAACCTAAAATAAATGAGTTTTCTTGGGAGTCTTATTCAAATTTTGCAGTGCGAAGTGTCGTTTCGGTTCTCAATTTTGCAGTAAACAAGAATCATTAGGTACATGAATGATTACAATTCACATTACCAAATCTTCACAGTACGAGGGGCTGACATGATTGAAAATCAAAGATTCATTTTAAAAAGTTGATAAAACACTCCGAGTTTTCTTAATTTTTTTGGTGAAAACAGGATTACATTATATTTTTTTACCGCAATTGTATTTTTATTTTGCCCTAAAAATAATATGATAGCAAATTATAACTTTATGTTAACCCATAAAAAAATAATCATAACTATAGGACCTACGATGCCGTAAATGTATATTTTTTTAAAAGACGTATAAATCACGCTGCACAGACGCCGCGCATTTTAATTAAAAAAAATATTAATAGGTTAAGAAATGATTATTTAATTACGTTATCAGTATTTGAATAAATACCAATAGTTACGTCGTAATCTTGAATGAAAAAGGAAGCATTTTGCAAAATACGCTTCCGCTTCTGCTTATGTGGGCGTAAGGACTCTTAGTACTTAAACTTAAGTGCTATGTAAACATTCATCTAGATTAAACCTAGAAATTAGCTAAGCTTAGCAAATAATCTAAAAAAATTGAGAATGTGCTAAGTAATTAGTAGAAAAAAAATGTACCAATTAAGCTACTGAAATAAACAGTTTATATATGTATAGTTTTTTTAGCGCGCACTTTGCGGAGAGTCAAAATATTTTGTTTTTGACAGACTCATATCATTCCAGGTGTATAAACGCCCGCGAGGACATAGTGAAATACGTGACCCGCTACGTGGACCAGCTGATACGGGACGGTTTGCTGGGTGGCGCGCTGGACGCGCTGCGCGGGTACACCCTGGCTGGCGAGCTGGAGTTGCTGCAGCAACACAGGTCGGACTAGTTTACTTTTCACGCGCCTTTTGACGAGTTTTGAGTGAATATTCCTCCGTCAAAACTATAAATATATTTATAGTACAAAAACGTTTCGGTTCTTCAATCCTTTACCTACATTTGCACAAGGATAATTCTGAAAATAATGAGTACTTGTTTTTTTTAATGATTTGTTCAAACAACAACAAGGAAAAGGCAGAGAATAGAACAGAATGGAAATTACTCCACCGACAAGAGCCAAGCTCTTAAATAAATGATGATGATGTTCAAACATGGTCCAAAAAAGCTTTGTTTTCGATATTACTATGTTGTTTATGCACTTTTATACATTAAATCTACTTACAACTGACCCCCTAGCGCACTAAGTTTTATGTCAGATATAAAGCATTCGTCCCTTTCTGACAAATATGCCAGTGTGAGAGGGACGAATGCTTTATGTCCGACATAAAACTTAGTGTGCTAGGGGGTCTTTTCCTTATTGACGTCTCCAACACGACCGACGAGAGATTTTTATTTTGAACTCATTTTCACAAAACTGGTTTTTGGCCTAAAATTGCCAAAGTTTGATGCCATTTATATTGATGACTGTGAGGTATAAGGTAAATATGGGATACTCTTTCGGTGAACCTCGTGTTCTAAATACGTTAAGCCATAAAAACACGAAATTAACATTGGGAGCTAGGAGCCCCTGAAGTACACAAGTGTTGGATACATTTATAAACCAAAGACTAGTTATACTCGTACGGGCTGCCAATGTCTATAAGTATCTCTGTCTGCACCATTCATTTCGTGCTTAGTAGAATATAACAGAATATCTTTATTTCTGGTCATTTAGTGAGTTGGTAGATACAAAATTAGAAATGTGATGATGATGCTTTTATTTGACATATTTGACTGCCGTTTTAATTTGCTGAACCTAGGGCATCTTTTAGAATACTGGTGGGACTGTTGCTGACCGGGTTTAGTAACGACGCTATCATCTTCCGCATTAGTGACTGAAATCCGTCCGTGCGTGCTTCAGCGAACATGCCTGACGCACTGCACCGTCGCGGCAGGCCCAACAGCATCCAAACAGCAACATCATTAATACATTGACGCCATCTATGAAGAGGTCTCCCATTGCGATCGTAGATGAGGTCATGAAAATAGGGAATTAAGCCAATTATGAAATCAAATCAATCAAATCAATTATTTATTCTGCAAATAGGCCACAAGGGCACTTTTACATGTCAAACGGTAATTTACAATAAAATAATAATGATCTTACACAATAATAGTTTAAAATTATATATTCATATTCATTTATTTCCAGCGCGGCAATGCCGCCAGCCTTATGGGCACCTTGCCGCACGGCACAGATTTAGAGCCTGGTTTCCATTTTTTAAATACATATGTAGTTCTGTTATTATTTTGTTAGTTTTTATAATTTGTTAATACATTAAATCAAGTAAGGTCTTTTATTTCATGCATAATCAGATACATTAAATTACATAGATGTTGGTTGCGAAGTAAGAGGCACTGATACCCCGGTAGGGCATTGCAAAGATCTTACAAACTAAATTAAATTAACATTTTATATAAAATTTGGGTGCAATAACGTCATAAAATATAAAATCGGCATGCTTATTCTTATTATTATTATTGAATACATGTATTTATTTCGGAGGTAGTTCAGTGAAATATTGGTTCATTGTGATTATAAATAAAAATGTCAAATTAATTGTAACTATAAATAAAATTTAAAATATGAAAGATTTGATACTCTTACTACTAAATGTCATGCAGTGTCAGTCATAAACTCGTGGATTGAGTAGTATGCTTTTCTGATTAGGATTTTTTTTGTTTATTACAGAATACAGGATATTGGCCTCTGTTTTTATGTCTTCTGGTATTGGATTATAAATTATAACAGCTCTATAGAATGGACCTTGCTTGTACATGTTCAATTTAGGCTCTGGAACAGCTAGCTTGTTTTGACGTCGTGCGCTTTTCACAAAGACAAACATGTACATATGCTTTCTTACAAACATTCCTACCTCTAATATGTAGATACATGGCATATAAAAGGTACTTATAGTTCTTTGGTAAATGAAACTTGATAACGATTACACAATTTTATTTTTACTATAAATTCTAAATTACAAATTAGCCCGACAATTTGTTGTGAGCACGACCGATGCTAGGTACGAACTGGTTCACTTGCCCTGATCTACCTATTCAGCACTTATAGGGCGGACGCCCCCACTCACACACATAACACCCCCCTTATCACTGAGAGGACCTTCCCGTGAAGAAGGGCGGCCCAGTCGGAGCCAACTCGACGCCTGGGTTCCTCGGGGCCTCGTTTCTTGTGGATCGGCATGATTTCTGTTTTCTCCACACCATTATTCCGATGACGATGAAAATTAGTACATATAGCGGTCCTGTCCAGATGAGGTGTGTATTATTCTCGGAATGAAATTTCTCTAGTTCTTGGACAACATCCTTTTCCAATAAGGCCTCAAGTTTATATAGTTGATCTAAAGGCACCTTTTCTAATTTTAGAGGTCGTGCAGAATTCATAACTGTTATATTTGATAGTTGGAAGGATAACAGTTTAATAGCCTTTCCTTTAATCTGGTTCCTGTAGTTTCTTAGAGATGTACTTTTTGTAGTGAAGCTGCAGCCTTCCGGAATTTCAATTAGATATGTTCCTTCAATGAATCTGGTCTCTTCTTCGTCGCATAGTAGTCTCGATTTGGTTCGTTGGGGGCAGGTTATAGCATAATGGTAATCGTCAAGTTTTTGGAGCAGTTCGAAATTAGTTTTAAACGCAGTATACTGACAGTTTGCAGTTATCTCGTGTTTTAGGATCAACAGGTAAATGCAGTCATCTGATCTCGAGGTCATGGTGAAGAAGGCTTCCTCGCAGTAGTATATTTCTTGAAACTGTTTGCATTCCTTTTCCATGTACTGGTGTTTATCGCTGCTTACAGCCAAATAGGGTTTAGGGGGAATTAAAATGGTCGAATTGTAGGTGGGGGTAGGAAAGAGTTGATAATAGGTATAAGTTGCTTTTTATCAAATTGCATAAACAATTAATTTTGATATAATCGGATAGTCGGTAATTGGTCATATTGACATCTCTTAGTATTTCGTTTAGCGTTACTCGAATCTTATTGTCATTGGATACGATAGTAGAGAGAGTGACATTGAACGTTTCCAACATTTGTTTATTAAAGCTAATTCCAGAGTTCAATTTGTTTCCAATAACATCTTGGTTTTTCTGTAAGGTTTGAATGGCATTGTTGAAGTGACGAGCGTCGTCGTGGTCTAAATTGCCAGTGATGCTTTTTATGATGGAACCCAAACCGTTGATGAGGCCACGTTTTTGTTTGGAATGAGTTTTAGATAAGCCATTGAATTTACCATATATTGATTTCAGGTCGTTCAGGAAAATCTGATTGGTCGTTACAGAGGTGTCACGGAAATAAAGGGGGTCTGCAGTCTTAATATATTCTAGGTAAATGCCTATGTGGCTCTCTACGTTACTTATACTATCTCTAATACTACTTAAATCATAATAATGTAAAAATACGTGCTCAGTCATCTGAACTTTAGCGGTCCCCAGTTTAAATGGCAATATGCCAGGGTTGTTATCCAGCTTCGTCATGGTTACTTGGCGGCCCCATGATGCTCCTGCTAGGAGAGTCCTGGAACAAGGGCTTTTGTTGTTTTAAGGGCACTCTTAAAGTTCTTTTATGATGACTGATGTCCCTGTCATCTATCACTTTTATCTCTAGATTTTTCTTAATTTTACGACCTAGATAACGAGGCTTCGTCTTTTGACGGGTAGCCAAGGGGTTTTTAACATATAAGGCGTGATTCTCCTCGTATTGTGGAGGATCGGACCTATCTTTATTAGCAACCAACATTACCCTTTCTTGGTGTTCCAAAAGGGTCTTGTTAATGTTTGCGTATAATTCTTTTGTGACATCCTTATGTCTATTTATGTAATGCTGTAAATAAACACCTTCAATATCTATATCAAATAGATCTCTGTTGTTAGAGTGACCATTTATGATCTCAATTGGTTTTTTCTTGGTTGCAGAATGAATGCTATTGTTATATCCGATAATAGCGTACACCATAATTTCGTGAGTTGTAAGATCCGAATGATTCTTGCTTATTATTCGGATGTGTTCCAAAATTGTTGAATGGAACCTTTCTATAGCGCCGTTCGACTCGGGATTGTTGACACTGATTAAATGAAGCTTTATTTTATGCAGTTTGGCAAGTTCCCTTATTAACTGATTTTTGAATTCTGTACCCTGATCAGCAGTTATACAGAGTGGGGGACCATGATGCGACATGTAAATAGAAAGAGCGTTTAATACGCTCAGACCAGTAACAGATTGTAAGGGATATGCTTGTGCATATTTAGAAAATATGTCAATGATGGTGAGAAACTTTTGATTATTGACTGTGAAAGTATCAATATGTAGTATTTCGAATGGTCTCGTGGGCAATGGAACAATCTGGTAAGGCTGTTTATTTGGGCGTCTTTCATATTTGCTAGTTTGGCATACATCGCAGTTATTGATGTATTCGGTGACACTGTTCTTTACATTAGGCCAGTAGTATTGTAATTTTATTCTCTGTTCAGTTTCGAGAATTCCGCGGTGATTTGTCGGACCGTCATGAATGTGCTTAATAATTTCAAATTGTTTTTCGCGGTCTGTAACGTCTTGGACGTGGGTTTTGCAAAAAATTAGGTTGTACGCAGAATTTTTGAAAATATTTTGTAATATCGAGGTTATAGCCGGAATGAATTCGTCGGGTGTAAAGATGCCGTATTTAACATTAGGTTTTATGTATTCTTTAAACAGTTTTATGATATCTTTTTGGATGTTATTTTTGTTTATCTGTGCTAGTATTCTATTTTTATTTGAGAAGATTTTTATCAATTTTGGCTTCGTCGGTGAATGATAAACAAAATTCAGGAACAATTGGTTATCGAAGGTATTTATTTGCTTTTCTGTAATAGGTATCTCCAAAACAGGACTCTCGAGTTGGGAGTGCACAGTACTTTGTGCTGTAGCTGCTTGTGGCTGAGCCGCCAACATCGCCAAAGGTAAATCGTCTTCATCTGATGTACTACTTTCGGGGAGAGATAAATTGCGTGCCAATGTTGCCAGGGGCAAGTTATCTTCGCTATCACTATCGCTTTCTGAAATATCTGAGTGGTTCACCAACATGGATAGTGGTCCTTTTTCCTTGTGGTTGGATGTACTTTGATTAATTTCATTATTTTGCAATTCTATTCTGGATAAGGCATCCGCGTTTGTATTTAGTTTTCCTTTTTCATACGTTATAGTGTAGTCATATTCTTCAAGGCGCAGGCGCCATCTTACCAGTCGACTATTCGGTTCTTTTATATTCATGAGGTATTGCAATGGTTTATGATCGGTGATAATTTTAAATTTTCTACCGTATAGATAGGGCCTGAAGTATTTCGTCGCCCAGACTATGGCCAAAAGTTCCTTCTCTATTGTACTGTATTTTGTTTCACTATCGTTAAGGGTCCGTGAAGCATAAGCAATTGGAAGATCAGAGCCTATTGGTCCTTGTGAGAGCACGGCGCCCAGGGCAAGGTTTGAGGAGTCCGTACGCAAATTGAATTCTTTTTCGAAGTCAGGATACTGCAGAATAGGGTCGTTTGATAGTAGATTTTGGCAATGTTTAAAACATTCAATGTAAGTTGGAGTAAGTTCGATTTTTGCACCCTTTTTTAGGCATGATGTCAATGGTTTCGTCAGCTTTGCGAGTTGTGGGATAAATTTCCTATAATAGCCGAGCAACCCTAAAAAGGACTTTATTTCCTTGACTGTTTTTGGGATGGGAAATTGTTGAACTGCTTTGATTTTATCAGGGTCGGGTTTAATGCCGTTGGTAGTTATAATATGTCCTAAGAAAGGCGTTTCGCGTTTCATGAATTCCGATTTATTCAACTGTATCTTAAAGTTTGACTCACGGAGTCTTTGAAAAACATCTTCTAGGTTTTGAATGTGCTCTTGAAGAGAGGTACTGTAAACTATTATATCGTCCATGTATACCATAACGTTTTTTAAGCCGCGTAACACGTTGTCCATAACGCGCTGAAACGATGAGGGTGCGTTCTTCAGCCCGAAAGGCATACGGAGATAGGCGTACTGGCCTCGATAACCCTCGTTGCCTGTGTCCACGCTGAAAGCCGTTTTGTCTATGTCATTGGGATTCATTTCTATTTGGTGGAACCCTGAAGCAAGGTCTAATACCGTGAAATACTGACAACGGCCTAGTTTGTCCAGAATATCATTGATGTTAGGGATTGGATACTTGTCGCTGATCGTTTTTTCGTTTAGTTTCCGATAGTCGACTACTAATCTCCATTTAGTTTGTCCTGTCGCGTCTTGTTTTTTTGGGACAATCCAGATGGGGGATGACCATGGACTATTAGAAGGTTGTATAATATTTTGTTCCAACATTGATTTGATCTGCCTATCTACCTCAGCTTTATGTATTTGGGGATACCTATAAGATCGCGTATAAATTGGTATTTCGTCCGTAGTATTTATGTGGTGTTTCATTTTGTTCGTAAACGTAAGTGGTGTATTTTCTGTATAGAAAACATCGCTGTAAGTTCCACATAAGTTTGTAAGATTACACTTCTCTTCGACGTTTAGATGATCTGTTCTCAGAAACGCTAGCACGCTATCATTTTTCTCGGACGTGGTCTCTAAGTTGTATAATACATAGTTGTTATTTAGTCTTTGGGCCTTAAGAGGCGACGATAAGCAAGTGATGATGTCATTATTAGTGGGATTTCTTATTTGCAGGTGAGCATAGCCTGACTTGGCTTGAGTTACAGTCTCGGGAATATAGCAATTGTTTACATTAGTGCGTGGGATGTAAATATCTCCATGTCGAATGTCCACGGGGACTTTGAAACTCTTTGTAGAATTCGACCTTATGAGGGCTTCGAATAGAGATTTAGTTTCAGATGTCAGTACTTTTATTGGTATTTGAGCGTTCGGTGTGATAAGTAATTTATTTTTCAGATCAACTTTCGCTTGTAATTTTTCTAACATCTCGAACCCAATTAACCCATCAAATATATTATGGAATCTATAGATGTAATACTTAAACAAAGTATTTTCTTTAATCTCTGGGAATGAAGGCACCTCCACAGCGTAGTTATTGACAGAGGTACTATTTAAGTTTGTTACTGTAAATGGCTCCAACAACAATGGGTGGCCTTTGTAATGTTTTTCAATAACCTCCGGGGACAAAAACGACTGGTTTGCCCCTGTGTCAAGAAGAAGTTTGAGAGGAGGTTCTGCAATTTCAATATACGGCAACTGTCTTTTTAAATGAGCATTTATTTCTGTAATCATGTAGGGTTGTCTGTGTCCCGTACCTTGCAAAAATCCTGATTGGTTTCATTTTCAGTATAAATATCGTCACAGTTATCATAGTACTGCTGGTTGGCTAAATAGTCTGTGTCGCAAACGTATGGTCGTTTCTCGGTAATATTATCACTGCGGGCGGCCGCGTAATCTGTGTCAGCGTAGAACGCTGTGGCTGGTTGGTTTGTTTGATACGTTGTTTGGCAGGTATGATTATGTATAGGCATGTAAGGTCTCAGAGGTATGTTGGCCGATCTATACGAAAATCCGCTCATAGGTTTTGATGGACCTGGTTTATTATTTGATTGCGGTCTAGAAAACTGACGTGACGGGTTGTAGGGGTATTGGGGTCTATTTAAATTAGGGAATGCCACCGGTCTCGGGGGTAAGTTGTGAGGACCAAATTTATTGAGGTCTAAGGGTTTTTGAAAATTGTTTTGGGACCCTTGTCGTTTTTGGAGATAGTGGATATTTTCTTCCTCCTTAATGTATTGTAAAGCCGTTGGCATGTCCTCGGGACGCATAGTCCTAATCGTTACACCTAGTGGGTCTTTAAGACCGCTCAGGAAAGTTTTCAGGGTTTGTGATGAGAAAAATTCGCGCTTGCAAATCTTTTTGTTTTCATCCTGTTCATGTAAATTGACATAGTTAATTATGGTGCTGAGCATATGCCTGCACCGGTTGTAAAACTCTTGAGTTGTTTCGTTCTCTTGACGCATATTTATAAGATCCCTATTGAGACAATTTTCGTCACGTTGGTCGGCGAAATTTTTTATTAAGACTTGTTTTATCTCATTCCACGAAAACACGCCATTTATAGTAACGACCTCCTCAGCTTTTCCTTTCAGTTTGTTAAGGATACTATGGAGCAATACCTGGTTATTAAAATGATTGGGCTGTGCCACATCAAAATATTGGGTCAAAACGGTTTCGCATGTCGTTATAAACCTATGCAACTGGTTTGCATTTCCATCATAATCAGGAATGACTGTAAGAGCTATTTTTAAAGAATTAATCCTGTCATCTGCCATTTTACACAATTACACACTGTAAATTCACAGAAATATCTTATAAAATTAGTTAACTACTTATTCTAGTGTACAAAACAAACGAGATTCTATTTAAGATACACAGAAATGCAGATATTATGACTTTCCGGTTCGCTTGTAATGTACAAAAATACAAAAGAAATATGGAAAGGACTCACAGGATGGCGACGGCAGGCAGCATTTCGGCTCCGAAGATTCGATGACTAGGCCTTTGATGTATAAAAGCACTAGTTTTCCTTTTTCGACTGCGCCACTTATAGTTCTTTGGTAAATGAAACTTGATAACGATTACACAATTTTATTTTTACTATAAATTCTAAATTACAAATTAGCCCGACAATTTGTTGTGAGCACGACCGATGCTAGGTACGAACTGGTTCACTTG
The DNA here is from genome assembly GCA_947578815.1 of Epinotia ramella. Classification (NCBI taxonomy): domain Eukaryota; kingdom Metazoa; phylum Arthropoda; class Insecta; order Lepidoptera; family Tortricidae; genus Epinotia; species Epinotia ramella. The sequence continues at coordinate 17,521 of CANPUT010000053.1, read as the reverse complement.
CCCTGATCTACCTATTCAGCACTTATAGGGCGGACGCCCCCACTCACACACATAACAAGGTTAACAAACTAAAAGTTAATGTAAACAAAACAAAATATGACCATTACATTCATCAGCTGGCAAATCTACATTGGAACATTGTAATATGCCTCACAGGGACCACATATTCTTCCTTGCACTAGAGCCTAGACCCTTCACAATAATAAATATAAAGAAAGAAAGAAGACATTTACTCAGCACAAAAGACACACAGAGACAAAGGGATTAGACATACAATACAATTGACACATATTGTGTGTGTCTTCGCGGCAGTGAATGAAATTATGCCGAGGTGTCAGACACCTGCAGCGCTGGTTTTCAGACAGCACCGTACGTGATCCACGGAACGCGACACAACACGCGTATACACATAATAAATAAATCATTAATATAATATATATGGAGCCAATACACCTTGAAGCAATTGTATTGTATTATTTCCAGGGCACTGCCGCCTCGAGAGCATCACGCAAAGTTGGCGAGATGTATAGAAGGGAGCAGGTGAGGTCCAGCGAATAGTAGTACATGTTGTTTGTGGAAACATTTTCATTTTGTTGTTGTTTTTGGTTCGACTACGGCAGAGCCGAAAGGAAGGGATACAATTTTAGCAGTGTAGTGAATTGTTAAGGTCTCTAGAATTCATACAATTAGGTTTCTATAAATGCTTAAGGATTCTATTGGAAGCTCTAAATTTACTGTTGCACAGTAAAAAAAAATGTATTTTTTAAAAATTTCAAGGTTTTTTATTATATTTTGTAATTTATACTTTTTTACAATAGTTTGATGGTTTACTGTCCACTTAGCAGCACTACGTAATCAATTTTAACAAGAGGAAACTACCCTAGCCTACCAGCCCTAGCTGTAGCCTAGTTGTTGGTAGTGACCCTACGAAGCAAGAGGGCCTGGGTTCAAATCCCAGTAAGGGCATTTATTTGTGTGATTAACATGAATATTTTGTTCCTGAGTCATGGATGTTTTCTATGTATTTAAGTATTTATTTATGTATATAAGTATGTTTGTCGTCGTTTAGTACCCATAGTACAAGCTTTGCTTAGTTTGGGACTAGGTCGATTTGTGTAAAATCGTCCTCTAATATTTTTTTTTATTTACCCTATCGACTCAGTTTGTCATTCCATAGAAACTTGACAAACTTTCCATACAATCAGATTTTGACGAACACCGCTTACTATTACAGACGGTTTGATGCAACCCGCCCTTAGTGTGCCAATTTTTGGAGCGCTTATAACCTATCTACCTCTTTTTAGGGTTCCGCACCCAAAGGGTAAAACGGGACCCTATTACTAAGAGTGCTGTCCGTCCGTCTGTCACCAGGCTGTATCTCATGAGCCGTGATTGACAGTTGAAACTTTCACAGATGTATTTCTGTTGCCGCTATAAGAACAAATAAAAAGATATTTGACCTTTAACTACTGAGGTGGTGTTTGAGTAGCACTTACGCCGAGGTACTGTCTGGCAGACGTACTATCGGCTGCAATAATGCATGGACACCTTACGGCCTAGTTTCGCTTGAATGGTTTGACGTCTTCAACTCACATAGTTGCACGTTGTGTGCAATAAATAAACTAGATGGCGTTCTTGTAGATGGTATTTGAACATCGCGGAACATAAGCCAATTTACTATAAATTTACACCTATTATCACCAGAAGTATTCTCCTAATAGTGTAATTATACTAATTATTAGCAAATACCAATTTACAATAGCTTTATTTAAGTGTGATACAACTGATATGTGAATGCTATATTTCCACTAGTAATTAAAATGATGCGACAGCCCAGTGGATTGAGACATGTGCTATAAACTCGGCAGCCAAGATCGATCGAAGATCGATTCCCTGTTAATGGTAGAATAAGTTATGTTTTTGCTTTTTTATAGTTTTGTATTTCTAGATGGAAGTTTTTTAGATATAAATAAAAATCGTTTAATGAAATAAAATATTAATAACTTAAATAATTAAGACAGCTTTTTTTGTTTTTATTGTGTTTATTTCGTTAACTACAGTACTGCTAACGCAGTTTTTTAATAGAACTTAGTAATAGTTACTTAGCAACTTTTCTAACATTTAATTAAGGTGATAGCTTAAGTTTCATTTCCGAAAATTGGAAAAAGATTGAAGCTATACCCCCAATAAATATAACATTAACAATTATTAACTTAAGGCCGGGTTATCTAACATTCAAATCAATCGAACGGATTTAGATGTTAATTGACATACTTATACATATATATATCTATACCTATCCCTAGTAGCATTTTAAGTTGGCCCCACGTTGGGCCATTGATCACCGAGTTGGCCCAACGAAATGCCAACGAAAATGCTACTAGGGATGTGAGCGTTCAAATAATGAAAACTGTTATTGATTTTTTAATAATGATAATAATATTATTCGGACTTTCACGGTTACTTACACTAGTTAGAACTTATGATTATATAGTTAATAATAAGTAATAATAACTCACAATCACATTTCGAATAGTAAAGCGATAAAAAAAATGCAAACATCATACCTACTAAGCAATGTTTTTGTTTTTAATTTGTCTAGCATAACCCGGCCTTTTCTTAAAACATAATGTATAAATCTAAATGTAAACTGCACTGCACTGTTTGGTCGGCTTCTTCACCTTGTCCATGTTAGGAACTACGCGAACATTATCATACGTATTATTACGATATCATAAACTTAAACGGCCGTGTTCACTGGATTTAAAACACTTCACCATCATTTAAATTCTATAGGGTAAATTACAACCGTGCCGTTTTCTGTGCATCTGTTAGCAACGGCGAACTGTGTCTTCAACTCTTCACTTGCGTGGAAGTGGCTTATCGGTTATAAGCAACTTTCTTCGTAGGTCATCACCATTCACCATAGCTGCACGCTGAATAATGGTATGATTGAGACCTGATCTACTAGATCCTTCCTTTTGTGCCCATAAAACAACCGTTTTTTCGCTGTAACAACAGTATTACATAATAACAACAATGTAAGATACGAGTAGGTAATTAGATTAAGTATCATTAATATTACAAAACATGTAAAAACTACTTACGTTTATACATTATATTAAATAGCAATTAACTGTGATCTTTTAAAGATCAATCGATAACTCATTGCTATATTAGTAAAGAAAGGAATCAATTGGTAAACGGCTAACGAATGAATACGAAGTCAGTGTAATAAAAAAGATTACGGTAGTTATATGTCATCTATCTACCTTCTTCAATTATTATACTAAACGTAGTCGTAATGGATATCTGTAGGTATAAAAAAACAAACTGATGATTAATTTCAATCTACCATCCAAATGGCAAATGGCCCAGTGGCAAATAGACTGCAGTTTAAAGTCGACCTGAGAATTCGGGTTCAAACCCGCGGCCGCGTCCAGCCAAATTATGTTTTTGTAGTTTATTCGATGTTTGGAGTTCGCTCTTAGTGCAAAACACTAACAAGAAGAAGAAAATTTAATAATACCTCCACGAAGGTGTGTTGTTAAAAACAAAAAATCGGGAATGCGTTAAAGTTGACTCGATAAATATACAAAAATAGTAGGTGGTGGTTATCCAAGTAAATAGAAATTTCGAAGACGCGGACGAAAACAATTTTTATTTCATTAAAAATCAGCTAACAACGCCATCTAGTGAAATCTCGCTTAACTTTTGAGGCTTACATTTACATCTATAATAATACTACACGTTGTGCTCATAGATGGCGTAGGATTCGGCGGACAAGCGAAACTGTTTCTGAATTGACCATGGACTTTTGCTGTCTAGTGTACATTTAAAAAATAAAAATGAAAATAGAATTCTAGTGCTAGTGTTTTTCTAGCTTCTTGATTACATATGCACAGGATGTGAGGTAAATAATAAGAATATAAAATAAGAACAACAGCATTTAATTTTTTTATAATCACTATTTATTTGTGAGACCATAATTTTTAACGAACAAAATTAGGAACATGTATCAGTCTCCATATTACATATATCTACGCAGATTTAAGAAAAAAAACATAAAATAGAGTTAATTCTTGAACTATTCAACAACTTAAAATAACAAAAACCCTTTATAAGTGGAACATGAAAAAAATGACAACCAGTAGACATGGACTATCTAATGACTTAATTTGCAGGCACTGCATATTTGAATACAGCACGTATTTGCATCAAAAGTACTTTGTACGTCTTTTAGGGCGGCTCGGACAAATTGCACAAGTTTTTCTAACCCCTGGTGCAATATTTGAGTCGATTTTGATAGGGGGCTCAGGTATATCATTGGGTCCAATGACTCGCATAATCCAATATCATCATCAAAATTACTGCAGTTGTCATCACTCTCGGCCTCTAAATTTTCAAATATCTCTTAAAGGCTTAGCACGTTTACGAAGACTTGGCCTTCTAGGCATTCTGTAAAATAAGAATATAACTAAAACTCCGAGGTCACGTCAATAAGACACTATGAGTTCAAACACTTTAACACAGTCGTGACGACTAATAGACGTGCATATTTTTGTACATAAACGACGTACTTACGTCTGTGAGACGGCAAAAGCTCAGCAACGGTCACGTGTGCACTCGCCGCGCTCGCGGCGTTGACTGCCGGTAAGCAACGCGAAAAGGGGAAGGTAGCCGGAGGGGGAGCTCCGCAGGTGGCGTAGTTTAAATAATAATTTTGAAATAAAATTAGCGCCCTACAACAAACAAGATTTTTTAGCCGTTTTTATAGATAACGGCCTAACCTTCGTGCGCGAGTCCGACTCGCACTTGGCCGTTAATTACATCATGGTAGCCAGCATAAGGAACGTTGTGTTGCAGGAAGCTGCTAGCAGAGGTGGTGTTCGCGGCCGCGGCGCAGCGCGGCCTGGAGCGGGACACGCTGCTGCGGCTCATCTCCGAGGTACACCGATCATTTTTTTTTTTCCATATTTTGTGGCATTTTCTACTCAGGCACTTTGCCAATCTCAAGTGGGGTACACCGATCATTGTTATATCCCAGCCACACTATGCTCCTCGCTGCCGCGATGTTGGGGACCGATTTTTGACTTTTCAGGTCGTGGCTGTGTACCGAAGGGTCTTTGCCATGCGCGCCTCACGTCAAACTCGACAAAATGGACAACTGATATGTTGCAGTTTTTATTACCATTTGTATTCATTCCATCTAAAATGTATTTGTTTCCTCACAAATGTGATGAAAAACATTGTGTATTACACGGGCGTTAGAATATTGCAAACTCGAGTCATCAAAAGACCTCCGCCTTCGGCGTCGGGCTTCTGATAGACTCTTGTTCGCGATATTCCACTTACACCCCTCGTTAAACAATGTACTATTAAATGCGGGCGGTATTGACCACTCGTATTCAATTATATCGGTAGAAAGTAAGCGCCTGTAATTTTGAAACTACAATATCATTTACTTTTATTTAGTTTACGAGCGCTCGAAAGTCAAAAATCGGCCCCTTGCTCTCTCAAAATTCGTTTGTCTCTATCTGTCACTCTGACATTCGTGTTCTTATGAAAGGGACAAAGCCCATTTTATTTAGCCGAGGCATATTAAGTCTTATGAATAAGAGGATACGTCATCTAATCTAATCTATGTTTAGCAAACGGCAGCTCCGTCGCAGGGCCCGACGGGCGCGCTCGACGAGGTCTCGCTCTCGCTGCAGATGGCGCTGCTCTACGCGCTGGACCTCTCTGTCTTGCACAGGTCAGTGTACACAGCACGTCACACATGCACACATACACATGTATATATATGTAATACCGGTCACTCGAGCCAACAAGACCGTCCGTCCTGGCTTCTTATATACTCTCGTTCGTAATAAATGTAATAATATACTTACTTATGATATGATACTAGGCATAAATAGTACATTACTGCAGAGACCAGTAAGTAAGCCATCCTGGACGAGTATGATTTAGCCGGCCGAGCCGAAGGCGAGGTCCGGCTATAATACGAGGCCAGGATGGCACTTATGGTCGAAGCGTGTATAGTGCTTTTCTCAAAAATAAAACAATATGTTTGAATAAAAGTTAGAAGTTTATTGCTGGATAATTATATAGGTACATATAACAAGATTAATTATTAAGAAATGTTAAAGGTTACGTTAGTCATATTGGGACAATTGCTTATAGATATTTTTATGGATTTACCGGGTACATTTATGTTGGTTTGAGAGATATCGGCGTGTGATGGGTCTGCCTGGGAGTTCGATATTTTCGTCGGATGATCAGTTACAGGAGTCTGTGGACGTTCATAGGACGTTGATGGCTGATGGTCGATAATTAGTGGTTCTAGGCGAGAAGTCGACTGGTTTGACGAGGATGGTTGATTTAATTTTATGTTGGTGTTGATTTTTCCAGTAATTTATGTTTTATTTCCTACGGACTCCTCTATATACCCTTCGGCAGTTCGGTCCGATTTCCATCCGCCGTGTCTTTTTATGGTGGTCAAATTGGCCCCAGAATCCGCGAGAAGAGTCGCCGATGACCTCCGGAAACAATGTCCGGTGTAGGCTTCCGGATTAGACAAATTTAAAAATGTGGCGATTTCTTTAGGCATTGCTGCTATCTTGTGACGCCCAATGTTTTGTTTGAGACACTTTGCATTTCTATAATTAATGAAAAAATGGTCGGACTTCATGTCGGCAGGACGAAGATCTTGATATTTTTTCACAAAGTTTGCAAACTCGTCACGAATCACGAACGAGCGATCTATTTTCGTTTTGGTGTCTCGTAGATTTACCAATATTATATTGTCGTGATATTCTACGTCTCTCATTGTAATGTTGGTCAGCTCCATACTCCTATACGCGCCATTCACTCCCATAATAAGAGCAACCTAAAACAAACGTTTATACATTGACACCATAGCAATAAAACAACCAATTTAATATAGTAACATCCATAAGTATAAGTATAAAATGAATTTACCTTTATAGCCAGATATTTATCATCCGGAGCGTCGTTTAAAAACTGTTGAATATTTTGACTATTCAATATCTTCGATTTCTTGCCTTTATACCCATCAGATTGTCGCTTCAGCCAAGCCGTCAAGTTCAAGTATTTTTTTATATTTACATCGTGCTTGTTCAGTACAACACTGCGGAGCATAGAATAGAGTGCCCATAGGGTCGAAGGCTTCATTGTTTTGCCAAGATTAGTAAAATAAGCCAGAAATACATTTTCTGACCAACTTGTAGTTTCATGTTCAGCTTTCCACTTCATAAACTTTTCATAATTGTGCAAATATCTCTCCTTGGACTTGGGTGGAAGTAAATTATTTCTCGCCAATTCCGCCTCGGCTTTTAGATAGGGCGGCGTGCAATCTATGTCGCAATCTGATTCATCAGAACTCATTTTTAGCTATTTTTATTCTTTCCTAAGTAAATATTTTATTTCAATGAAGTTAATAGTCAATCCCGCCAAAATACGAGAGCGACTTTTTTTTAATTGCTTTATGTTGTTTAAGATACTGATATTATGCCACAACCCCAATAGGATAAATACATAATTTTCGTATTAGTTTTATGTTTATTGTGAATATTTTATTTTATTCTTCTTTTTCTTCTGTTAGTATCGAATTCCTAATTCCTAATTAGTATCAAAATAGTAAAAAATACGAAAGAACTGATTTTCCGCCATTTTACATCGTGCAATATAAGTGCAATTCGGACACGTCAACCTCTATGGTACCAATAACCTCCTTAGAAAAAAAAATAGTTCTATATTTAAATATTATGATATGTAATGGGATTTCATACTTACTTACTGGACACTTTTGCGTTTTCCTGGACACTTCTAAAAATTGTCCAGGATGAGTCACTTTCGGATACTATCTTCACAGATGTTACGGGAACATTTCATACTATTTTTGAGAAAAAGTAATTTAGTGTACAAAAATCAGAGATTATATGTATACTACTCGAAAGTAATGTTGTGTACAAATATCACGGATTATTTACTAATCAAAAGAAAACAGGGGCCACAGTCGACATGATGATCGTTACGTGAAAATTATGTGAAACAGTAATTATATTTTACAGTAAATATGGTGCTACTTTCCCGCACTAGTGCGGAAAGAGCACTTTCCGTGCATACGTCGAAACTTTAAAGAGCCATATGTACAGTAAAACGTTGTACGATGCACGTGCGAATAGGTAATTCGCAACTCGTGTCGATTTAAAGCACTCCCTTCGGTCGTGTTTTAATTTATCACCACTCGTTGCGAATTTCCTATTTTCGGCACTTGTATCGTAAATAACTATTTTTCCAGCTATCGGAGTTCAACAGGCATGAAAGAGGTGGAAGAGAGGAGAGGATCCAGATGAGGAATGCGGGAAATCATTAATTACCCACGTATCAATTAGTTTATGTCCAATAATTAATAATGAAATAGAAAAATGTATGTGGCCCTTATTTTGTTTTGAGCAGTATACATTGTTATCAGAGGCTCTAGTATAAGTTTTACCGAAACAAAACTTTACGATCGCGTTTGCGTTTTACCCTCAATTTGTATGGGATTTGACAGCTAAACGCCAACGCGGTCGTAACGTTTTGTTTCGGTAAAACTTATACTAGAGCCTCTGCTACGCGTGTTGCGCCAGCCCAAAATAATGTCAATATCAATAACCTCGCACACGCATCGATGTATTTCACGTGTAGTATTCATTATAAGGGTGGTATTCCACTTGTCGAAGACATTTGTCCAATGTGCCTTTGATCAAATATATTGGAAGACTTCATTAAATTTACTAGAAACACCGACATTTGATCAAATATTACGAACGACATTTAATTCAAAATGGCTACGCAAATAGTATAAAAACTTGAACCAACATATTGGACAAGTGGAATGGGCCTCCGTCAAAGAAATTTGATTAAATATTGGATACAGATTGGACAAAGATCTTTGACATTTGAGCAAAGAAATTGGATGACTTAATTAAATGTGCTAGCAATGTGCATTACGTCTCACATTTTGTTGAAGTAAAATGTGTGACGTAGATACACATTGGACAAAGATGTTGAACAGGTGAAATGGGCATATATCAAGGAATTTTGATGAAATACTCGACCTTAAAATTGGATAAACATATTGTGACTTCATCAAATTTACTAGAAACAACGACATTTGATCAAGTATTACGAATGAAATTTAATTTAAAATGGCTACCCAAATAGTATAAAAACTTGAAACAAGATATTGGACAAGTGGAATGAACCTCTGTCTAAGAAAATTGATTAAATATTAAATATACACATTGGACAAAGATCTTGGACAATTGGAATACCACCCTAAGTATAGCAATAATCAGTATACGATTGACCAGTTAGAATAAACCATCTTTCCATTATAGCGGTGTTCACTCCTCGGCACTCGTTCTCAAATTGACATGGAGACATATTTCACTTCAAACATTTTTCATCATAAATATGAAGTTTTCGAGCATAGGGCGCGTTGCACAAACTTCCGATTACAGACCGACCAACGTTAAATATGGCGCCGGCAGGTGGCATTCTATACAAACTTCCCATATGAAATGGAATAGTTATACTTGTAACTTTTTGCGCTCACAGACGGGAAGATGGCGAGGAACTAGCGAAGAAGCTGCCCCTAATCCAAGACCCGGAGCTGATCAACATCCTCATCGAGGAACTGCTGCCAAACAGGCTCTCGGGGAAGGAGCCCAAAACCAAAGCAGGTTCGTACATACCCTAAGTACCTGGTAATTAACTGTTTCAGTGCTAGGCGGATGTTCTGGTGTGTTTCGCACATAAAACTGTAGAGTATTTTCTATATTAATTTACGAAGCGTAACCATATTTCAAAAAATCTATTCTGGTATCCACATAGGGAACTTTGTCTATAGAGACAAAGTTTATTTTAATTGTCCTGAAAATTTTACTTTGTTAGAGATAATCACTTTTATGGCAAATGACTGTTATGGACATCGAAGGTATCCATACTATGCCCGTGTTCGATTTGTGTAAGATCATCGTCATCAATAAAGCCCGACCAGACCCTGTATCTTGGTCGGCCTTATCACGCGATAAGTGACAAGATAGAAGCGTCGAGGTGGTGACGAGGTGTCAGCCAGTGACGGTCGCTCTATCCTGTCAGTGATAAGGCCGACCATGATACGGGGTCTGGACAATAAAAAAACTTCGCCATATTGCGGAAAACTATTGGAACCCATTTCTTCAACTGGCAACTGCCATTCTGTCAATTGCTGTCAAAGTGAGGTGTCGTTGTGTACGTGTTGTATTGCGTTAAAATGGCGAAAACTATTAAAAGTGTTTTAAGAAAAGTGATTTGTTGATGTATTTGTCGGAGAGAAAGTCTGAAGGATTAGACTCGATTCCTCTGATTAACATCACCGAGCTTGCTGTCAATATGGCTTCCATAATATAGTAGTTTTTTAGTGTTGCCATAATTATTGCTAATTTAGCGCCCTGAGAGCAGGTTTTTTTATTTTCCTGGTCGGGCCGAGAGCATTCTCCATTCAAATCTATCTTTGTGTCAGATACCTGATGTCTATCTATTTATCAGGTCAAGGAGCGCGCGCGCTATGCCAGCTCTCGCTCGGTCTCGCTCTGGCCGCGCTGCGCCGCGCGCCGCAGTCGCTGTCGCTGTCGCGCGACCAGTCGCACCGCGACGAGGAGCTCGTCGACGCCGCGACGGACAACAAGGTACCAAGCTCATGTTCTGTTCTTTCATTCGAGAGGCTCTTGTCGCTGGAGCAATCGCCAGCCGTGGCTTTCCTATGCCATATTCTTTACTTTCTGGTATGACACGACAGCAGCTTATTATTTGGTGAAAATGCACTATTGCCCTCATGATGGAGATAGAAGGTGGCCATTGCAACTCCTTCTACTTAAAATAAAACGGTTTAGTTTGGGATCATCGGAATCGGGATCATCGAATAACTGCAAATAAAAACTATTGGAATTATAAGGTTGTACTAAAAATTCATATTTGACAGAAACTTATTTAACTCTTGATAGAGGTATGAGCAACTTTTTATGAAACATCCTAAACGCTCTGTTACTATGAAGTTTGCTGGGAACTTTAAATAATTTACATTATCATTTTCTATGGTCAAATTATGTTGAAACAAAATCTATTCTTAGTACTTTCGGGTCCCATTTTAAGTTCATATTGCATTCCCCAGGTGTTCGAGTACCTAGACGAGGCGATCCTCTCCACCGACTTGGTGCTGAAGGAGGAATACTACCAACGCCGCATACACGCTCTGCTGACCGACTTCATAGTGCTGATGCACTCTAAGCTGGTTGAGATGAGGGTCAAGTGAGTACCAATCACGTTTCATATATTATCTTATCTGTGTCGAAGTGCATCCGAAAGGGCTCGGGTGCACTTCGACCCAGTGAGATTTTTGTGCAATTGCCCCCTCCTTATTATGAGAGGCTCGATCAGTTACTATCCCATTTTAATATGAATAATTTACTTCATGGAGATCAATTCGGGTTCACGAGGGGCAGGTCTACTATTGATGCAGGCACGACCTTAATTAAACATATTTTTGAAGCATGGGAGCAATCACTAGATGCAATAGGCGTGTTCTGTGATCTGTCTGAAGCCTTCCATTGCGTGGATCACGACACTCTAATTCGAAAGCTGAACCATTATCGCATGAAAGACAAAGCACTTGATCTCATTCGATCGTATTTGAATGACAGAACTCAAAGAGCCTTCCTTCTTCGCTATCCCTATGACCGTTGCACATTTCCACGCGGCTGGAAAGTGAGCATTGGTCAGCGCGGCATTGAAGATGCCAACCAAAAGGAGGAGGAGGGTTTCGGGTTTCTCACTGTCCTCGAACGCGGGGGTTGAGTGATCCGGTCAATCCAAGGGAGGGATAGTCCAACAGGCATCGGATTTGAGAGATCTCGCTAGTTTCCAGTAAGCCAGATGACTGGGCGTTATCTCCCCCATCAGATCCCTGAATGAGCTCCCGAAATTCGGCAATTCTCTGTTTTGACTCGTTAGACAAGTCTCTCAGGATTTGTCGATTTTCGGCAGAAGGGTGATTTTCAATAGGTACGGATGGCGCGATTTTTCCTTGTCACTAACTCTCTCAGTTCCCTAGGTAGACGTCGGTTTTGGATATCCTCGGCCGACACCTCCCTTGATGGCCGCGTCGCCGCGCGCGAACCCTTTTATACGGTCGGCCGCCTCTCGCCCGCGCGCGCGGCGCGGTGTAGCCGGACCTCTGACTTGTATTTTGCGGACGTCGGCGACGGCGGCGGCGGCGGCGGTGCAGCCGGACGGTGTCTTGCGGTCCGCGCGTGCCATGCTGCGCGTCTGTGTTGCGAGGTTGAACCGTCGCAACTTATAATATAACTTCGTGATTATTTAACCTCTTGCGTTGATTTTTTCCTACTATATTTTTAATCCTCTTTCGAGAAAATATACCATTAATGATTATTTTATTTAGCGTCTACACCCCTATTGTAACAGTAGAACATGCTATTCCAGGGCTGACGAGGCGGCCCGCGCTATCCAGGTGTACGCCGCCGAGGGCCTGACGCCTCCGCCGGGTGCGGGCCAGAGCCGCAGCCGCCTGGAGGCGCTGCTGCGCTGCGTGGAGCGCCTCTACTCGCGCGACCCGCGCGGGCTGCGCCACGAGTACTGGCTCGCGTCCCAGCAGCACCCGCCCAGCAGGCGAGTGTTGATTATTCTATCCAGGTGTACGCCGCCGAGGGCCTGACGCCGCCGTTATAATCAGGCAATTTTAAAATACTGAAATCAACGACCTTTACATTTAAAACAGACAGGGTGGCTGGTGGGCCGTAAGCAAAGGTCTCGCGGGCCGCCTGTTGCCGACCCCTGCCTTTATATGATCACTTTGTTGTCCGTGAGAAGAACTTCTAGGCATCTCTCGAGGTACTTGCGTACGTATTCTTTGCAAGTCATCATCTACCTAGTGTTCGAGTACTTGTCAACTCTCACATTTACTTGATAGGTTTCTTGATGGTAGATTGGAACACGAAAGACGAATACTTGATTTACTCTCGATTTATTTAACTTGATAGGTGTGCACACTTAATGTATATCGAACGTGAAGTGAGGTAAAGTGATTTACTGGCTAATTAGGAAATATTATACAAAGCAAATGCTGATGGTGCAAATGAGTGCTATGACGCACGCGGCACGCGCTATGTACTCGTACATCTTCCGGGGCGCAGATGAGCTGAAAGGTGGATGCTGAGTACAAACATGATAAAGACAAATAGATAAACATTAAATCAATGAAATGTAACTACTTTAAATTTAGGAGACGTAGATTTATCTACTCGCGAAACACTTGCTGTTTCGCTGAAATCTGAATGTTGAAATTGGCTAGTTTCGGGGGTTTCGGCGCAGCGCGCGCGCGGCGGGACGCGGGGTGCGGGCGGCGCGGGGCCGGCCGGGGGCTCCTGGGCGACGGCAGGGGACGGCGTCGGCGGCACTCTCCACTGAACTCTTCGTACGATGATGCATAATGCGACGACTCCAATCCCTCCGAGTATCACATATATCATTGCGTAATGATGAATATCGTGATATGATATGTTCTCAGACGTGAGTTCAATTTCCTTCAATTTGGTGATCTTCTCCCCGAGCTTTGTCGTTTCTCTAAGTAAGTCTTCTGATTCGTTTTTCTCCTGGGTGTGTGGGATGGTGATGTTGATGACGTAGTTTATTGGCGCCATAACCAGATTATATAGATCCGGCTTCATCTTAAGTTCTGACCAGTGTGGTTTGTGCGGAAAGACGGAGAAATTGTCGGTCTTTATAATGCAGCCATGACCTACGGTGATAAGTCCGGCGTTCGTCAGCTGATGAGCGGTTACTTGATCCGCACACAGTGTTCGAACGCGACACTGTTCGCAACAAAAGTATATGTAGGTATTTAATGCATTACTTTCGAGCCAGTCGTTTTTACATGATGTTATAACAGTTTTGCATTTCAACTTGTCTGTTTCGCAAAAACTGTTGTCGCCTTTCATTTGGTAAATTGGTAACTTGATGTAGCAAAAATAGGCTTCGGCTAGTATAGAACATGTTCGAACATCGTACTCCGATATTGGAATATACGTATCTTTTTTCATGTTAATCGATACGTAGCTTGATACAGGTACTACAGTGGTAATCTTGCTTCCGGTCCTTTTGGGTATCGGTATGACTTTGAACAGTTCATAAATATCTCTACTCATGAGTGGTACCCGTATTTCAAAAATGAGGACATCTTCCATCATCCTTGTCTTCACTTTGAGCAGCTCGTATATCTTGCGTAGATCCGAGTGTAAATTATCAATTGGCAGGGAAACATCTCTTGGCAGGGAGCTAGCTATAGTGCTTAACTCATTAATAAGTTGTTCTGGAGTCAGTAAATGTAAGTTGAAACGTCCATGATAAACGTCAGTGATGGTGTCCAATAACACGTTTTGAAGTCCTTTTAAATTGTGGAACATATTACTTGCTATTATTGCTCCTGTGTTGAAATCGTTAATAATGTTGTTAGTTTGAATTTGGTCTTGAATATTCTTGAACGCTTTTTCCAAACTATTCATATGCTGATGTATAATTTTATGTTGTTGAGTCATAGTTTCTTCCGTACGTTTTAACAAATTATACTCCCCTTCAACAATGGATGTTTGATTTTTCCAAAGGGAAGCCATGTACTTGGCGTTGTCTCGTAGAAGCGTAATATCCTTCTGATACTGTTCGGCGAATCTTTCATCTAATACGCCAAAGAGACTATTAGCGACGTAACCGACACCGTTGATAAGGCCGCGTCGGGTTCGTTGTGCCGTGAGTCGCGTGCTCAAATGCTGACTGAGCAATAGCTGGTTGTAGTACTCGAGTTCGGATAATCCATGACGTTTGTTCGCTCCTAGCCCGGGCTTGCAAGACTACTCGGTTGAAGCCAGGGCTGGGCCCGACGAGTTCCTGACCCGAGTAGAGGCCTGGACTAGAACGACCGGTAGAACCCCGCTAAGCTATAGCTTCCAAGAAGCGTGGCATACCGAAGATGCGCCAGGTATCGGTCCGATACAACAAAACGTGCTTTTACCTTGATGGAAGCTGCATCCGCCGTTATCTGTCGGCCGGTGTATGTGTGGATGAATGGGTGAGTATATGTTGTGTGTGGGTGTCGAGGCCGTCGCGTGTCCTGGTGAACACTTCCTGGCTCCTGGATGATTAATCGCACCCGAATCCAAAACTACCGACACTAAATTTATCACTTCACTCACAGGCAACAACGAAACTCCTCGATAGGAGCGCCTGGCCTCAATTATGAACTGATTCCAATTAACATAAATCAAATGTCCCGAATGCCTTCACAAAACTCAAAATACAAATCAAAAGCATGGGTTCACTCCAACAAGCTCAAATTCTAGGTTATACTAACTAAAAAATGACAGACGTCAAACGTCAAATAGTGACGTGTCCTTGTCTTTTCCGGTTATCAACCGAGTGATGCCCGCGGTAAAAGACTGGTATCGAACAACGTTGCTGTAGCGATATTATGTCGCAATGAACTTGAGTCTTTATAGCTTCGCATGTGTCTTTTAGGAATCGTGTATACTTTTGAAGCGCATCTGTTGCTTCCCAATATGGCGCCATGTTGTAATATATAATAAGTTTCCATTCGTCTCGAATTAGCATCATGTTTGCTAATTTATCAAAATATAGACCTTGTGTCTCACGAAATGGTATTATATTGACGTTGCATTGACCGCTTGAAATGCACGACATAAATAATAATAGCGCGGCAAACATTGATGTTAGTGTGAACTGAGCCTTGTTTGCACTTGACTTATGTGGTTTTCTTGATACATGGTTTTGTTTGTTTATATCTTGCTTTTGTGGAGTGTTGCCTTGATCATTTTTTGTTGGTTCATCTTCTGTATGTTCGGATAGGATGGATAACTTTAGGACTGGACGTTTCAAGGTTCCGTTCTTCGTTTTCAGCGTTACGACGCGCACGTATCCGTCTTGTCCCGGGTGCAGCTCTATAACTCTGCCCATGGCCCACTTGCCGGGCGGCAAGTTATCGTCATGAATGAGCACCACATCGTTAATGTTAATGTTAAGTAGTGGCCTTTTCCATTTGCTTCTTGTATTTAACTGTGCTAGGTATTCTGTGCGCCATCTTTTCCACAAATCTTGAAGTATTTTTTGAGTGAGCTGCCATCTTGTACGTAAGTCTTTTTCAGTCTCGATTAATGTTAGGGTCGGTCCAGTGTTCAAAAAATGCGAACGAGTCAAGTAATTGATATCGTCCGGGTCTTCAGATATTGCGCACAGAGGTCTTGAGTTGAGACAACCTTCAATTTGGGTTAACACGGTGCTGAATTCCTCATAGGTGAGTTTTTGTTCGCCGATTACTCGTTTAAGGTGAAATTTTAACGCCTTGACAGCACTTTCCCACAAACCTCCTGCTGAGGGCCAGGCCGGCGCGTTGAAGTGCCAGGTAATTTCCATATCTGATATTTGCTTTATAAACTCTTCATTAATTACGTTCTGGATCTCTTGATATTGCTCCTGGAGCACCCTGCTGGCTCCTAATAGATTTCGTCCATTGTCGCTGTAAATGTGCAATGGAGCTCCTCTCCGTGCTGCCATCCGGCGCAAAGCTGCTATGAACGCTGGTGTAGTGAGGTCTGACACCAGTTCTAGATGGACTGCCTTCGTCGCCATGCAAACAAACACACACACGTATCCTTTGGAGGTTTTGATACCACGACCCTTGTTGGCCTTGAGGTACACGTGACCTATGTAATCGATTCCAGTGTGGGCGAAGGGACGAGATGGATTAGTTCTTGCAGCCGGTAAGTCTCCCATTAGTTGATGCTGCATGCTCGCCTTTTGTCTCTTACAGGTGACGCATCGACGAATGTATTGCTTTGTCGCGCTATTTCCTCCGACGATCCAGTATTTATATCGAATAAAGTTGAGAGTTGTTCGGGCTCCTCCATGAAGTACCATTCTATGTCCATGATCTATGATAAGTGTAGTTAAGGGATGTTTATGTGGCAGTATGACCGGGTGCTTCATGTCATACGTAATATAAGCTTGACTTAATCTCCCCTTGACGCGAAGAATATATTTATCCATGAATGGGCACAATTCTGATATGTTGCTTTTAGGGAAGACCGTTCCGCTCTTCTTAAGTTCTTGATACTCATCTTGGAATTTTGTAGTTTGGACTCTCTTGATGATCATGGCCTTAGTCTCTCTTAGTTCAGATAGCGTAAGATATTTTTCGGTTTGTCTTTCTTGTTTTCTAGTTATAAATCTGCGGACCCAAGCAAGGACATATACGAGTTTTGAAAAAGAACTATATTTTTTGATAAGCTGGTCTATGATTGTTCGGGCCGACCGTCTGCCCGCCCCCTTAAACTCCTCACGTGTGTACGCCTCTTGAGTCTGTGGTTTTGACAGTGACACTTGGACGTAG
>CANPUT010000052.1:0-269977 GCA_947578815.1 Epinotia ramella | reverse complement strand
AGCTAGTCAGTTCTAAAGAAGACTGTAAGGAGGCTACGTTTAAGGTTGAATACACGTAAGTATCATAAGGTCAATATTATGCCACAGTAATATTTGCATTATATATTATAAACAAAATAATCCCATGCCTCCTCAAAAAATACCACAATGTATGTATCACCGTACCATTGTGAATTTTACCCGAGGAAGGGTTATAAGGAGTTATATTCAACAAAGTATTTCGATATAAAAATATAGAAAACGTTATTATAATTATTATTATTACTAGCTTCCGCTCGTGACTTCGTATGCGTCGGCACGGGATAAAAACTTTACTTTCTTCTTTTTGATCCAGGCTATAAACTATGTTCGTGCAAAATTTCATTTGAATCGGTTGTGCCGTTTAAAGCGTGATTGAGTAAGTAACAAAATCCAAACTGTGGCATTTATAATATTAGTAGGATATTATACGGTATAAGCTCTCACTCTCATAATATTAGTATTTTATGCAGCTTTCTCACACAGTTTTCTTTCACCGAAAAGCTACTCGTAAATATAAAATTATCTTCCGTACATAAGTTCCACACAAATTATTTACAGATTTTACTGTGTACGTATTATTAGTAATTAATTAAGCGTTTGGCAGTAATATGTGAACGCTTACATCAATACATCATCATCAAAACGATTCCACATTTGAAGAGAGACCTTCAAATATGAAATTGTTTCATACGACGACGAAGCCAAAACGCGCATTTTCATCAACATACTGAAATACCGTGCAGTTTTCAGGATTTATTGTTAACGCTCGCTAGGAGGATGATGATGCACATTTGCGTTGCATTTTGAATATAACCTATATGATAGTATAATTTACTTAAGTAATAATATTCAAAATGGAACGCAAACGTGCATCATATCACTATCGGCGTCAGTGCAGCGTGATTCATACGTCTTTTAAAAAAATATAAATTTACGGCAACGTACTAAATATGTCGTTTTTAATCTGCCGCCTAAATTATATCTAAAAATTAGACAATTTATTTTTAGGCCAGTTTTTCGACGTGCACAGATGTCCTAGAGCCCGAAACTGTTTTGTTTAAAAAGAGGCATTGATAGAGCTATCAAAATAATACCAACTTAAACCTGGAACTGTTCTAAAAATAGCAAAAAAAATACTGGTACGCTAGAATACTCCATATAGACTGGAACTCCTTAGATCTGTACAAACCATTAATAGAACTATCAGATAAGCTTTGATTCAGAACTGGAACTCCTCGAAAAATATCAGCATAGCACAGCTGATTGCAGACAAACTTCAATTTCGGGTGTCAGCTTACGAGATACTCTTTTTCTACTTGCACAGATGTTGTAGAGCTCAGAACTCTTTTGTTTTAAAAGAGGCAGTGATAGAGCTATCAAAATAATATCAACTTAGACCTAGAACTCTTCTAAAAATATCAGCATATCACACCTGTTTGTTACAAAACTCAAAATTTCGACCTCTACTTAGAAAAAAAAATACTTGTACGCTAGAATACTCCATATAGCCTGGAACAAAATATAGCTATCAGAGTAGTCCAGATTGAGACCTGAAACTCCTCGAAAAATATCAGCATAGCACACCTCATTGGGGACAAACATCAAATATATGAATTGGCGTATAAGCTAACTAGATGCCCTCTTGCTACCTGCACATATGTCGTAGAGCCCGGAACTCTTTTGTTTTGTAGTACGCAGTTATGGATCGATCAAAATATAACAATTATAGACCTAGAACTTCTCGAAAAATGTCAGCATATCACACCTGTTCTTACAAAACTCAAAATTTCGACATCTACTTTGTAAATCATTTTTTTTCTGCCTTTACAGACATTGTAGAGGACAGAACTCGTATATTTTCCATGAGAGAGTTGTAGAGCTATCAACATTATATCAATATAGACCTGGAACTCCTCAAAAATTATCTGCATGTCACATTTGAAGTTAGCGTATCATCTGTATGAATTTAACAAAATGACATTTATTTTCTGTTTGAATAAAAAGTGTTACAGCCTGGCGAAGAAGAGTTCTCTGTTGTACATCGATAAAGCTTTATTTAAAAACTGCAGGCAAGCAAGGAACGCTCGAAAATATCATCAAACTATATAGCCCTAAATAGTCGAAATCGGCATTTTGTAGCCTTTTTTAAAATTTAAGGATGACAGTACAGCCTAGAACTCCAGAGTTCTATTTTCAAATAGAACTCTGCAGTTACGTTATTGACGATAGACTTATCATTTAAAGTCAAAAACAAGCCTACAACTCATTCAAAACTATCAGCATATCACATGTGAACTTAGCATATCATCTGTCTGAACTCTACAAAGATACAATTTATATTCTTAGCTAAATAATGATTGTAACAGGCTAGAAGATGTTGAATTCGCTATTCTGACTACTAGGTATAGCTTTATTTTTTGTCTGCAAACGAACTGAGGTCATTTGAAAATATTTCATCATCCTATAGTACAATGACAAAATCGAAAAAAAAAGTGTTAGCTGTGACACTATATATAGGCTGGAACTCCGGAGTTCTGTACTCTTCAGGGCTAGAGCTATTAATCGAGACCTTAAATACGCCTAGAACTCTTCAAAAACTATCAGCATATCACATGCGAAGTTAGCATATCATTGAATAAATTAATTATTTTTTTTGTATTTTTTTGCTAGAACTATGTATTAAAAGTATCAGGAACTATTGTGAAGCCTGTATAAAGGCAGAATATTAATTATTAGCCCATTCAGAAGAAAGTGATATGCTACGCGAAGTTAGCATATCATTTGGTTGAAAACCATAGTACCATTTTTTTTTGGTAAGCGGCCAGAACTATTTCTAAAAGGTATCAGGAACTATAGAACTATGTTGGATGCGACTAGAACTCCAACAAAAACTTGATCTGCTGGAACTTGTTACGCTAACTTCACGGACATGACGCCGTCCTGGGGATATTCAATCGTGTGTTATTATCAATAGGGATTATATTTGAAAGACGCTAGGGTGAGGAATGTAAACATATCTTTGGCGTACACTGAACAATAAAATAACACAAAAGTAGTTTAGCCTTTATACTCGTAAGGCAGTGTGAAAAATACTCCAACCAAACTCTCAGACAAGTTCAAAATCATTTTGAACTTTATACTCGTAAAAGCAGTGTGAAATGGAGTATATTTCACACTGACCCTATTTGTCTCACCTGATGGTAAGCGACTACAGAGCCTGAGATTAAGCTCACAGGTTTAGCCTATTCACTCATATTTTTTCTATTCACTCTACATTTTTCTTATCTGGGTGAGGACCAAATTCTTGGTCAGTAGTTAGCCTAATTAATTGATAGTATTTGAAAAGTTCCGTTGTGACATGAAAATTAGCCATACAATTCTATGGTTAATTTTCGTGAGTTACGCCTAAAATTACGCAAGGCGGATTGTACTGCTTTCTCGTGAACTCTTTGAATTCACTGTCATGTATTGTGAAGTATGGCCGGAATTCAGCTGCATATGGGAGTGGTTGGATCAGGTGTGTAAGCGCTTGGACTAACGCTGAACATTCTGTTGGAGTACTTGCCGCTCAACTCCGTCGCCCCGCCCGCGCCGCGAATTTAGGGAATATGAAGAGGTATCAGGTTAGTAAACATTTTCTAGTAACTTAAATGATTCCTTGTTTATAGCGATCGAAAGGTAAAAATAGCTACCAAAACCCGAATCAGCGGACTTAAAAAATATATAATTTTGTGAGCAGGTCCACAAAATTTGTCGAGAATTCGTTTAGAATTGCGACCTGTAGAGAAGAACAGCAGAACCCAATACAAACTGCTGACAAAAAAAAAAAAACTATATTTAAGAAGGAAACATAAGGAAACATATTACATAAGGAAATCAGAGGCGAATTCTTGACATTCACTTTATTTTGATTGATTTTCCGACTGTGAGTTATGTATTCTGCTTAATGATTACTGACAATTTGATTCAATCACGTGGACAAAAGTTATACTTTGACATACAAGTATATATTGTAGTTTTTGCGTTATTGACCTACTTGAAATATAATAAAGACGTGTTCCGATATATTTAGCTACTTTGGCTGCTACTAACTATATGATGCTGACTGTACCTAACTAGAATTTGCTTGTAATTGCGTCCGCGTAAATTCCCCGGGAATTATTCCCGTTTTAACTTCCATTCCATGACCAATTTCGTCTGTGGGACTATTATACTTTACGCGCGTGTATCTTACAACGTTTTACTATGCCTTATGTGAGGAAATGACATAAATATTGAAATGTTTAGGTGTGCCTATAATATTTGAAGAGTTTTCTCGATTCCTTCAGGACTCCATCATCAGATCCTGACCAGATGAGAATTCTACTTCACTTAATCAGTTCTACTTCAGCAATTGTATCTCTCAAGAGATAATGCACGTGTCAATATTAAAATACCCAAAGCCCTACAGGTGTGCCTGTAACATTTCAAGAGTTCTCTCAATTCCTTCAAGACTCCTTCATCAGATCCTGACCAAATTTAAGAAGTTATAGTTTTATATAGCAGTTATTTTTGTAGTAGAAATTTTATGTTCTTAAGAATACATTTTATTTTAGGACTATCCACTGAACTTGGCACCCCTTTAGATCTCAATTATTTTGTCGGCGAAGTTGACAACCACGTATATTCTTAAAATTGAATTGTTTTTGGTGGGGTTAAAATATTTGTAAAACTTTTCTCAAGTAATAACAACTCTTTAGGTCGGGCTGACGACTGACTTAAAAATTTAAAAAAAAATTGGAAAGTAAAAAGGCGGCACTTGTATCGTAAATAACTATTACAGTACATATGGTGCTACTTTCCCGCACTAGTGCGGAAAAGAGCACCGTTGCGCCGCGGCCGTGCGTTGGGCCCGTCGCACCCAACGCGCCCGCGGGCCGTCCGCCTAAATAATTGATAATTGTTTATAAATTTGCGTCAAATTCATTTTTAGGGTGACACCGTAAGATGTCACGTGACCTGATCGAAAAACTGTTACAATGTTATTGAGTTTTCACTTGTGCCGGCACTCCCGGAGTGCAACTCGGTCTTTTTTTTTTTCATTTCAAACCTAACGTGTGATATATTGTTGGATAGGTATTTAAAAATGAATAGGGGTTTGCTAAAATCATTCGGAGATAATCAGAACTATTTCACTCATCATCCTCCTAGCGTTATTCCCGGTAGTGCCCCTAAAGGAGCCCGGGGTCCGCTTTGACACCTAAACCCAAGATTTGGCATAGGCACTAGTTTTACGAAAGCGACTGCCATCTGACCTTCCAACTCAGAGGGAAAACTAGACCTTATTGGGATTAGACCGGCTTTGTTTATACGCGAAGGTATACGATATAAACAACGGAATGACCTGCATAGCCTCTGCGTGCCATATCACATAGAATTTACTAATTCAGCATAATTAGGTATGATCGCACACACACCGTACCTACATAATTATTACACCCCATGAGAGAAGACCTGTGCCCCGCTGTGGAAGGTACCTATAATGTAGGCTGATGATGATGGTAACGATGACGATTATTCACATGCTCTTCATGTCAATACTATTTAAAATAAGTTCTGACAGAAGTTGCATTTCTGGTACAAGCTCGAGACGACTCTAACGAGCCCGCACTCAACGGTGTTACGATGGTTAAGTAATTAATTTCCACGGGCGCCTTCTGTCACCATCGTCAGATTATATCGATGTAATTTGATCAAGATTATTGTTTGATACTCGGGTTTTCAAATATGAATAGCAATATAATTGCGATCCCCAGATCCATGAAATTTGGAAATACGCGGAATCTGTGGTAAGTTTCCTTTCCAAGGGGTTTTGTGTTAACCATAACAATGGCTCTTCGGGAATTGTGTTATTTTTGTTATTGTTTGAGGTCCAATTTGACTTATAAGAAATACTGACCTGACCACGGGTTAAACATATTTTTTTAAAGAACTAATCTTAAATAAAATTATGTTATTGTTTGATCAAATCGACACCAGTATTAATTCAACGGAACCGAAATAGAGTTTATTTCCGTACGAAGCCACATAAGTGACGCCGACGATTGCTGAGATTACGAGTATAATATATGTGCAGTATTCACTTACGCTCTCGACGCGATTCATCATGACGGAGTAGTTACGGTCAAGTTGCTCGATGAACTTGTATTTGAACTTGAGCTGCTTCGACAGCTGGTCTATCAGCTCTATGCAGTATCCTGTCCAGTAAACATTATTCTCTTACGTTGAGTTATTTAGTAGGTACGCAGAAAATGAAAAATGTCTATTGGTTTCCGAGTCATGACTTCAGTGGGGTTAATCTTAATACAACTGGCCATGTCACGAACTGCGCGTCTCTGCATAACTAGTAGATAAACTTGCGTACATTATATTATGAATACTGGATTAAACTTACCTTCATAACGATCATTGCCACTTTGTGTCTCTGTAGACTCTTTAATCATCACATAAGGTTTATTCTGGAAAAATAAAAGCTACCTTATGTTTGTTCATCTATGAAAATACAGCATCAGCATTTTTCAATTTAATGGACATATATTCTATACGAAACAACCTTTTATTCCAGTTCCAATGCATTATTGCACGGACAGTGCATAAAAAGAGCGGAACTTATATCTAATCTACCACTCGGGCTTTATCGCTCGTCGGGTCCTTCTGATCTTAGTACTACTTCAAGCGGCGGCGGCGTTGGCAGCGGTATCGTCTCTACTTGTATGACTTACTGCTGCCACTGCAGCCATCGTTCGAAGTTGTGACCAAGCCGTTAAGTAAAGTAAATGAAGCTACGTACAATAGCAATGAGCACTTTGAAAGTCTGATTTGTCATTTGGCCAGGCGCCTGTGGCACGGCAATCATGTTGGTGCGGTTCCATTGCACTCCTTTTTCGATCCACATCGCGGTGGACTCGAGCAGGCCTCCGCGCGTCAGCTCGCCCACTCGCAGCCAGCCCGCGCGACGCTCCCCTGCTGTGTCTGTCCACTCTTCCTATGGAACATAATATATGGTATAACAATGTGAAGGGACGTAAAAGACGAGACAGAGGAAAATGAGGATGGATTATTTAACAGACGATTTTAATAGTAAGGAAGTAAGTGAGAGTTGTGCTGACCGCAAGTGAATAGTACAAGGGCAAGCGATTCGATTAATCTTTGAACATTTAGAAAGATCTAGACCTAAGTAACGTTGGCCTAATGTCGTAAATAAAAACATCAATGCCTGCAGATTCGGTGACAACAATATCCAGGATATTGGAAGCGTAAGATTCGAATAGCGGACGAGACGAATTACTTAATGTATAACTGAAATTCTAAATGATATTTTTTTGACATGTAAATTGGCTTTATAAAATAAATGACTATGACTATGACTATGACGACAATACAATTATTAAGTACTCCATTCTCCGAAGCAAAGATGCTCGTATATCATTCATCATTATCACTATATCCGTGGTTGGTGAAGCGCTATAAGCAGGTCAGGAAAATGGACAGACCGTAGCTGTTGATTGAAAGATCAAACAACGTTGGTTTAATTAAGCTCTATTTTATTTCCCAAAAAACCTTGATGTATAATAATAATGTAGGGAACCAAAGTCATGAATACTATTTTAACCCTCGATATTCGGTACCGAATTGTGTATCAGGTTACTATTACCGATGGTAGAAAATTGCTGTTTTTTGTAAAGCTTCAAACTCCTTTGGAGACTGGTAAAATGCGCTCAGGCGGCCCGGTGATGGTCGTACATAAGGCACTTGTCCCACCGCTGGCGAGTATTACCACGTGCTACTCGCTCAAGGGAGTAAAAACGAGTAAGAATTAATATGAGACTCGCTACTCGCCGGCGGTGGGACAAGTGCCTATCCTATCTTTACTCATTAAAAATCCGTGTACAGTCAGCATCGAATAGGTAGTAGCAGAGTAGCCAAATATATCGTGACACATCCTTACTCTTACAGTAATAAACACGTGTACCGAAATGTTGGACTACTTTGGCTGCTACTATATATGATGCTGACTGAGTTAGGGCAGGCTCCCCGTTACTCTTGAGACAAGTGGTTTACGAGTTATTACAGTAGTACCACAAATATAAGTTACATCGGCAATCTTCGTCCGCGCCGACGAGTGCTGGCAAGTACCGAATGAAATCGAACGTATGACCGTTTCAATAAAGACCTTGTTGCACTAAATGTAAGGTACAATATGCAATGACAGGTGAATTCGTGCTTTTCCGCTCATGGCGCCACACAAAATGGCGGGCGCCGAAGCTGCCGGCGTCGCCTCGCAAAATTTCGGCCAATGGGCGTTGAAGATTTTACCAGCGCAAACGCGCTGCCTTATGATTGGTTAAAAATGTTGTAATTTATATTTGTGGTACTACTGTACCAAGAGGGATATTGTTTACTTTTGAGAAGAGCCAGCTTTGACAATATGCTTGTTTCAGAAGAAGATGACCTTCGAGGGCAGCGACAGTGAGAAGCCCTCGGGCTCCGACGCGGACGTGTCCGCGGAGCCTGTCATCCCCCGGGAGAGTACCACTATAAGTTTTGGATGACAGTGACATTGTCATTTTTTTTTATAAGGAGATAGCTCTATCAGCTTTCCTGGATATTGAGGGTGCTTTTGACAATACACCCACACTGGTGGGGGGACTCCGGTCAAAGGAATCTGCGTATTCAATGTCACTATGGGCGACATGTTTTCCCTTTGAGTTGGAAGATCAGATTGCAGTCGCTTTCGTAAAACTAGTGAAGAATCCAGCCAGAATCTTGGAATTAGGTGTCAAAGCGGACCGCGGGCTCCTTTAGGGGCACAACCGGGAATAACGCTAGCCTCCTATGATGATGAATTTGTATATTATGCCTTTCTTGATGATGTAATTGTAATCACTACACAGTATAAAACAAAGTCGCTTCCCGCTGTCTGTCCCTATGTATGCTTAGATCTTTAAAAGTACGCAACGGATTTTGATGCGGTTTTTTTAATAGCTAGAGTGATTCAAGACAACAAACAAAATATTCGTGCTTATCACACAAACAAATGCCCTTACCGGGATTCGATCCGGCTTCGTAGGCAGGGTACTACCAACTAGGCTACAGAGGTCGTCTGTCGGCATAGTCTGGCTACACGTGTTAACATGAATCATTTTATACACAACTAGCGATCCGCCCCGGCTTCGCACGCGTACTATATTATACATATAAACCTTCCTCTTGAATCACTCTAACTATTTAAAAAAATCCGTTGCGTAGTTTTAAAGATCTAAGCATACATAGGGACAGACAGCGGGAAGCGACTTAGTTTTATACTATGTAGTGATAAATAAATAAATAAATAAATAAATAAATAATAAATAAATATTAGGGGACAATCTTACACAAATCGACCTAGTCCCATAGTAAGCTCATTAAGGCTTGTGTTATGGGTACTAGACGACGATATATATAATAGATATAAATACTTAAATACATAGAAAACTTCCATGACTCAGAAACAAATATTTATGCTCATCACACAAATATTTGCCCTTACCGGGATTCGAACCCAGGACCTTCAGCTTCGTAGGCAGCGTTACTACCCACTAGGCTAACCGGTCGTCAAATAAATGTATGCTAAGGAATAAATAAATAAATGGACATACGCGGTCCTAACCCCTGCGACCATAAACACGTGTTGTTTATCAATTCAACTAACGCAAGAGAACATTATGTTGTCAAAGTGCTTGCATAACGACATAGCATTGTTTAGCTAAGTGGCTACATAGTAAATTGTTGTTACATAGGTATACAATGGCACACGGAGGCAAACTTCATTTATTTTGTCAAATCAAGTAGGCCATGGCCTAGGACAAATTGTGTTTAGCAAAATTAAACTTTATGCATATAGTAATAAGAATTATGAAAAGTGAAATCATATTATTAACCAGCGGGTTATAATGAAATTCAGTACAACATTATAACCCGGCTAATACCAAGGGATTTAATGTCTTGCTTTCGGTAGGGTTTACATGACCTATAATTCGGCATTGTCGAGCATGTGGTTTGAAAAAACATTTAAAACAATTTTTCGCGTCACCCAGTGTTTTATAAACAATTTGAACTTACCTGCTGTGAGAAATGCACTAAATCCTGATATCGAACTGCTCTATACTGCAACAGGACTTGGAAGATGGACCGGCTTTTCCACTTCATGGCAAACCTTTTCAGAAATAAAGAAGTTTCTTCGTCGATTTGACCTGTAGATTTGTTTATTAGGGGTCCATACGCTTTCCGAACGATGTAACCCCTGTACGCTGGAATAAAATCAGATCTTTAAAATAAGTAATTTTGAAGAATATAAGGTTATTAGAATTTTTGTATTTCAATTTTTTTACCTTTTTGTATAAGTAACGCCGCCTCATCGTCGGTTACATTCATAGATTGTTGTTTCTTTAGTTCTTTAACTACAAGAATATCCGTCAAATTAGTGTAGGTATGCAGTGTAATAAATATTTAAAACATTAAAATGTCTGATGCATGTTAAGATAACTTACTGTGCTTTGCTCTTGATTTGTCCTTAACTGCTTTTCTTCTAGCAAGATAAGCTCTCATCATGCATTGCACTTTCACAATCTTCTTCACTTGCGTTTCGTATAACCTTAAATAATAAGTCAGTTATTACTCCTACTACCACATCGTACTGAGATTGCAGCTTCATATTATGTTTATACAACATCGGTGTACCTGGCTAAAAATTCTTCATTGTAGTATTTCAAGAACACCTTGGTTTTGCCTAGTTGCCATCCTTCCATTTTGAGCCGAATTAACAGTAACCTGCAGTTGTCTTTTGTCACCTCCACAGTTTCATCAAAATCGAAGGCTAAGAAGCGGTATCTGGAATAATTTTGGGTACTTATAAGACAACTAAACTTGCAATCTTTCTATAACTTATTTTCTTGTTACGATTATGATATACCTTCTAATAAATTCAGCGAATGGTATTCGGCTTGAGAAACCATTTTGTCTTGCTTTTGCAGTATCTAAGATAGCAAGGGCTCTTAGTTGCTGTCGAACAACTTCTGTCTGAAAACCTCTGGGGTTATCGCTCAGATCCGCTCGTATGCATCTGACGTAGTGTGTGCCCCCACTACCTGGGCCTATGGACAGTTGCTTGAGGATCTCTAAACTGGTCGCTCTGTAAGTAGCAGCTGCTGTTCTCATTCTATGTACTTGTGAAAATTGACCTTTGGATACCGTGTTATACTTCTGAAAAGATAAGCAAAAATATGACAGCTCTTCAAAATAATTTTAGACTGAATTCTACACTAACTCTCGAAATTAACATACTTTGACTCTTGCTTTGGTATTTTCTACCTCCTTTTCGGACTTGGTTTTTACGACGGTAACTTTTGGTTGGCTTGAGGATACAGTTAAATTGCCTGTCTTAGTCAATTTGTTTCTAAATAATTCTTGGACCGTTGTGTTGATGGATGCTCTCATAGTTTCTATCATCTCTGGCGGCAGAAAGTCTTTATTTTTGTCGGCTATTTCCCTAGCATCGTAATTGACTTTTCCTGTATAGTGTGCAACGCTAAACTCATGACTGCCCGATAACTTTATGTATGGTCCTTTGCAAGATGTTCGGATTGTACCTGAAATATGAATTCACATGTTAATAGAAGTTATGTTATTGGACGCATTCCCATCTAAACTTTCACTTACTCATGATGAACTCTTGTCCACTCCCAGTACGACTAGCTTCGTCTAGAATATAGAAAAGACCTAGGGGCCTTCCCATAAGCTGATCGACTGAATGCTTATTGTCATAGAAATGTAAAGCAACTACATCTATCTCTTCCTCGGCTGTTTCTTGCATTTCCCATGCAAAAACTCGCTGATTGTACAAGAATTGAATCTGCTCATTGGTCGTGTTAACTATTAGCTGTTCTAAACGGTTTCTATGGTAGCATTCAAAACCGAACATGTCCAGCAAACTCACAGAATATTTATCTCCACTGCAAATATAATAAAAAATATTAGAAAATAAATTCACGATGTATATATCATATACCTACTAGATAATTCCCAAAGTATCCTCAAATTCTATAGTCTGGCATAGTAAGAGGATTGTATATTGGAATAGTACTTTTAGCATTGGTCCTTATGTCAATAATATAAATATATAAATAAAAATGATAGCACATTGTAGCTACAGGTTAAACGAAAATAACATGCAGTGTCAAGGAATATAATTTATAGCTACACACTTATATGTTAAATTTTAATTACAACAAGTCTTCATCCTCCACATCTTCATAAAGATGATTTAGTTTTAATTCAGCTTTCTTGTCATCATCATCTAGTGTTTCCTTCTTTGCTGGTTTCTTATCTTTCTTTGGATTTCTCCCAACAACATATTCTGGCATGAGAACTTTACTGCTTTTAAAAACTGCTTTTGGTGTTTCTTGTTCCGGTGCTTTCTTCACTGTGGCAGATACATGGAAAATAGGTTTTTTGAACACAAAATCTTCAGGTCCTTCACAGTCTTGCTCCATTCTATTCTTAGCTGCTTCTCTTTCTTCCAATTCACGAATGAAAGCATGAGCTGTTGCAGAGTTGGTGGATTCAGACATAATTGCTCCTAACCCTTACATACAAAATAATCCCGCAGATAGCTACTTGCGTGGCTCCTTTTTGTACAACTGACGCATGAAAGGCAAATGCAATTTAAGAATAAAACCGTATACTTAAGCCGGGTCCGCTGCGCCGTGTTTTTGATGTTTTTAAACACATTCATAAGCAGGGTACACAATCTCCATACCTAGCAACGGGCAACGGATAAGCCGGGCAGCTTTTTCCGATATATAATTTAAGGAGCACACTGCGTTCCAAACAGTTGCATGGAAATAAGAGATTTTCGATTTGGCCGTATTACTTTCCCGTGTATGGAATTTCACACTAGATAGCGTTCTACGGCCTTTTGTTGGTTTTGTCGCTACGTAGTCAATTAGAAATGCGTGAGATACTTCTCTCCGGTTGCTCGTTATCAACAATGGATTCAGCACCCTCACTGCACACACTCGACGTTTCCGACATAGGCTCTTCGTCATCTCGAATATTTCTACCATCACCGAGACCGAAAAAGAAATATTTTTCCAACTCGGTAGCCGATATGGGTCGCGGTTTTTTCGTTGTGTGTTCCGGTTCACTTTCTTCGCAGCTTTCCTCGACGATTGTGTGTAAAGTGAAATCTAAGGAACGCCGACAGTATGAAAACTCTTCTCCCCGTGTGGGTAAGGTCGCTTCATCCCCCGAGTCCGAGTCGGAGGGCGAGGTGACCTCGTCCTCGTCGTGGCTGACGTCCTCGACCCAAGAGTCGTCGTCGGCGAGCCCCTCCTCGAGGCACAGCACCGAGAGAGTGTCGGCATTGCTAACAACCGTCACGCCGCCCGAAGGCTGTGTCGGAAAAAACATCACGTGTCACATAGTTAAGTAAGTCAACATTTATTTTTTGTCTCTAACTATAGGTTAAAACTTTCACGATTCTCACACATTATTAATACTAAACGGGACTCCTCGTCGGGAGACTTCAGTGAGGTAAATAAATAAGTTAATTATACGCGATTAAGTCCCGTTTAGTTTAAATAATATAGGTTACGATTTTATTGCATAAGTATTACTAACACTTATGGGTGCAAGCCTGAAATAAATTATTTCAATTGAATTGAATAGAATAGAATAAGCGTGTCAAACACTCATACTGAAGAAGAACTTCAGAAGAGTTCGAAACATGTCGCCCGTAGTGTCACTGTCAAAACCACAGACTCAAGATGGTACACACGTGAGGAGTTTAAGGGGCGGGCAGACGGTCGGCCCGAACATATCACTTATCAACAAAATAGCTAACTGTAATAGACAATAACACATGCTTAATAACATTTAGTTTTAAGTTATGCCTATTTAAACTTTATTTCAAGTAGATTCTCTTGTTTAAACAATAATTTCCATGTTGCAGGAATGTTCTGAATGTTCGGTCATGTAGAAACCAGAACGAACAATATAAGGATTTACTTTTACGAGTGACATATATTTTTTATGAGTTCGAGTCAACGGTTTCATATTGGTTTTATTGACGATGACTTCGAAAATTCTTGATTATATTATTTGAAATATTTTTATATTATCGGCCTGATTCTACAAATTGAGCTAAACGTCACAAGAGACGTAATAATGTGCTGAACGGTCACTACAGATGACCATAAAAGTTAATCCGATACATAAACCTAAAATCACGACACGATCCAACAGTCATTTGTAATACGTTTCCAACTTGTACTACCCCGGGATATCGTTTGCTATTATGAATAAATAAAATAAATAAATAAATATTATCGGAAAATCTTACACAAAAAGAACTACTCCCATAATAAGCTCAATAAGGCTTGTGTTATGTGTACTAGAAAACGATATATTATATATATATAAATACTTAGAAAACATCCAGATTATTATTATTATTATTAGACCGGTTTCCTCGCTATGTTTCCCTTCACCGAAAACCTAACGGTAAATATTCCTTACATAAGTTCCGAAAAACTCATTGGTACGAGCCGGGATTCGAACCCACGACCCCCACTTGACAGCCGCATGCCTGAACCACTAGGCTACAGTAGCTTCTGACTCAATTTGATAAACCAACCTCCAAAAATAATATAATCATTATACATGACAAATGACAATTTCCGCAAATCAGAAGTCCGTTACGGCAAGCAGACTATTCTTACTCGCCGCTTTCAATGCCAATCCCATTTTCGTTATGCGCGGTCTCGCTTCCACGCACCGAGTTTGCGTGCCAGAGTGAGCCCGCAACATTGAAATGTGATGGAGATGTGAAAGAATAGAATATAACCCTGGGATGCGACGGGACAATATGATTACCCCGCATCCCGAGGGATGCGGGGTTCTCGCCCAGATGTGATTAAGGCAGAATGATATAGATAAAATTGTATGGCATCATGTAAGAGGCATGTATTATGCTAGGTTTACACGGGCTTAGTATGTAATGCTTAGTTCTTGTCACAGGTGTGTAAACAAGTTGTATAAGTTTTAAATAAAGGAAAAATTGAAAAATTAATGGCCTGTCGCTACTAACCAACTGAGCTATCGATACAATCCGGTTCGGCCACCAAATCTTTCAATCAGTTCCTTCCTACAACGCCTTAGGGAGGCGTGTAGCGACATCTCCAAGAAGACTTAGGCTTCTTAACGGCACCAACGTCTCAAATTATATTGAGAAATCGTCAGTAACGATGCGCCACCCCATACTAAATTAATAAATGATATGTTGTTTTTTTTCAATTTTTCGTTTATTTAAAAATGTATAATTTCGTTAGCAGCGTAATGTTGTATAAGTGCTTAGTATTAGTGCAACTGCAACTGCAAGTAATTAGAAGCCGGTCCTATTTACTAAGCGACAAGCACCTACCCGCAGCTAAAAATCCGCTAATACTTGTCACTTGTCGAGTGGTGTGAACATTCATGACGAGTGAAGTTTGATTACTCAAGAACTTGTACTAATACCATTCCCTAACACCTACGTGTAGACGGCTACTTGCCACCGGTCACTCTGCAGATAAGTCCCTAATCACTTACACTAATACCAAATACTAAGCCCGTGTAAACCTAGCATTATGCGGTCCATAGAAAAATGATTTTATCCGTGTATACAAAAGTAGCTACGGAAAATAACACGCTCAAAATGATCTAGACAGTCCGTATCCTCTTGACATTATAGTCACGTGTAGGTCATTTTGAGCACTTGACCCGCGTCGCTACTTTTACTGCTGACTGTACACACTTTCCCCCATTTCATCCCTTTCAGGGATGATTTTCTACATAAAAAGTATCATGTCAAATCTTTCCTCACTTTTATTTTATTTAATCGTATGGCATAATTTATTTTGGCCTATAAGTTTGTCACTCTTTTGTACCACCCAGGACACACGTGCAGGGTCGTGGTAGGTAGCTCCTGCGGTTGCGAGTAACAGTTGTCCCCCCTTTGTCAAGTGAGTGGCCGCCCGAAGGCCTTTAACTCGGCTTAACGACTACTGTCATAGACAGGCAGCCGGGATCAACTGCTTATTTTGGTCTTTAAAGTTTGTCACTCTTTTGTACCACCCAGGGGACACGTGCACGTGCAGGGTTGTGGTAGGTAGCTCCTGCGGACGCGAGTAACAGTTGTCCCCCCTTTGTCAAGTGAGTGGCCGCCCGAAGGCCTCTAACTCGGCTTAACGACTACTGTCATAGACAGGCAGCCGGGATCAACTGCTTATTTTAGCCTTTAAAGTTTGTCACTCTTTTGTACTACCCAAGGGACACGTGCAGGGTTGTGGTAGGTAGCTCCTGCGGACGCGAGTAACAGTTGTCCCCCCTTTGTCAAGTGAGTGGGCAACTCGACTGTTAGAAGTTCTTAAGCCACCCGAAGGCCTCTAACTCGGCTTAACGACTACTGTCATAGACAGGGAGCCGGGATCAACTGCTTAGCATGCCTTCCAAAGCACGGAATTTCCTCACTAGTTTACCTTTTCTCAGTTTCTGTTTCAAAATGCAAGTTGCTTAACCCATTCAAGGCACATCATGATCCATATGAGAGTCATGCATCGATAGTACAGGTAAAGTAAGATTAAATATGACAGTCTGGCGGCAATTTTTTTTTATTTTTATTATGTATAGGTACGCATTTGACCCCTATCTCGCCTGATGGTAAGTGATGATGAGGTCGAGGGTGTTACATGCATGCCTAGATAGTGCCTATTCACTCTCGTCTTGAAAATATCCAAGTTATATGTAACTGGGAAAAGGTTTTCCGGAAGCGAGTTCCACTCTTTGGCTGTCCTCGCGAGAAAACTGGAAGCAAAGCGCTTCGTGCGAATCAGTGGTAAATCAACAACATAAGGGTGGAACCCGCGACCGCGCCTAGTCTCAAGATGGCGAAATGGTGAGGGCGGGATTAATTCGTGTAATCCTAGCGCACACTCTCCGAAATGTATCCTGTAGAACACCGATAAGCAGGCAACATTGCTACGGTGTTCCCTTTTTAGCCTCAGTTAAATTTAGGTCACGCCCATCAATCGAATCCAAGGCGGCTAGCTGATATTTAGCGGATCCATCCCAGAGATGGCATCAGTACTCCATACATGACCGGACCTGTGCTTGGTAAAGCTGAAGAAGCTGAATACGCTTTGTTTATAACTTTATCTTGGCACCAGAAATGAGGACCTGCCGAGTCCTAACAAAATTTAGGGGTACCACCCACATGTCACATTTGTGTTGAAAGATGGTTGAAGAAAATATTTTTCCTTGTAATTCGACCAATTTTGGGTAAGGCTACAAAGCGGAAAAGTTCTCTTTAGGAAATATGAATACTTGTAAAATGGTAATAAGTTTAATTATAATTATACACTGGCACAAACACACGTTTACAATAATTTTAAACCATAAAATTCGCTTGCGCTTGGTATAGTTTCAGTTTTAATACGTTTCATTATACTAATCTCATTTCGTATGACTCGCAAAGTCTTTCGCAGAGCTGTCCGCACCCGAGCGGAACTATGCGCAAATATAATATTTTCGCCGTAAATAAAATCCACCATTATTTATTTGGTAGGCAGTTCACCTTAGTGACAGATTGTAAACCTATTTTTAGTCAGAATAAAAGCATTCCTCAAATGGTGGAGGGACGTTTGCAGCGGTGGGCCGTTGTTCTCATTAGACGTTATTAAGTACGAGCGAAAGGACGGTCTGTTGCGTAATCAGCAGGCTAAAGCGACGCAGCAGGACCCCATAATGAGTAAAGTGTTTTATCTACGCACATATCATTAGTAAGAGCCGATAAGCCAGGTGTGCGACTCCCTTACAACCAAAACAGCCTATCTTCCTACAAATTTAACTGTATATACGTCTTTTTTATAGTCAGTTGTGTCTACAGCAACTGAGTTACTAGTCATGTGTAAAAATATAGGAGCCCTGGGCATCTCTTAATTTTTTTACCAGCTCGTAGTTACGTACGTATTTTTACACTTGAAAGTACACTCCGCCCGCAACGATCTGCTTTGCCGAGGAATCAGAATCAAACTTTTATTCGTGACACACAAGACAAAAACAAAAGAAAAAGTGTATCGGTGCCATGTCACGAAATGGGCAGAACTCAGCATGATGCTGGATTTGCAGCCACCGCTGGTCTTCCACTGGGTCCGCTTTTCAGTGTGAAGTGGGGATGGAATGCCGCGCGCTTACAACTACTACGACCATGGAAAATATAATACGGTCCCCACCGCACACCTTCCCACCAGAACTTCCGAGGGTGCACTGTGTTCAGCGTGCATTTGTTTCTACCTGTAGATCAACACGATAAATCCGCACCTCTTCGAAAGCCTTAAGGGGCTACCCGAGGTTTACATCGATTTTTGACAAGTTTTGAATCGTATCTCCTACTTTTGCACTACAGATAAAATTATAAATCAAACCGCTATCGGTTCTTCAATCTTTTATCTCCCTTTTCGTCCACCGGATTTTGAAACAAATGATTACTTAATTTTGTATGATTTTTTCAAACACTGTCTAAAAAACACTTATTTTGTATCTCTATTGACGTGAAAGATCTAACATTTATGAAATCTACATATTTAGGTTCGTCTGTGGCGTCTCTAAAAACTGGTCCAGGGTTTTCATTTTAAACCAATTAACACAAAAGTTATGGCCAGAAAACCAGTTTTTGGCCTAAAATTGTTCAACTTTGATGCCAAATATCTCGAAAACAATGAACTTTGAAGTAAATATGGGTTACTATATTGCTTAAAGTCGTTGTTGTTAACATAATAAGCTACAAAATACATTAGAAAACGAAGGGATTCAGATCGAAGGTCATTGGCGTATGGGAGCCCCTTAACAAAATCAGTCTATACTTATTCATGGATAGTATATCGCCATCCTTATTGTGTTATCGCGTTGCATCTACATTCCCGTTCCATTTCTGTGGGAAGGAGCGAGACGGGCGATGAAGCAACTTTTTAATCATTTTGTCTTCGTCCTTCGCGGTGCATTTGTAACTATGAATGGGCCTGGGCGGCCGACTTTTGGTTATTTACTTTTTTTACTGACTACATTAAGGGGAGTTTCTGTTTTTCTAGTATGCAGTTCAGTTATGCGATAAATCGAATCTTAAAAGATTGCTTCATTTTGTAATGTTATGTGTTTTTCATTAGGGGGGTGGTTAGGTTAGTCTTGGCACATCACTTAGCATATTTTTAAAAAGGTTTTGTTTTTCTACTTTTTTTAAAGTTTGGTACTCGACAAATCGTCCCCTGATTGCGAAAACCGCTTAAGTGCATGACATGTAGTTTAGAGAAAAACACATTTAAAGATTTGCATGTTAATATTTCTATGAAGGGCCAATAATAACTAAAGCATTTTCGTGTTTTTATAAGAACAGTTTATCGCTTATTAAGACTATATGACTTTATTTACTTTTTGTTTAGGATAAGAGGATAAAATTTAGAGTTTACCGTAAAAAGTGCTGCAGTTAAGCGGTTGTTCCTGAAGACACCTTTTTTTTGTATCTCTTAAAATAATAGCCTTAGATCGGAATTTTCGATTTATAATAATCTCTGATGTAAATGAATAAATGTTTGAATTGAATAAAGTCTTCAAACGATTTCAGATTCTGTATTATTTGAGTTTATTTAAAAGTCACCATGCAGTTTGTAGGTTTTTTCTGGAAGAATTTCAAAATTAAGGAATTAAAAGCACTTATAATTAGAAAATACATGTGCAATGTTTTGGCACGTGAGGTTTCATTACAATTTTTTCATCTCCTGTGGTTTAATTTCATTATTATTTGTAATGGTCATTTCCATCGTAACGCTAACCTGTTTCTTGACAAAGTTCAATATAAGGGAAAAGGTAAAAATAAATAAAAAAGGTGTTCGAAAGGTATTTCTGCTTAACTGACAACTGTTCTTGTGGGAGATATTTTAGAGTTAGCAATGAAATAGTAATTACATTAAAGTAGGAATCCAATGAAATAAACAACATATGAATGTAAAATATTCGTTCATTCTGACTAATTGAGACAATTGACTGAAAACTATACGATGACTAGAAGACGCAGAAGAGCCACGCCGGAGGAGAAAAAGGAGAACTATGCAGTGTACCGCGAAGCGACCATGGCATTGCAGAATGCCATCGCCGACGCCAAATCTCGGTCGTGGTATGAGTTGCTGTGTGACCTGAACCCGTGGTCTGAGAGAGATAACCGAAGCTGAATTGAAGTAGGCCGTGAAGCGCCTTGCTGCACGAAATACTGCACCGGGACAAGATGTTATTCCTGGCCGAGCATGGATGATTGCGATGGAGGCGCCTATTCAGCAGCTGTCTCCGATATGGCTGCTTTTCCATGATATGGAAGGAGGCAAAACTGGTTCTCTTGCAAAAAGAAGGGAGGCCTGCAGACTCACCTTCTGCGTACCGGCCAATATGCTTATTGTACGAGGTAGGCAAGCTATTTGAGCGTATTATCTCCCTCCGTGTAAACAGGCATCTAAATAACGAAGGTCCAAACCTGTCGGATACTCAGTTGGCTTCCGCCGGGGTCGATCGACTGTGGATGCAATCCTTCGCGTCCGAGCGTTGTCAGAGCAGGCAATTTCGCGAGGAAGGGTGGGGCTGGAGATCAGCCTTGACATTGTCAACGTTTTCAACTCTCTTCCTTGGAATGCAATTCGGCGAGCTTTAGTCTACCATCAGTTGCCATCTTACTTGAGGACCGTAATCGAAGCTTACTTATCTGAGGACCGTGATCGAAGCTTACTTATCCGACAGGAGCATTCGTTACCCCGGTCGTTATGCGCCCACATGCAAGGAACTCAAATGCGGGGTACCTCAGGGGTCAGTGTTGGGACCTCTTCGGTGGAATATTGCATACGACGCAGTTCTACGAGCAGCACTCCCCATCGACGTCAGCGTCGTTTGCTATGCAGACGATAGTCTAGTCTTTGCCAAAGGGGACAATTACGTGAGGACCACTAGACTGGCGTAGCTAGGCCTGGCAGTCGTGGTAAATAAGATCCGCAGTCTCGGTTTTATAATCGCGCCACACAAAACAGAGGCGCTTTGGCTACAAGGACTGCGTCGCGGCAGGGAGCCTCCCGCCACCTCCGTGCAGGTTGGAGAGGTAGAGCTCCAAGTAGGTCAGTTTATAAAATACTTGGGCCTCACGTTAGATGGCCGATGGAGCTTTGACGAGCACTTCAACCGGCTCGTCCCCCGGATTAATAAAACATCGGGTGCACTGCACAGACTGCTGCCAAATCTTGTAGGGCCAGAAGAAGGAGTACGCCGCCTTTACGCAGGGGTGGTGCGGTCCATCGGGGCGCCCGTGTGGTCAGAGAGGTTGACGCGCAACCAACGTAGTAGAGCGAAGATACTGGTAGTTCAGCGCCGGATATCCATTAGGGTCGCCCGCAGATACCGTACGGTATCGTACGAGGCGGCTGCTCTCCTAGCACGGTTCCCACCACTTAACATCGTGGCTGAAATGGACTCCCAAGTCTACAATGCCCTGTGCGCAGAGAGTGGAGGTGCTGCGAAGGAAGAAGTTACGGCGGTTCAAGAGGGTGCCCATAAGCAGGCCATAATTCACTAGCGTGAACGACTGGAAGAACCCCGAAGTACATGGCAGCGGATAGTTACCGCAATCCTACCACATTTTGAATAGTGTCTGGAGCGGAAGTGGCGTGTTACCTTCGGGCTAACACAGGTACTCACCAGACATGGCTGCTTCGGTGAGTACCTACACATAATAGCAAAAGAGCAGACGGCACGATGTCACCATTGCCAGTCTGACCTGGACTGCGCTGCACACGCTCGAGGAATGCCCAGCATCGCAGTCTGAGCGGCAGGTCCTAATGCAAGAAGTAGGACAAAATCTCTCCTCACCCGCTCTCATAGCGGCAATGTTAAGAAGGAGCTCCACTTGGGATGCAGCTGTCACCTTTTGTGAGAGTGTCATGGACCGTAAGGAGACAATAGAGCGCGAGCGGGAGCGTACAGATCCTGCTTGGAGGAGGAGGAGGCGGCTACAATAACACGTCGCCGCCACTGCGCCCTGTAGCCCGGGCAGTAGAATATGGCTATGGTACTCAATGCCTGTCGTACAAGGCGACTAAATGGGACTCTCGACGCAGCACACGGTCGCAGTTGCTGCCTGCGATCGTCTAAATATAGGGTAGGACCCACAGAGGCGTGACGATTTTTAGTCAGTGCGAGTCCGACATAACCTCCGCGCTATTCCCATGGTGCGGAGGTATCCATAACAGATTTTCCTCCCAATAAAAACAAAAAAAGAGGTAATAACAATCCAATAACAAGGTATGCGCGCGCGCAGTAGCGTAATTATCGCTCCGGAATAAAAACACGACTAAGTGCGCCAAGTGCGGGCACGGTGTGACCCCCCCCGCGCTCCCCGGGATAGCGGTGAAAGTGCACTTAGGCGGTTTTGGTTGAATGAATTGAATGTGGTCGAGGGCGAAACGTAACGAACAAAGCCGCTTATATTACTTTTAGCATGTTTTTGCTGTAGATCAATTTTAACTATTGATTGGTTTGGTGTTCTGACAAAACATATTAAAGGTGGTTAGACTATTTTGACAGATGACTAAACACACATTTTGGTTTTATCGCTTGCTGCAAAAATCTAGTTTATCTCGTTAGCATCTTTAGACTGGTAATTAAATTGCAAGTTTCGTTCAAACTACCAACATTCCAAAAACGCTTAAATAATGATAGACTATTTTGACCTTGAAAAAAAATGTGCTAGCCCCCATAACAGACACTTAATAGGTTTTGCCTGTAAACTATTTAGAAAAAACAGTATTATCTGACGTTATCCTAAACACCAAATAAGGATTGGAGCCACGTATCAAAAAACGGGCTTTTGTAGCGGGTAGATCATGGAAAGCATAATATAGCAGTATTAATATCTCACTTTTGACCAAAACGGAGCTTAAGCGGTTTTCGCAATCAGGGGACGAAATAAGACATTAAGGCCTCTCACAGACTGGCGCGGCCTGGCTCCTGCGGTCAATAGTAAACTTGTAATTAGCTGTCAAATTTACTATTGTCCGCCACCGCAGTTCCATGTATGCATATGCAGTTCGCATATGTACCATTTCAGGCGGCCTGCAATGTTTTTAAATTTGATCTGACCTTAAACTACTTTCTACTTCCAATATGTAGCGAGTAATGTTCACTTTGCGGGCCATATTTGAGAAAACGAACAGGCAACCATAGATATTTTAAACTAAAACTACTACACTAATACTACTAATACACTACTACTAATACTACTACTATTATTATTTGCTGAATTTGTTATTTTTGCTCTAGCTGGTGGGCGGCGAGTTCGACATGGAGTTGAACTTCGTGATCCAGGACGCGCAGAACATACAACACATGCTCGAGCTGCTCGACCACTGTCCGCCCAGCTTACAGGTACCTTCTCCGTTTTACGATAGCCTGGTACTTGCATGCACTGTCTGAATCATTGATGCTTGCAACCAAAGGTCACTTTCCTCTGATTCATCTCTATTTGATGGAGCATAGTTAGGTTAGGGTTATGATTATGACCCTAACCTAAATCGCTGTCGCCTTTTCTGTGGTAATTGCTAAAATTAAGGGCTGATGTTTGGTTGGCCTCTTAATTCGCATAAACGGCAGGTCCCTTTAATCCTCTTATATAATTTTAAGCGGTAAAAACATTTGACCTGTCATTCAGCATAATTGGAAGATTGACAACTCGAAATTATTGATAGAATCTGAATAATGTCAATTTGAAAATCCTCGACACGGAAAATGGTCCAGCCTGAAGAATGCTAAAATAGTTATTTACGATACAAGTGCCGAAAATAGGAAATTCGCAACGAGTGGTGATAAATTAAAATACGACCGTAGGGAGTGTTTTAAATCGACACGAGTTGCGAATTACCTATTCGCACGTGTATCGTACAACGTTTTACTGTACATATGGCTCTTTAAAGTTTCGACATATGCACGAAAAGTGCTCTTTTCCGCACTAGTGCGGGTACAAGTACCTATACTTGATACTCGTATAGGTCGAAATAATCAAAATTATGACCAATCGGAAATACGTCGTATATGAATTTTGTACAATCAATTCAATATTTATTTCAGGTTTTTGGACCCATATGTGTTAGTTACAAAACATTAAATTAAGTGTTAGTGACTAAATAAATAACTAAATAGGTACTACTCTTACATTTGGCGGTATTACTTATGGTCCAATGTCAAGATTATCATTTCGTGTTGACGATTTTCCATTTGTGCCGAATGTCAGTAAATCAAACATTTTATAAATGCACATAAGCCCTTGGCAGTGACCGCAGAAAAAACGACTTGTTTTTTGGTCTGTGTCTGTTACCCAATACTGCGCTACAAATGACGCATATCGTGGTCCCTTGAATAAATATTTCAAGCTTCCATCATTCTCTAGCTATAGACCAAACCTTATAATATAAAGAATAAAGCCGCTATTTACAGATGACTAAAAGCTAACCCAATGCTAGATGAGAACTATCATTCATCATCCTCCTAGCGTTATTCCCGGTAATGCCCCTAAAGGAGCCTGCGGGGTCCGCTTTGACACCTAATCCCTAGATTTAGCATAGGCACTAGTTTTACAAAAGCGACTGCCATCTGACCTTCCAACCCAGAGGGAAAACTAGGCCTTATTGGGCTAAGACCGGTTTCCTCACGATGTTTTCCTTCATCGAAAAGCTAACGGTAAATTTTCCGTACATTTCCGAGTTCCGAAAAACTCATTGGTACGAGCCGGGATTCGAACCCACGACCGCCGCTTGACAGCCGCATGCCTGAACCACAAACTTTCATCACAATCGGTTGAGAAAAGCGACCTGTAGAGAACAGCTGGACATCCGGACATACAAAAGAATTTTGGCCCAAACTGAAACAGAATACATCATTTGCTTCGCTCTCTCGTTCGAAAAATATCGGAATATTGGCCACACATTAGCGACAGTGATAGTGATAATCTTTCATAAAGTAAGTAAATACACGATCGACAGAAAAATGTTCGTCTAGTTTTGCATGTACTGCACAAATTATTCTAAGAAGCCGGTCACCCGCCGATCGCTGCGTAATCTTATAGTTGTATTTTGAACTTTAAGATCTATATGTTAAGGTCGACTTTTAAATATATTATTTCAAAATGTAGCCATACATGCTCGTCGGTTTAGGGTACTTTTGACCTGGCCTTTTAGTAAGATTTCTCCAATTTGATCGGAGAAAGTTCGCCTAGGTCTTCCCCTTCCAAATTGCTCTCCCACTCTTTTTATATACACTCTCTTCGTTAATCTTTTTTCATCCATCCTCTCCACCACAGGCCACACCGCCTCGGTAAATATCCCAGAGAATGGTGGTGACTTTCTAGAACGAGCCCGTGGAGGCAAGGTGCGTGGAGGACGCTCTCAGGTGGACCGATCACCTGAGATCATAGATGACCAAGAAGGATCAAACGACAGCGCAGATAATAGTCAATGTGGAGTTTTAAGTGGGTAGAAATGCCACATACTTAGCCCAGTTTGCACCCGAAAGGCGATTGCCTAGCACACAGATATTCTTCACTAAAAAGGCAGGTTTATTTAAGGTAGGTTATCAGGAGTTGTACGGATGTG
Organism: Epinotia ramella; assembly: GCA_947578815.1. Classification (NCBI taxonomy): domain Eukaryota; kingdom Metazoa; phylum Arthropoda; class Insecta; order Lepidoptera; family Tortricidae; genus Epinotia; species Epinotia ramella. The sequence goes on along the minus strand of CANPUT010000052.1, from coordinate 244,175 downwards.
ATCGATACGAAAGATAGATAAAATAAAAAATAAAATAAATATTAGGGGACACTCTTACACTGTTATTTTGGAGAATATTTTTTAACATAAATCAGTATGCACTCAATATAATTAAACAAGTATAATGACTTAACTTAACAAAGTTCTAAGCAAAACATTATTTGTATATAGTTTTAAAATAGTGATTCTTAGAAACTGTTTAAAAGCCCGTTATCTGTTGCAATTTAGGGGGACAATATTGTTAGCGAAGAGAACTTTGACACGCTTCTATTGGGGAAGCCGCGTTTCCGCACTGCTGTGTTCGAATATATCACGTCGTTTTAGTCTTTTGGTATAATCTAGGACTGTTAGGTTCACTGCGAGTTGGTTTGGGTGGCTTAACAGGCGATTTTTATAGTTTTTGATGCTCTGTTAAAATTCCTCCTTTACAGTGTTCATGTTCAGATGTGCACTCGGAGATGGTATCCGCCATGTGTATCCCTCGCTTTATATTATATTTATTTTAAAGGGCCTCTGCGCTGTTGGCTTCGGCCCCACGCATGCCACCTTCGTAGTATGTAAAAAAAAAAGACCGGGTTGCACTCCGGGAGTGCCGGCAGAAGTGCAACTGAGTCCACATTTGTATCATTTTGTCGTATCGTATGTCCGTCGCATTGCACCGACGCGTATCAAGATCGCTAGTATGGACGCAAAAACAGCGAGATCATGCGGCGCGCCGTATCTGAGCGCTGGGGATCGATGTTGACACGCGTTTATTATACACCCCGCACACTCGCGATGGGATACGCGTATCAAGATCGGTAAGTATGGCGTTTTGATAGTGTTTCACGATACGAAGTCATGATTTGATACGCGATACGCCGTGATCGCTCTCGAGGCGGTTTTTCCCAGATCCTTGAAGGGGATACGGATACGCGTCCACACTTAATGATACGGCGTTATGACACGATACGCTGCTACGCTACAGTAAGTAGGGACGCATTTGTTCACGCGAAGATGCTAGGGTACATAGTATAGTCAGTATGTACAGGTCAGAATGTTTGAATAATAATAAACCATTTATTTCATGCATCTAAGGCCCAGGTCCCAGGCCTAGGGGTTTTACAATCTTTATTATTATAAAGGTCATAAATGCTTGTGTAGAATATTTAGAGCACCTCGCCTGCTTAGATATTTTTTCTACTGACAGTACTAGCTTTAAAATAAAATCATGATAAACATACTGGACTGCTCGTTGCTTTTGTTCCATAAACCTTCTTATCTTCATTTAATTATCTTTTTATCGGAAGTAGATACACATGAAAGAAAGCAAGCATTTTTTTCAAAAGTTTACTAGTTCAAAATATAAAGGGGAATCCTAAATTTGAACCCGCATAATTAAATAAACATTTTAATCAAATATTCTTCTACCTAAGCTTGGGTACCATTGTCCACAATTTTATTAAAATCTACTCAGAGCGCGCATTGTAGTACCCCTGTAACCTCATCCCTTATCCAGGTGCGCGTTAAACAACATTATTGTTATCCCCATACGGGTTGGGGAGTTTCACAACACACTTCAACCCTGGTCCCTTAGTCGACTTTTACGACACCCACGGGAAGAAAGGGGGTGGTGAAATTCTAACCCGACACCACACGGGTAACACGGGTTTACAAGTCAAGGTTCACAAAAATGTATTGTATGTATTGTTGTTTAGTGCAAAACACTAACAAGAAGAAGAAAATTTAATAATACCTCCACGAAGGTGTGTTGTTAAAAACAAAAAATCGGGAATGCGTTAAAGTTGACTCGATAAATATACAAAAATAGTAGGTGGTGGTAAACGAATGGACGGAGAGATTCGGCTGTATGCTCGTTAAAAGTACAACAATGTAAAAGTTCCCATTTCGAAACAAAACTGCAACTATCCCTTTCATTGGCTTCCAGTTTTGGTGAACAAACTTGTGCTTGGTGCCTTAAACTTTAGTCCGCAATTAATTTTGGTTAAGAGGGGGCGCTCCGCGAAATCGGGGTTCTTAGATTGAATATTTACCTATGACAAACTAAAGCGAATGCCAGGAAAAAGAACATACCAAAACTACATCATATTTGCAATTGAATCGTCTGAACAAAACCATACAAAACCAAAATTGCCTCGATAGAAAAGAACCGCCAAAACATGTCTTATTTTTACTCAATTTCAATAGTGTGAGGTTCCCGTGCATATAAATTAAGTAAAAGTTGAGTGTATAATAGCTTTTCACATTACCTAATGAAAGTACTAGCGGGGTATTTTTATGTAGTCCCTTTTCAGACTTATTGAGGTGAAACGTATTTGGCGTATAGGCCTTTTTTATTTAGCGCGATACCCTTTCTCCCGTCGCGTGTTTCGTGCGGTTCTGTATATCTTTTGTTGCCGTTCGCGGGCGGAGTTAGTCGTAATCGCTCCGCTGAGACGAGAGGACTACGTTCTGTGCTCTCACGACAGCACGATGAATATAATTATTTCAATAATATTGTGACCCAGTATATTCGTCCAGTGAATGAACGTATCATTACATTCCAGTAGATATTTTGCTACATTTTGAAATAATATATTTAAAAGTCGACCTTAACATATAGATCTTAAAGTTCAAAATACAACTATAAGATTACGGAGCGATCGGCGGGTGACCGGCTTCTTAGAATAATTTGTGCAGTACATGCAAAACTAGACGAACATTTTTCTGTCGATCGTGTATTTACTTTATGAAAGATTATCACTATCACTATCACTACATAGTATAAAACAAAGTCGCTTCCCGCTGTCTGTCCCTATGTATACTTAGATCTTTAAAACTACGCAACGGATTTTGATGCGGTTTTTTTTAATAGATAGAGTGATTCAAGAAGAAGGTTTATATGTATAATATAGTATCCGTGCGAAGCCGGAGCGGATCGCTAGTTGAGAATAAATCTGGTTATGTTCAAAATCGATGTCTGAGAGGTCTAAATACGAATTCATAGTCAGAAATATTTCAAATAGTGGTCGCATTATTTAAAATTTTTGAAACATTCGTTGTAAATTAATATGCGGGTTTTTTTAAAGAACAACATACATTGGCAGGCTTCTCGAGGGTGAAGATTCTAGAAATGATGTCCATTTTGAATTCCAAGATGGCGGACATTGCTTTTCGAATTTAAACTTTCGTGAGACGTGTTGAAACAGTACTAATAATTACACGGTTCAACTCACGTATTAAATGTCACTACGGGCGACATGTTTCGAACTCTTCGGGAATTCTTCTTAAGGATGAGTGTTTTCGCGGCGGTGTCGCCTGAATCTTGTCGTGATTCAAGCGACACCGCCGCGAAAACACTCATCCTGAAGAAGAACTTCCGAAGAGTTCGGAACATGTCGCCCGTAGTGACATTATTGACATTGTTTTTCTTTAAAGTCATCACGGGTGTCGCTTTTAGGGTTATCGAGAGTGCAGATTCCAACAATTATTGCCTGCGAACTTGGACATTTTGATATTAAAAAAGTGAACATAATTATGCACTTTTTCTTTAATATGTTCAAAATTGATAACTAAAGAGCCAAAGCGTCTCCATTGTCTCCAAGTACGAATCCGAGATCAGAATTGAAAAATTTGGCCGCCACACAGTAGTGGCCTGAAAATCTGACTTTCATAGACATGATCGAAGTTTTCATAATATATTATAGTTTTTTTTTAATGCTACTAATAAATTCACGTATTAAATGACGCGACAGGCGACATGTTTCGAACTCTTCGGGAGTTCTTCTTCAGGATTAGTGTTTTCGATGTTTATTTTGAAGAAGAACTCCCGAAGAGTTCGAAACATGTCGCCTGCCGTGACATTTACGTTAATGTTTTAACCGTGGATTTATTAGTAGTATTTTAGATATGTCTCACAAAAGTTTAAATTCGATTATAGCTGTTTTTTTTGCTTTAGCCTTTTACGAGACATTATTATGCTAAATTACAACCCTTACGTGATTTAGTAAAAAAACGGAAGGTCATTTCAGTTATAGCTCTCGAAACTGACTTAGCTACTAGCGAAAACTATATCTTCAAATATAGGTACTTACAGATTTTTTATTTCTTTCCACTTATTATAATTATCTATAGGTATTCATCATGTTTCATCTGACTGTCGGGGCATATACTATGCGAGAAGGAGCGGGGCAGCAATAGACGCATCAGCGCGGCAGGTACGGGGCGCGCGGGTGATTTCTGATTTTTCCCTGGCGATACTGGCCCCCTCTTAACACTTTAGCATAGAATATCAAACTTTTCTTTTACATATTACGTGAAAAATAAAACTTCATAAGTTTGGATGAACTTCTCTATAAATAATCAAATTTTGTAAATGTTATTTCAGTGTACGGAGCACAAATGCGCAAATCAGGTTGTTGGTTGACCACATGTTAGCCAACAAACTGTTCGCCAATGGCGAATTTACCGGCCCACTTGGATCGCAGAAGATAGAAGCCGAGTGGGGTCGCTTGCGCGATTTTTTGGCCGAGCATGGCCCACCAAAGATGGTGGACCAGTGGAAACACGTAAGGAATTGTGAATCTTAATTTCATGTCAAATTTGCTACAAGCAAGATTTGTTTTTTAAATGTTGGTATTTCACTTTTATTTATCCCTTGCAATTATTGCATAGCTTCATCTTAAAATCCTCCCAAGGGAACTGTGTCTGTTGTTAGAAGGTGATTTATAATATAACATACCTATTCAAGTTTGTTTGTTGATATTTTGTGTGACATTTGTACTATGTTTGTAGACATGGCGGGACCTGAAAAAAAAGGCACGGGAGGAGGGCGCCAAGGCCCGTATTGCCCGCGGGGTTACAGGCAACCATGTGTTGGTCCCTGAGGTGTCGGAGATTTCCAACAAAATTTTGAAGATCATCGGTAAAGAAAGTGCACAGGGCTTGGACGTGGAAGGAGAGTCCGGGTTAGGGGACTTCATTGTGAGTACATATTTTAGTACATAAAATATTATATGAGTTAACTATATAAAGTATCTGTTAGTTATTAAGTGACATCATACATTTTGTAGCATTATCGGTTATGGACTGTGTAAAACAATTTCAATTGTAAATGCTTAAATACTAATAATACCAGAACAATATAAATTAGGCACCAATTTATCACAAAAACTTGAATTATAAAAAAATAATAAATAAACTACTTATATGCCCCATGGCATATATTGGCAGTTATTAATTATATTTTTATATAAATTATTTGTTTGATGTAATTGACAAGGGATGATTAATACAAATAAAGACATATCAGATCATATCATGGTGCCAAAGATGCTTGCAGCATTTCCTCGCTGTATTGCAATACTAATGTGTTGAGCGAGGATGGTCCCCGGTGATGTCTGCAATTTTTTTTTAAAGATATTCAATTATCTTTGTCATTCGTGAATATATAGGAAAAGTGTTATGAAAGCTTAATAATAAACTTAGCAATGAAGGACGTTACGTTATGAAAGTACTTATCAAAAACTAACATTATTCGTTTTCAAATAGGCCAATTAAAATAATGAGTTTTATGAGGTCTAAATGTTATATTTTTGTAAATTATATCATAATCTTGATTTAGGCACTGCCAGTGCCAGAACCCGATAACTTCTGGGGAAGGCCATTTGCCGACACCGACGACACCTCGGCGGGCTACGCACTCCCCTCCCCGCCCCTCCCCGCGCTAGAACCTACGGGACCCTCGCCGTGCCTTCCTCCGGCTCGCTCACCACGCCCCGCTAGGCCCTTCGTCCTGGGTGCCGCACTGCGCCCGCTGGTCCCTTGGCGCCCCACATACCGGGTGCTTCACGGCGTCCCGCTCCCGCTCCGGGGTTTCTCTCCGCGCCCGGCGCCTCCTCCCCCTCCGCGCCTCGCGGCCGCCACTTCGCGTCCCGCGCCTCGTCCCGCGCCGCCGTCGCCGTCGCCGTCGCCAGCACCGCAGCAGCCTGCCCCACCGCCGCCGCCGAGCCCTCCCAGCACGTCGAGCACGCGGTCGCAGCAGACGCCGGCTCCGCCGCGGCCGCGAGCCCGGCGCCGCCCAGCGCGCGCATTGGAGATGTCGACTAGACCGACAGAGCAATACATCGCTGGGCAGAAGCAGGAGATCCGGCACCTGCAGGTATGGGTGCCCCAAGTACCGTTCTCATTAGATTCCTATCATTAAGACGTATTTTTTATATTACGACGGTGATATCCAGAGTTACTCCTTCGATTTGAATCGTTTACTGTTTTTACTAAGTGTCCGTGTGTGTGTATCCGCCCCAGTCCAAATCGGCTCAGTTCGGGTTGCACAGGGAGGTTCCACAACGCTTTGGGGGCTTGAATACCGCGAGCCATCCGGTTGCCTCTCGGACACTGAAACTACGTGTCAATGCTTTAAGTATAGTGTTTACAAATGTAGTTTGTCATATGAGCGGTATGGAGTTATGTATATCCTAATAATCTACAATTGATGATTGATATGTTTTATTTATAGTTTTTTCTCTTTGTGGTGATACACAATAAAATATATAATTATTATCGAGACGCTATTCATAAATAAAAAGGTCAAGTTTATTACTGCTGTAGTTTCAGAGATATTGTTTTTGAATTTTATTCCAAATTGAGCAATTTTCTTCTTTCAATCTTTGTATTATGTGAGTGGAGCCGCTCGGGCAGACGTCAAGTCTTTAATAAAATTAATGTAACATCCTCCGCAAGGTCTCTGGATCCGGTTTAGCCACCGTAGGTACCTAATTTCACTTATTTAATTTCAGGAACTAGTAGCGGAGCAAAGGACGCGAAATTTTTTGCTCCGCTTGAAGCTGAAACGGCAGCGGCCCCGGGCGTTAAATAATTTACGTTTTTAATGTTATATAGTTTTAGTTTTCGATCAAAGATGATTGTTATAATATATACAAAGATGATTGTGATATATATATAGATTTAGATTTAGATTATTTATTTCATGATAAAAAATTACATTACAGATATATATATGTATATATATAACATAGTACAGTTTTATTGAAAAGGATCATGTTGAAAGTGATGGTTTATATTTAACTTCGTACAATAAGATATATGGTTAGAACATGGTATATTTAGAAGTAGGTATGACTAAATTTACACTTCTACACTAATATTATAAAGAGGAAAGATTTGATTGTTTGTTTGTGTGTTTGTATTGAATAGGTTTCGAAACTACTGGACCGATCCGAGAAATTATTTAACCATTAGAGCCGACATTATCCTTGATGAACATAGGCTACTTTTTACCGCGGGAAAATGCTTCATTCGTGCGAAGCCGGGCCGGGCAGCTAGTTTTCTATAAGATGATTGTGATACCTAGAGACTTAAACTGTGTTCACATTATTATTAGGTTTCTAGAAGTATGTTTTCTATAAGATGATTGTGATACCCATTTACATAAGAGTCTTGTGCTCACATTATTATTAGGTTTTTACAAGAATGATTACATTTTCTATAAGATGATTGTGATACCCATTTACATAAGTCTTGTGCTCACATTATTATTAGTTTTTTACAAGAATGATTACATTTTCTATTAGATGATTGTGATACTCATATAGTTAATCTAGTCTACCAATATGATTTAATAATGATTATTCTTTTATTTTCTAATATATATATACAAGTTCAGTTAATATTTGTTGTGCTCAAATTATTATTAGGTTTTTAGAAGATTCACTATATTTTATATAACACGATTGTGACAATCATATACCTAGTCTAACCTTTGTTCAGGATATTATTAGATCTTTAGAAGAATAACAATTTTTTTCAATAAGAGAATTACGTGATACTTTTGTATAAGTGAAGGATTTTGGGATAGCTTTCAAATGAAACACAGGAGTAGCTGTATAGCGTGTACTGGCCGGTTACAGACTGACGTACTTAGCTACTTTTAAAACTACCCGTTACTACATAAACACTACATCCCTCCACCAATAGTTAACAAAATTAACAAACAACCATTACAATTGGTATGAAAATCTGCAATAACGAACCGAAACCAATTAATAATTTGGACTTGGATTTCGAGTAATCCTTAACGGGAAACGACGGGTAAGGTAATCCGAAGCCAACGGTTCATTGTTTTCCACCGCAGTGGGCACTCCAGCAGGGGGTGGTTCGTCAAGGGTAGGCGTGCCAGCATGCGAAGACGTCGGCGAGGGCAAACTCGAATACGAGCCGTCTGACAGATAGTCCTCCTCCCGCGTGGCCGACGGCAGCTCCGGCGGTTCTTCTGCGGGCACCCCCTCTCCGGGTGCACGTTGCTGTGTAACGGTCACGTCACCGTCGTAGCCCGTGTCTGGTGGGGTTCGCCTGCCCTTGTACATTAGCAACTGGTCAACATGCTTCCTGGCATTTATCTGTAGACTTGGAATGTGCACACTGAACATCGCCGCTCCAATAGTATCAATTATTGTCCCTTCTAACCAGGTGTGCTTTGTGCCATTTTTATAAAATGATTTTACCAGTACATTGTCTCCGATTTTAAACTTAATTTGCCTTTTCCCGTTGTACAAGTTACGCTGTGAGATCTGTTTTTGATGCACGTTTCTATCAGCCGAGGATACTAACGGACTATCGTCGGACGCGGTGTCCGAGGTCGGCACGAGTGCGTCGAAACGACAGCGCAATGGCCGCCCAAACATTAGCTCGGCGGGAGTGTGCCCGGTGGTAGCGTGAACAGTGTTACGGTACTCAAAAAGAAAGAAATTGACTTTGTTGTAAAATTCAAGTGTTGATAGAGTTTGCGCTAAAATTGTTTTCAAACCCTTCTTAACTAGCTTGACACAATTTTCCGCGAGACCATTAGACGCGGGATGATAAGGCGCAATAGTTACGTGTTTGATGTTATTACTTTTACAAAAGTGTTCAAAAGCCGTTGAAGTAAAATTTTTTGCGTTGTCGGTTACTAACGTTCTAACAACACCGAATCTAGCGAACATCTCGCATAGTTTCGATATGACACTCGCAGAGTCCGTACTCGACATAAAGTAACTCTCCACCCACTTGGTGTGCGCGTCGACTGCTACCAGCACGCGGTGGCCCGCCAACTCGGCCATATCGAGGTGCACGCGCTGCCAGCGCCCGCGCGGCCGCGGCCACACCGTCAGCGGCGCGCGCGCCGGTGCACAGCGGATAGACGTGCAAATACTACACGACCCGATCTTTTCCTCAATTTGTTGATCGATATTCGGCCACCACATATATTTACGAGCATTACTTTTTGTCTTTACGACTCCGAAGTGTGAATTATGTAATTCATTCAATAGACGCTCACGGAAGATAACGGGTATTATGATTTTATGGCCCCTCATTAAGCAACCTTTTTCCACTGCCAATTGCAACCGGCAATAAAAGTACGGTTTAAGATCGGAATCTACTTTTCTCGGCCACCCCTGCAAAATATATTTAGCTACTTTGTTTAAAGCTGGATCCTTAAGGGTTTCGAGACGTATATCTTCCACGTTAATGGGATGGAGGTCCTTATACATAAAATTAATAAACAAAGCTTCATCCTCCACTAAATTATCCCGTTTAGAGAGCGCCTGCGAACTATCAATTGCCCGCGATAAGAAATCGGCTACGTTATCAGCACTTTTAATATACTCAATTTTAAAATTGTACGCTGATAAAAACAAAGCATAGCGTTGTAACCGGTTAGCTGCGAATTCGGGTACACCTTTCTTACTACCAAATATGGATAACAATGGTTTATGATCAGTTCTTAAAATGAAAGGCTGAGATCTACCGTACAGGTAATGATGGAATTTTTTTATTCCAAAAATAATGGCAGCAGCCTCTTTCTGAATTTGAGCATAATTTCGCTCACTCGTTGACAACGAGCGAGATGCGTAGGCTACCGCGCGCTCGGTGCCATCGGCCTGGGTCTGAGCGAGCACGGCTCCCAGCCCCTCGGGTCCCGCGTCCACGGTCACTATCGTCGGGAGCTCGGGGTTGTAATGAGCCAGTACCTTCTCCGACGCAAGTTCCTTTTTAATAGCTTCAAATGCCCTGTTATGCTCATCATTCCAATGCCATTTGGATTCTTTTTTTAATAACGAATGTAATGGGCTCAATATACTCGCAGCCTCAGGAATAAATTTCCTATAATAGTTTAACATGCCCAAGAAGGATTTTAATTCCGTGACATTTTTAGGTTGATGACAGCATAAAATAGAATCTACTCTCTTCTTAGACTTGTGCAAGCCGTTTTTGTCAATGACAAAACCTAAATATTCAACGGAATCTTTAAAAAATTCGCACTTTTCTTGTTTTACGCGCAAACCGGCATCCTTTAACCTAGTTAAAACTTGTTCCAACCTATTTAAATGTGCCTCCCTAGTTGGCGCTGTGATTAATAAGTCATCCAAGAATATGCATGTGCCCTCAATACCTGCGAGCAGTTTATCCATGCATTGCTGGAAAACGCAAGGAGAATTTGACAAGCCAAAAACAAGACGCGTATAGCGAAATAGACCCTTATGAGTATTAATACAAGTTAGATTCCGCGACGGTTCGTCTAACACTAACTGATTATACGCTCTCGTAAGGTCTAATTTCGAAAATTCCACCCCGCCATGCAGTTTTGAAAATAAATCTTCTATTCGCGGTAACGGATAGTTGTCAATGAATAATATTTTGTTTAAGGTAACTGAGTAATCACCACAAATCCGAATATTTCCGTCAGAACGCAAAACGGGGACAATAGGCGTAGCAATATCGGAATGCTCAATTTTCTCTAAAATACCTAAGTCTTGCAATCTCTGCAATTCTATTTCAACTTTAGGTCTTAATGCTAGCGGAACAGTACGAGGTTTGCAAAACTGAAACACTGCATCAATTTTGATTTTCAAATGAATTTGATACGGTTTGAAAGTACCGAGTTCATCTGAAAATACCTCCGAATACTTGCCGCGCAACTTCTTTAGCATCTCGTTATCCTCCTCAATACTATGACAACTATAGTTACATAAATGTAAGTTAAATTTACTTATAAAATCGCGCCCGAGCAACGGTAACTGAGACTCCGACCGAGTAGTAATCACAAACATTTTAATTATCAATACACGGTTTTCATATTCGACGGGCAACGCAACATAACCTACCGGGGTGATTTTACTACCATCGTAACAATTGAGCCTTACGTTACACTGGCACAAAGCATGATTTGCCTTGAACGACTTTTCGTAGACACTGGCGGGTAGAACGGACACCGCGCTGCCGCTATCGACCTCGCATAAAATCGGCTTGTTATTTATTAAAACAGATTGTTGCATCGGTTTCCCATTAAGCGACCGAATTGAAAAAAAATTATAAATACCTTCGTATAAATCGTCAGTATCCTCGGCTAAGAAATTTGTGGTTTTAACTTTCGATTTACACACTCGGCTCAGGTGGCCTTTTTTTCCGCACTTTTTACACGAATATTGGGTAAATTTACACTGGTCCCTAGAATGATTATGATAACCACAAACACTGCACTTCGACTTATTATTAGCATCCGACGTAACGGGTCGCAGCGCGAACATATCCGCGGACGCGGTGACACTGGTACCAGCGGCATCCCTTGTGTTGCTATGCAGCGCCAGCCGCGCACAACGGACACTTTGAGCTAACTGCAGGGCCTTGTTAAAAGTTAACGATGCTGGATCTTCGGCAAAAAGTTTCTCCTTCTCCTTATTGTTCTCTAGACCCAGAACGAAACGATCTCTTAACGCTGATTCAAGCTCCATTGTGAATGCACAATGTTTAGCCAGGCTGCGCACTCGCGCTGCCCAGTCACTTAGCTGTTCACCGGGATGCTGCTCCGCCTTGTAGAACAAGTATCTCTCAGCAAAAATACATCTTTTACACTCAAAATGCTGGTCTAATTTTGAGACAAGGTCATTAAAACTGAGGTTCTCTAACTGCGACGGAAATGCTAGGTCCCTTGTGATGCGATAGGTATCCTCCACCAGTGCAGAAAGTAGTATCGCCCGTCGTTTGGCACCTGATTTGTCGGTCTCTTCCGTGAAATTATTTGCCAAACAAAACTGACCAAAACGGCTTCGGAATATGGCCCACTCCTGCGTGCGGTGGTCGAACACGAGGCTGTTACCTAACACCAGATTATTCGCCATCTTCTCACTTGTGCCTCAATTTACTATATTTTTGAATATTTTACTTCCTGTTACACACGTAAGTCACTTTCTCGTCGCCACTGAAGGATTTTGGGATAGCTTTCAAATGAAACACAGGAGTAGCTGTATAGCGTGTACTGGCCGGTTACAGACTGACGTACTTAGCTACTTTTAAAACTACCCGTTACTACATAAACACTACAATAAGTACCTACTTATAAGTAACCTGTCACATTTGGTATCTAAAATACACATGTATACCTACCTAGTATTAGGTTTCCTTGAGAATGATAGTTCATTATACGACTGCCCAACGAAAGGGAGCGTTTTTCATTGTGTTTTTAAAATTAAAGTTTATTTTGGTTTGTTGATTTATTCTCGCTCTATACAATTAAAAAATACGCAAAAATACAATTTTTCATTTATATTTAAATATTTAACTACTTCCGGATAAAAAGTTTGCAGGATTCTAGAAATACCCGATCTGATTTCAAAAAATCTTAGCTGTGTATATACTTCGATTGACATAGACTATAGTTTATGTCATGGCTTTGTGCTCTTTGGAACTAGTAATAATTAGGTATACAAAAACACTATTATAAATTAATGTTTTACAAAACCATTATTTTACTGAACTGCATATGAGAAAAGTTTAATGAAACTTCGAATTCAGTTAAAATATTGCTCTATTAATTGATTCCGCCTTTCGAGGGCCGAACGCATCTCGCCCGTCGCCATGTAGATCAATAGTGGGACCGGATTTTTGCCCTAAAAGTTTTGATAATTCTAAAGATGGAAAAGTGATGCTTATATGACATCGGACATATTTTTAAGTATATTTGCAATATATGATGAAAAGTTAGAACGAGCGTTAGGTATAAATTAGGTATTTATATATTTTTATTTATAATTTGTGAATATTGAATTAAAGTGCAAAGTTTTAGCTTCATCGTTTATAATATGTATGACGCTATATGTTATTAAGTTTGTAGAACTTTTTTTACGCAGCTTCTTTGTCAAACCAGAATTAGGTTATTACTTTGTCGATATTGAATTAAAGTTTAAAAATCCTCAACAATATCTCTAATTTCTTAAGTTAATAGACAAAGCTAAAAATGTAGAAGAATAGGATACATGCTATAAAAGTAATATGCGTTTTTTGTCCTGTAAGATCTAATATTGAATTAGAGTCTGTAAAAATAAGTCTAATAGTATAAAATAATATATGCAACCATATTATGAAAAGTAAGAAAATTCTGTGTATTGCTTGCATTAATAATAGTATAATTTATTTAAAATGGCGCGAAATTCATAACCACGCCGCGCTGGCCCTTCAACGGCGGCGCGCGGGGGCCGATCGTAGTCGACCTAGCGAGCGATACCTCGCCCCGCCCTCCCCGCATTACCGCGCAAGCGCTGCTGTTGTCTTTCAAATCATTCATTTGTTTGTTTACCGTGCACATATTAGATGCAATTTTTAATACATTTGCTCAACTTTTACGTAAGGTCAGGGTGGCCAAAGCCGTCAGCGGGGCATTTCCGTCAAACGGCGTTTGTGGCTATTCAAACAACAGTACGCGCTTACTGACTCGATCGGTAAAACCGAGAGAAAATTTTATACCCGCAGTCAAAAACAGATGGCGCTGTCTAGCCAGTGAACGGAAAAACCACGCTTTCAAAGTTTAGTTGCGCTCTGAACTCGAATGCGAGTGTAGTGTGCTGCTGTGTTTCGTGATGGTGCGATGAAAAAATGTACGTTTAGGGCTTACTAAATGCGTTTGTTATATAGTTCGATATGCATGTTTCATGGTAGTTTTATTAATTTTCAATTATAATCTGTTGGTGAGAAACTATGGGTGGTTAAATATTGGTACTAACGAAATGATCGAGTAGACAAATCCGTCAATTGTGAAACGGGAAAAACCGTCATGTGCCGGAATTTCCCCATTTCATATATTGCCAACCTTTTTGATTTGACTTAGTTAAATAATAACTATGATTCTTATACTATAATTTATTTTCAACGATTCTTAGTTTAATTTGCAGAGGATCAAGTTTATTTTTATATCGACGACCACTTTAGCCTAGTTGGTAGTGACCCTGCCTCCGAAGCAAGAGGTCCTGGGTTCGAATCCCGGTAAGGGCATTTATTTGTGTGATGAGCACGAATATTTGTTCCTGAGTCATGGATGTTTTTCTATGTATTTAAGTATTTATTTATCTATATAAGTATGTTTATCGTCGTCTAGTACCCATAGTACAAGCTTTGCTTAGTTTGGGGCTAGGTCGATTTGTGTAAGATTGTCCCCCCCCTTAAGAGGGGGCGTATCGCCAGGGAAAAATCAGAAATCACCCGCGCGCCCCGTACTTGCCGCGCTGATGCGTCTATTGCTGCCCCGCTCCTTCTCGCATAGTATATGCCCCGACAGTCAGATGAAACATGATGAATACCTATAGATAATTATAATAAGTGGAAAGAAAGACAAAATCTGTAAGTACCTATATTTGAAGATATAATTTTAGCTAGTAGGTAAGTCAGTTTCGAGAGCTATAACTGAAATATGACCTTCCGTTTTTTTACTAAATCACGTAAGGGTTGTAATTTAGCATAATAATGTCTCGTAAAAGGCTAAAGCAAAAAAACAGCTATAATCGAATTTAAACTTTTGTGAGACATATCTAAAATACTACTAATAAATCCACGGTTAAAAAATTAACGTAAATGTCACGGCAGGCGACATGTTTCGAACTCTTCGGGAGTTCTTCTTCAAAACAAACATCGAAAACACTAATCCTGAAGAAGAACTCCCGAAGAGTTCGAAACATGTCGCCTGTCGCGTCATTTAATACGTGAATTTATTAGTAGCATTAAAAAAAAACTGTAATTTATTATGAAAACTTCGATCATGTTTATGAAAGCCAGATTTTCAGTTCACTGTGTGGCGGCCAAATTTTTCAATTCTGACCCCGTGTCATGGTCGGCCTTATCACGCGATAAGTGACAGGATAGAGCGTCCGTCACTGCCTGACACCGTTTGATAGAACCAGACGATGCCCCTATCTTGTCACTTATCGAGTGATAAGGCCGACCATGATACGGGGTCTGATCTCGGATTCGTACTTGGAGACAATGGAGACGCTTTGGCCCTTTAGTTATCAATTTTGAACATACTCGTATTAAAGAAAAACTGCAAAATTGTGTTCACTTTTTTTAATATAAAAATGTCCAACTTCGCAGGCAATAATTCGGGTGCAGACTCGAAAATTATTATTACTCCAAAAGAAAGAAGGCAAAAAAATATGTATAGTGATGAAAATCCTATTCAGATATCTCAAAGAATTACGAAGCTACAACCGTTTTAATATTGCTTGTTTGAGAGAGGAAACGCAAACGGTGTGTGACGTCACATTACAGGATGCTGCCGGCAGGCCGCGTCGAGGGCGTCGCCGACCACGATGCGCGCGGCACGTTGCCGTCTTCTGTGACGTCACATTCTTCCAGCGTCATCGTTTCATATGAAGTTGCGTTTTGCGAAAAAGGGACAGAACACATCCCTTCTTAAAACTTTGGACACTTATAACTTCGTGATTATTTAACCTTTTGCGTTGATTTTTTCTCCATTTGACTAATTTTGTTATCCTTCTTCGAGAAAATATCACATTATTTTATTTAGTGTCTACGCCCCTATTGTTGGAATCTAAAAGCGTCACCCGTGATGACTTTAAAGAAAAAAAATGACAATAATTACACGGTTCACCCACGTATTAAACGTCACTACGGGTGACATGTTTCGAACTCTTCGGGAGTTCTTATTCTGGATTGAGTCGAAAAGTTCGAAACATGTCGCCTGTTGTGACATTTAATGCGTGAATTTAACCGTGGATTTATTAGTAGTATTTTAGACATGTCTCACAAAAGTTTAAATTCGAAAAGCTTTTTTTTGCTTTAGGCTTTTAGTAGCCATTATTATGCTAGCTCACAACCCTTACGTGATTTAGTAAAAAAACGGAAGGCCATATTTCAGTTATAGCTTCGGTGGTTTTTTAAGCAACAAAATGTAGGTAGTGGTATTCCTTGGGTAATTAAAGTAATTTGTACTCTATAAAGTGAGTGTTTTCGCGGCGGTGTCGCTTGAATCACGACAAGATTAAACTTTTGTGAGACATGTCTAAAATACTACTAATAAATCCACGGTTAAATTCACGCATTAAATGTCACAACAGGCGACATGTTTCGAACTTTTCGGGAGTTCTTCTTCAAAACAAACATCGAAAACACTCATCCTGAAGAAGAACTCCCGAAGTGTTCAAAACATGTCGCCTGTCGTGTCGTTTAATACGTGAATTTAACCGTGAATTTATTAGTAGCATTAAAAAAAAACTATAATATATTATGAAAACTTCGATCATGTCTATGAAGGTCAGATTTTCAGGCCACTACTGTGTGGCGGCCAAATTTTTCAATTCTGATCTCGGATTCGTACTTGGAGACAATGGAGACGCTTTGGCCCTTTAGTTATCAATTTTGAACATATTTAAGAAAAAGTGTATAATTATGTTCACTTTTTTAATATCAAAATGTCCAAGTTCGCAGGCAATAATTGTTGGAATCTGCACTCTCGATAACCCTAAAAGCGACACCCGTGATGACTTTAAAGAAAAACAATGTCAATAATGTCACTACGGGCGACATGTTCCGAACTCTTCGGAAGTTCTTCTTCAGGATGAGTGTTTTCGCGGCGGTGTCGCTTGAATCACGACAAGATTCAAGCGACACCGCCGCGAAAACACATCTTTAAGAAGAATTCCCGAAGAGTTCGAAACATGTCGCCCGTAGTGACATTTAATACGTGAGTTGAACCGTGTAATTATTAGTACTGTTTCAACACGTCTCACGAAAGTTTAAATTCGAAAAGCAATGTCCGCCATCTTGGAATTCAAAATGGACATCATTTCTAGAATCTTCACCCTCGAGAAGCCTGCCAATGTATGTTGTTCTTTAAAAAAACGCGCATATTAATTTACAAAAATGTTTCAAAAATTTTAAATAATGCGACCACTTTTTGAAATATTTCTGACTATGAATTCGTATTTAGACCTCTCAGACATCGATTTTGAACATAACCGGATTTATTCTCAACTAGCGATCCGCTCCGGCTTCGCACGGATACTATATTATACATATAAACCTTCTTCTTGAATCGCTCTATCTATTCAAAAAAACCGCATCAAAATCCGTTGCGTAGTTTTAAAGATCTAAGCATACATAGGGACAGACAGCGGGAAGCGACTTTGTTTTATACTATGTAGTGATAGTGGTAGTGATAATCTTTCATAAAGTAAATACACGATCGACAGAAAAATGTTCGTCTAGTTTTGCATGTACTGCACAAATTATTCTAAGAAGCCGGTCACCCGCCGATCGCTGCGTAATCTTATAGTTGTATTTTGAACTTTAAGATCTATATGTTAAGGTCGACTTTTAGATATATTATTTCAAAATGTAGCAAAATATCTACTGGAATGTAATGATACGTTCATTCACTGGACGAATATACTGGGTCACAATATTATTGAAATAATTATGTTCATCGTGCTGTCGTGAGAGCACAGAACGTAGTCCTCTCGTCTCAGCGGAGCGATTACGACTGACTCCGCCCGTGAACGGCAACAAAAGATATACAGAACCGCACGAAACACGCGACGGGAGAAAGGGTATCGCGCTAAATAAAAAAGGCCTATACGCCAAATACGTTTCACCTCAATAAGTCTGAAAAGGGACTACATAAAAATACCCCGCTAGTACTTTCATTAGGTAATGTGAAAAGCTATTATACACTCAACTTTTACTTAATTTATATGCACGGGAACCTCACACTATTGAAATTGAGTAAAAATAAGACATGTTTTGGCGGTTCTTTTCTATCGAGGCAATTTTGGTTTTGTATGGTTTTGTTCAGACGATTCAATTGCAAATATGATGTAGTTTTGGTATGTTCTTTTTCCTGGCATTCGCTTTAGTTTGTCATAGGTAAATATTCAATCTAAGAACCCCGATTTCGCGGAGCGCCCCCTCTTAATATATTTTGCTTGATTTTTTTATTTGTTTTTCAACTCGTCGGACTGTGATTAGTCTCGATGAAAACTTAGAAGGTACTAAAATTGTTGTATGTAAAGGCATTACTTGTATTGGGAGGGAATACTTAAGATAGCTACGTTTACATTTTAATGTCTGTATACGTATACCCATCTGGTGTATATACGTCTTAGCGCGAGTTAATTAGTCCATATCATTATACGATTTCAATATTAAAATTGTAAGCACGGTTGCAAAGTTAAATAATTAGTTGTGATTGATAAAGGCAAAATAGCAGTATGATGGTAATCAAGCTCTTCGATTGTTGATTTTTGTTCGATTGTTGGTCTTAAGCTAAATTGGTCGTTCAATACTTGAAATGAAATGACCAATTTACTTATTAAATAAGGTTTGCAATTAAAAATATTGTCGCGCCCATAATAACAATGAGTTAGCCACTGTACTTCGAATCTTACTCAACAGTGGCGCCATCTGGTGAACAGAAAAACAGAAGCCCTCTATTTTAAAAACATGATGCCAGTTGACGGATTTTCCCTAGGGTTTCGGAATTTGTTTTAAAAGGTTTACTACTCCTGTTTATAAAACTAGGCCGGAATTGCCCCAATAAAATATATTTGGCAATAAAATCTAAAATAAACCTTAAATTGAGTTCGCTAAAGTTTAGTTTCGATTAAGAGTTCAGTGGTATTTGTTCACTTGACGTATATGTTTGTAATACGTCACGATACAAGAAAAATCGTTGGTTGACGGAATAGCCCCAAACCGTCGGGAAAATCCGTCAACTGACATGTTTTAAAAAGAAAAACATAGTTAAATAACCAGCATTACTAGCAATTTAATATGAGTACATTTGTATAGTTAAATAAATGCCCAATCTATTACAGTGATCAGGTTTATTAAAAAGTAAATATCCTCTTAGTTATGACCAGCCAAAGTGAACTAATCAAAAAGTATGACGGAAATGCCCTCATTGACCTTAGCTGTTTAGCGTGCGGAAAGTTGATTTTCACGAACTAGTGCTTTTCACTTTTCCCACTCAATAATCGTACAAATTGTACCATTAATTATTATGTCAATAAAAAATAAATAAGATAGAGCTGTACTAAATAAAATGATTTTTGAACTTCATCATTTTACAACTGTATTACAATGACGTTACAGAATTAATAATATAAAAGTTTCGAATTCCTTACTTGTTGTTTTTCTTATTTTTTCGCAACTGTATTAAAAAACGTCGTTGTGTAGATTACTATACATTGATTCGAAGGCTATATCGGCGCACAAAAGAAGAATGGAGATGGAGGCACCAGTAGCACAGCCTAGTGACGATGAGGAATGCTTTGATTTTCAAAACTTTTGCTTTTTTTTGCAACGAAGCTGCCAACGAAGTGTTTAAACAGGGTCAACTCAAACGCCCTGTTCAAGTCAGAATCACTGTCAGCGAAATAAAGAAATGTACTACACAGATGTTGTTAAACGCAGCTATAGCTGCTCGCCGCAAGCAAACCAATGTTAGTTTGCCCCTGATTACGGATTGCTGTTACGAACACCAGGGTGATATTGCAGGGTAATATCGCCGGTTAGCGACCACCTAATTTATGGTTCCGGTTTGCGACCACTCATTTCAGGAATCAGGGTCAGGAATCTACCGCAAAAAACGACAATATATCCTTTCAGTTTTTTCAATAGATTGCATACATACATTCATATACTCACGCCCGTATCCCATTGGGGTAGGCAGAGACTAAGGAACGCCAAATACTACGGTCCTTAAATACTTCTTCAATAGATTCCTGTTTAATAATTACTTTAAATAATACATGCGGGGCACGGTTTATTTAGAGTGCGTTGTAATGTCATTTTATTAGGTATATTTAATTGAAAAAAAAAAATACGTTGTCTTTCACGTGGTCGCGTAACCGGGGCGGCGTATTGACCCAACGTTATCAAATTAAACATTCCAATTTACGTTAACACTTAAAATAGGCCGTTTCTGCTCTAATAGTACCTGATTAAAGAAAACTTAGAAAGTAGAGCATAATTTAAACCAAAACAGTGAGAAATATATTCTTTGATTACAAATATTATTTGTATGCAGAATGTAATGATAGTGAATGAAGCAAGAAAGGTTTGTCAAGATCTCCCTCCGGGAAATAGGCGTGATGTACATTTGTTTGTATGTATGTATATTATTTGTAGTAAGGTAAATCTCCAATAACTGGCCACCCTTGAATAATCGGCCCCCTCATACTAAAAATTAACTCTATTCACGTATAATAGAATAGATATACGTGTTAATAAAATAACGCAAAACCTGAAAACCGTTTGTTCAGAATCGAGAGTAGAATGCGAAAAAAATAAAAAATAAATTTTTTGACGCGATTTATTTTTTACATTTGTATGGAGCAGGTCGCCCCAGTCGGCCAACACTCCATACAAATGTAAAAAATAAATCTTGTCAAAAATTTTATTTTTTATTTTTTTCGCATTCTATGCTCGATTCTGAACAAACGGTTTTCAGGTTTTGCGTTATATTATTAACACGTTGTATATAGTATGAGGTGGCCAGTTATTGACGATTTACCCTACTTGTTAGGAATATTCGAGACAATTAAAGGTTTACTAAGCAGAAACGTCTGCTAACGAAGTTCTAAAGGACAACGCTCCCTAGGATGAAAAAAAAGTTGAAAATTTTGTTGAAAAAACTATTTTGCGTATTAATGTGTATTATTTCAAAAAAAGTGAGTACCTTTACATTTTGAGGAAAAGAAATGTGAATGGTGACCCAGATTTGAGCTGTAAGTATAGTAAAATGTATGGAGAAAAAAAAAGTGGTGAGATTGAAATGAAAATAATGTGTCATAAGAATCGTTTCAAAAACAACTTGAAAAAAAATCTTAGTGGTAAAAGTAGGAAGAATCTAACCACTTATTTTTTTTTCTTTTACATTTTACTATGAAGCTCAATTCTGGTTCAGTTAACAGTTTTCACAAAATATATTTTATTGAAAAATTAATCCTTACTTAAAAAGTTTTTGTACCTTCATTATTTTTAAACATACTTAAATACACAAAATAGTTTTTATTCAAAATATTCAGTTCTTTTTTTCCATACTAGGTGTGCGGTGTTTTTTCGATCAGAATAAAAAAAAATCGCCAGTAGCCTTTTCAGGTTTGCGTAGGCAACAAGGAACCCTTATAGTTTCGCCATGTCCGTATGTCCGTCTGCGGCTTAGCTCAGTCACCCTTACTACTAGAAAGTTGTAAGATTAGAATTGAAGACTTTATTCTATTGCACTTCGAAGAATCGAGTTTAGACTGTAAAAATAAGAGTTCAATAATAATGAAAAAAAAAAGTTCCGTCCTAACTATTTTAGTTATTTTGTGAAAAAAGCTGCACAGAATAATGAGAAGTCGCAGAAGTTCACTTAGAATTGTCATTAGGTGTAAACAAATATGAATGATTAATACTTATACAATACCTACTTGCAATTTTATTATAATGTTGTCGTAAATGGTTGTATTTTTTTGTAATTTTTTACTATTGTGTTAGCCATTCATACTGACTTTAATATAAAACAATAAGTACCTACTTTATAAAGGACTTAACGTCGAAAATTTATAATGTTTCGACTGAAAATTTTATTCTTTGACACTTCGAATAATCGAGATTATACTGTATTAATAAAAGTTCGCTGTCAGTTATATTATAATGTGAAAAAAGTTACAATTATTTTTTTTGACTGTTATTGTAATAAAAATATACAAGCTATTCACACCTATTTTTATTATTTCTGTTTATCCTGGTTCCTATTGTCATATCTTGTCCAGTCCTATTCGCCGTCATGTATTATACTTACCCCACCATATTATACGGTCATTACGCCGGTTACGTGACCAACTTCGGTTAACGACCACCTTAAGGACTAGGTTTTTTTTTCAATTAAAGATATAATAACATTTAAACAGGCTGTAAAAATGCCTCGGTACGTACGCAATTTTTTAAGCAGATATTAGGCAGGAATCTACTTAAAAAACGAGAAAATATCCTCTCGGTTCACCATTTATTACTCCCGAGTGGTCGCAAACCGGCACACTAAATTAGGTGGTCGCTAACCGGTGAAATTACCCTACATCCTAAATATACAATTTCATCTAAGGTAAATTGAGTTTAACTATAGCTTACTGCTGATCACGTCGCAAAAAAATACATGTAGGTTATTTGTTAGTAGGTATTTATGCAGCTGGCTTAAAGGAGTAACAGAACATGGAAGAGTGGTCATTCGTATAAGGGGCGATCCCTAAAATATTTTTAAATTATGAGTATAACGCGATAACCAGTTCGACGAAACCGCGGGCAATTCCTAGTATAGTTGGTAATAAATAAGGATACATTTCTTCTTTGTATTTCCATTAACGTACGTATAACAAAATAACATGTGTTTTGCCATTGATATTTATTCTTTGTGGATTTTTTTATGGATCGTGGACGCAATCAAGGGCACTCCTCTACCGTTGCGTTGATCGCTGCCTGCCGCCACAGCGCACAGCGCGGCGCGCGCATACATGCCGCGCTTTTTAAATGTATTCATTTACGCACGGAGTACTTAGGTATCAATATTTAGTGTCGCCGTAAGTTTATTTTTCTTAAACTTTTGTTTGGTAAATGATATCATTGTCAAGATCGTTTACTATTAACTCTACAAACTTTAATTCAATATTGGCTATACTGTTTAACCGGAAATCAATATCTAGACAAGCCGATTGTCTACATTTCTAACTTTTTTCCAATATGTTAAGTGGATCGACAATATCGTAACTTTGCAATATCAGCTACTCTAATTCTTTATTTACAAAATTATTTGCATTTTTACGTTCACCAGGATGCAGAAGTCCCAGATTTCTAAAAACAGAATATCGTATATAAATTAAAGTGTTATTGGATATGTTACAGTTTTTTGTAACTCTGATTCTATATTGACACAGTTATTGGCAAAAACTAAAATATTTCAATATAGCCGAAAGCTCCACCTAAAATTTTCTAACTTTTTACATAAGTATTATTTAACATGCCTCCAACGACATATCAAAAAAGAAAAAACTTTAATGTTGTAATAATAATAACCCATTTTTGTTCAACCGCTGGTCTAATGAACGCCGGCCGCTCTTCGTATTCGTTGCTACCGTCCTCGGCAGTGCTCAATTCCACCCTGCAGGCAATTAATAACAAATATTAGAAAGACATTCGTTATTCAAAATATTGAAGTAAATTATGGTTAAAGGTAATATACAAGAGAAGTTCCATTGTTCCTTCGCTTTTTAGGGTTCCGTAGTCAACAAGGAACCCTTATAGTTTTATACCTTAAAACCCGACAAGCCGTTGCTGTGTATGTGGCTAGGGTCAAATAGAAACTTGTCGGGCTATACCTAACATGAGTTTGTTTGTAGGAACATCCTTAACCTATGCAAGCTAGATGACAACTGGTGTATTTACCCATAATATTGCATGATATTATAAATTGTGCAGCAGGCATATATTAGGCTGCACGCCTTTTCCGGCGTGTAGTGGAGGGACCTGTCAATACCCAGGCACCTCAAGGAACCCTTGAGGTACCCGTTGGTCCGCTCCACTACATTACGAGTCCGGCAGTGCCACCGGGTGTAGCGGTCCTCCGGCGAATGTGGCGCGGCGCGTAGCACCGGCGTCATCAGCCACGGTTCCAGGGCATAGCCCGAATCTCTTGTAATTATGCATCGTAGTATTCGTAATGTAATGTAAGCGGAATGTGTAGTAATGTTTAAGTCCTTTTACTTCGTATAGAAAAGGCTACACGGGCCGATCTCGGCCGGACTGCATGCCAGCCGAGGCGAGATTCGGCCCGTGTGGATACGTTTCGGAAGCACAGCGGCCGGCCAAATCAAAGTGACTGTTCGGGACCGGTCTTTTACCGCGGGTATCACTCGGTTGATAATCGGCGAAGAAAAAGACACAGCACTATTTGACGTTTTGACGTCTGTCATTTTAGTAGTATAACCTAGAATTTGACCGTGTTGGTTTGGGCAACCCTTTCTTTGATTTGTATTTGATTTTTGAGAAAGCATTCGGGACATTTGATTTATGTTAATTGGAATCAGTTCATAATTGAGGCCAGGCGCTCCTATCGAGGAGTTTTGTTTTTGCCTGCCAGTGTTTGGAGCCTGAAGTGATAAAGTTAGTGACGGTAGTTTGGTGGGCTATCATCAAGGAGCCAGGAAGTGTTCACCAGGACACGCGACGGCCTCGACACACACACTAATCCTCATACACTCAGATACACATATCGAAGCCGCCCTGTCGAGCGGCGGATGAAGCTTCCATCAAGGTAAAAGCACGTTTTGTTTTGTACCGGACCGATACCTGGCGCATCTTCGGTATGCCACGCTTCTTGGAAGCTATAGCTTAGCGGGGTTATACCGGTCGTTCTAGTCCAGGCCTCTATTCGGGTCAGGAACTCGTCGGGCCCAGCCCTGGCTTCAACCGAGTAGAGTCTTGCAAGCCCGGGCTAGTAGCGAACATTTTGGTAGCAAGGGCGTGGTTCTTTGAAGCGCCTCTGGCTGTGTCAATAGGTATCTTTGACTGGTTCACAGTATTATTTTGATATTTGTGGAAAAAACGTTTTTGAGGTTAACCATTGATGAACTAGTGTATTTAAAATAGCAAAATATTACTGAATTGGTTTGTAGTGACATAATAGCACACATTGCTAATTGTTTTGATAGTTGATTTGATATTATTTGGTGAATTTCTTGGTCACTGAACACAAACACAATTCCCAATCACAATTCACAATTCAATTTTCAATTTAGATTAACATTCCCTTGTTGAAACTAGATAGCAATCTCAAATTCAATTCTTAGGTATATACTAAACACATAGGAAATTGATATTGCTTGTTTATATAATAATTTGAACTATATCTCAGGATTGCTCGGTGTGAATATATGGGTATTGATTTGAGACCCATTTGATATATATCAGTATTGATTGGGATTATAATTATTTGAAGTTTGCCCCTGGTTGTTTGACATTGTTTGTTTGGCTTAGTTTAGCAGTTATAAATTAGAGTTCACTCAGAGAATAAGTAATATTCTGAGGGGTTCCTTGGCAAGCCATATAAATTGGTAATTAAAAATAATTTGCATTGACTAAAATTATTTGGATTAATTGTTTTGTGCGTTGGGAACATACAGGTTTGGAATATTTTGGGGTTCCCTGAGAAGTGAATATTGTCCAGAAGGGTTCTGTATTGACCAATGTGTTGCGATTTGAAAATAAATTATACTTGTTAAAATAAATTAATTCTCATTATAAATATTACTTGATTTAGGGTTCAACAAGTAACATTTTGCAGGGTTCCTTGTGTCAAATAATTTAAGTTTATAGTGTTTTTGTTTTGCATTGTTGAACATTTTAATTAGAAGTCGATTGGACTTGCGTTTGTTTGTGAGTGTTTGTTGTTGCTGGCTACAGCCATGGCAAAGTGGACAGCCAAGATTAGGGCGGAGCTGAGATGGCTGTCCTCTGCGGTGCATTTGATAAGTAGACCCGACCGGACCGACGCTTTGCTGAAGCGATCGGCTGAGCTACCGGACCGAAGTGCGGTAGTTCAGAGTGCTTATGCAGCGCTTTTGGCGTTGGACGAAAAGATTGATGATTCGGTGGAGGCAGACATCACACAATTTTATGACTTGCATGATGAGCTGGTTCAGGCTGCGCACAAGGTGCAGCGGGGTCCTTTGACGGCGGAGACGCGATCACCGCCACCCCTGGCTCTCCTAGGACGTTTGCCAACCCTGGATTTGCCCCATTTTGACGGGGACTTAAAATGTTGGACCGCCTACCACGACTTGTTTTCAAGTCTGGTGGACGCCAGGACGGACTTGGCACCGAGCCAAAAGTTGGCATATCTTTTCTCCACCTTGAATGGAGAGGCACTTGAAATTACGCCACAGCCCAGGAGCTTTTGGAGAAACGATATGCCAACATTAGGCGTTTGGCAGACACCCATGTGGCACAAATTTTGGCGCTTCCTCACATTTATGGACGACAAAACTGAAAGAACAAAATGACAACTTTACAATAGCGCACCAGAATATAAACAGATTAAAAAACAAGACTTTCAAAATAGAATGCGAGTTGCAAGTTAATAGCAAGATCGACGTCTTATGTTTATCTGAACACTGGCTTACAAAAAACCAGCTTGAAGCCGTGAACATAATGAACTATAAGCTGAGTGCGGGTTTCAGCAGGACCCTGAAGAACGGCGGCGGAGTCTGCATTTACTCAAAGTCTTCACTGCTCACCATCGACCGCAAGGAAGTGTCCGACCTAAGTTTAGACTCAGTTTTTGAAGCATGCGCTGTCGAGTACGTTGGACTAGGTATGATCGTTATTTGCATCTATAAGCCCCCTCCCCCACCGGGTGAGTTAAACAACTTTAAATTATTTATCTCTAAATTAAACCAATTAATTGATCTTCCAATATTCAAGCAGTACAAAGTGACAATTTTAGGTGATTTCAACATCGACTTGCTTTCCAAAACAACTGAAAAAAAAGTTTTATTAGATTGTCTAAAAACAGCGGGGATGAGAGCTCTCGTCTCCTTCCCTACCAGAATATGTAAAACAACAAAAACTTGCATTGATCATGCCTACACCAACGTCCCGAGAGAGCATGTACTATCCGTAGAACCCTATGATATGTTTGTGTCTGACCATAAATGCATAATTGTTAACCTCGCAATAATTAAAACCTTACAACTTAACAATGTAACCTGGAAACGTATGTTCTCGGAAACAAACAAACATAACTTTATAAACTCGCTTTTTAACCACGATTGGGACCGTATTCTAAGTAAACAAATACGACCTGACATATTGTTTGATTCCATGGTTGACGTTATAACACACCTATATGACATTAATTTTCCACTAAAAAAATACCCATTACGTAACATATCTAAAGTTTGGGCAAGTGAATCAGTAAAGAGTGCGCGTAATCAGTTACGAATGGCTAAAACATCCGCAGCAAGTAGTAGTTCGACACCGTTACAACCTTTTTATGATTTGTTAGCGCTTGAGAGTATGTATGTTGCTGAACTAAGTGCGACTCGTAAACAATACATCAACAATTTAATATCAAAAAGCACTAATATCTGCCAAACATCATGGCGGGTGATAGCATCAGAAACGGGCAGAGGTAACGCAAAAAGCGATGCGCTTGACGTACTGATAAGTGAATCAGTAGGTCAGTCAGCTGAGTCCCGCGCCGCCGCCGCCGCCGCAGCGCTAAACCGGTTCTACATCGACGCCAACAAGAACACTGGAGCCCGCGCGGATATCCCTGCTGCATTACGCTACCTGAGTAAGTATGTACACAGGTACGCTAACCTTATTAAAATTGAACAGTTTGATATGCAACTTTTAGAAAAAGCGTTACAAAAAATTAAGCGTAAGGACTCTAAAGACATAAACGATATGTCCACACGGTCACTCAACCTAATACCTACATTTGTTATTAGTATACTTTGTAATTTATTTAATAGATGTATCGAAACCGGCACTTATCCCAGCAAATTAAAAAATATTAAAGTGCAACCGATTTACAAAGGGAAAGGAGAATTAAATTTATTAAAAAACTACAGGCCAATATCTCTTATTCCACTGTTTTCTAAGGTTTTTGTAAGTATTTTAAGCGACAAAGTAATGTCTTATTTTAATTCTAATAATTTAATAAACAGGCAACAATATGCCTACCAACCAGGCAGATCGACGATCGATGCAGCGCGAGACGTGGTAACCAGAGTGACCGGCCACCTCGACGCCGGGCAACAGGTGGCCGCCATATTCTGCGACCTGTCGCGCGCTTTCGAGCTGGTCGCCCATCCACTGATTTTAGCAAAGTTAGATCACTACGGCGTTAGGGGAAATTACCATAAAATTATCGCTTCCTTTTTAGAAGGTCGCAAGCAACTAACTTCTGTCCGCGGAGCTAGATCTAACCTGGTGGGACTTGGTGACTGTGCCGTACCTCAAGGTTCTGTTATGGGCAACAACCTATTCTTAATACTTATGAACGATTTCACAGCCGCCACCGATGATGCGGATTTTGTCATGTTTGCCGATGACGGCTGTGTAATCGTGTCAGCCTCAAATCAGCTGGAACTGAGATCAAAACTTACCAAGGTAATGAACGACATCGCATTATGGTTCTCAGTGAATGGAATGATACTAAACGTAGAGAAAACAAATATCATCCAGTTTTGCTTACGTGGCAAAAAAGAACACAACCTAAATATTGATTGCAATAACCAACTCGTTCCCCAAGTGGACGAAGTAAAATACCTTGGTCTTATCATAGACTCTGGATTAACATGGAATCCCCATACTGACTCACTATGCGACCGTTTGTCTTCCGCCTGTTTCGCGCTAAGCAGGCTACGCCCTAGTCTACATCCTGCCAACGTGAGGAAAGCCTATTTTAGCTATTTTCACTCCTTATTAACTTACGGTATTGAACTATGGGCAACTTCAGCCAACCGCGACAGGATATTTAGGCTTCAAAAGCGGGCAGTTCGCTGCATGCGTGGGGTCCCCTGGGATCACCCTGCTCGTGAACTGTTCAAGGATACCAAAATCCTCACCCTCCCGAGCTTGTACATTCTCGACGTAGCCAAGTATGTGAGACGTAACCTTGAACAGTTCCCGACGCGCGGTGATGCGCACAACTATAACACAAGGCGACGAGACGAACTGCGTCCACCATGTACCCGTCTAGCCAAGTCTAAAAAGTGCCTCCACTCAATGGGTCCTAAAATATATAACCATATACCCCTAGAGATTAAAAATGTGACTAATAATACATGTTTTACAAATAAACTTAAAACTAAACTTATGTCTGAAGCGTACTACTCCGTAGATGAATTTTTCAACGGCGTGCACTCTTGAACTGGTTCACAATCCCAAGATATGGAATCAAACAATATGAATTTAACCTACCATCTGTGATATAATTAAAAGACCCATCTGACAAAATTATCTAATACCTACCTAATATTATTTTTATACGAATGATGTTATGTTAATTATGTATGACTGTCCTAATAATACTGTTGACATGTAAAACTATGTTTTATAAAGGATTAAATGAAATGAAATGAAATGGGGTTGCCACGTTGCGGAGGGATTTGGTGAATCCCGTGATGGTGGCCTTGAATGCTTTACGACGGCTTGGCCTGCCGGTGGATGAATGGTCGTTCATGCTCTTGCATATAGTTTTGTCACGGTTGCCCACGGACTTGAAGCTCCGTTTTGAGTACAAGCACGGTGGGGGCAGTGCCACACAATTGCCACGTTTTGCGGACCTTGTCTCCTTTCTGGAGGAGGAGTGTCGGTTGGTGGACAACGCCGGGATTGAAGGCCCCTCGGGACCCTCGGCGGGACCTCCACGGGAACAGCGGCGTGTGGCTGCTCGCCCCCCTAAGCCAGGGGTGGTAGAGCCACGCCGCCCGCCCCTCCGATACGCGACGGCCCACGCGCCCCCAAGGTGCGTGTATTGCACGGATGATGGCCATTTGGTTGCAGCATGCCCCAGGTTCCTGCACAAGAGGGTGAAGGATCGGCGCGGTATCGCGAATGATCGCCGGTGGTGCTACTCCTGTTTGGGGCAGCATTTGCAGCGGGATTGCCTACGGTCTGAACCGTGCCCGCAGTGCCAAGGGAAACACCACCTGGTGTTGTGCGCCAACCAAAATGGTGGTAATCGGTTGGATGGTGCGGGACGTTCCCCCACGGGCGGGGGCCCGCTTCCCCATTACCCCCAAAGGGAGTCTCGTCGGGGCTCGCCGTCCACGCCCCTCCCCCATCTCCTCGTCCACAGGCCAGGTTCGCTGCTGCTTAGCGCAGCTCCCCGCCTCGGAGCTTCTCACCACCGTTGTGCGAACGACCGCGGTTGGAACGCCGCCCGCCCCAAGTTGGACGCCGCTCCGAGTGCTACGCGTCGACCTGGGCGCGCCCGGGTCGCTGCCCTGAGGTTCCGGCGGACCAGTACCTGGTGCGGTCCAATTGGGCGGTGCCAGCCCAACAGGACGGCGCCTATGAGGGTTGTTGGCGGCCCGATGAGGGACGCCCCCAATAGGTAGCTGCCGCCCGCTCCTCCACCACAGCCGCCCACCCTGAAACAGTACTCTTGCCAACTGTTTGTGTCAGGGTCTGGGGCCCGATGGGGAAGTCCTTGTTAGTTCGTGCCCTTTTGGATTCGGGTGCCCAGGGCTGTCTTGCGTCGTCTTATTTGGTGGAGAGATTGGGCCTCCCATGTAGACCCCGCCCCTCCGTCATCCACGGAATAGGTGGCCTTCAGGTGCAGGGTTCCATGGGGGAAATTAATGTTTGTTTTTCAACTGTCAATTGTGGGCCAGCCATTGTGGCCAAAGCGGTTGTGTTGAACGATATTTTGGGCAGCAACCCGCAGGTGGTTATCTCCCCTACCGCGGTGAAATTGACGTCAGAGTTGACCCCCGCTGACCCCCAATGGTTTGTTCCAGGACCTACAGACCTGCTCTTGGGTGTTGATGTTTTAGGTTTGATCTTGTCCGGGGACAAGCGGGTTTTACAACCCTGCGGTTTGATGGCTTTGCAAACCATTTTTGGTTACACCTTTTTTGGACCCGTGTTGAGGGGCTTGGTCCCACGGGTTGAAAATGAAATTGTTACCGTAGGGCTCTCGCTCTCGGACGCCGTCCAGCGTTTCTGGGAGGGCGAGGAGCCCCCCAAGGCTCCCAGAGTCGATCCAGCGGAACAAGAATGCGAATTGTCGTATCAGAATAATACGGGTCGCCTCGCTGATGGTCGCTTTGTTACTCGGTTGCCTATTAGGGCTGCACGCCCCCCTCTCGGTCAGTCTCATGCCCTAGCGGAAAAAAGGTTGTTGTCTATGGAGCGCCGAATGAAGAGGGATTCAGATCTCCGTGCTAAGTACATTGAGTTTATGCGCGAGTATGAGGCTTTGGGACATATGTCACGTTCGACTATTGATTGGCGTTCGCTCGAGCACTATTTTTTGCCCCACCATGCGGTTTTGAAGACGCCTGGGGGCAAAATTCGGGTGGTTTTTGACGGTTCGGCCCCTACGTCAAATGGGGTTTCCTTGAACCAGTGTTTGCACTCCGGTCCCAAACTGCACCGGGACATTTCGGATATCCTCACCAACTTCCGCCGTCATCAAATTGTTTTTGTGGCTGACATCCGAATGATGTTCCGCCAATCGGTTGTTCACCGAGATGACCGGCGTTATCAGATGATTTTGTGGCGTGAGCGACCTTGTGACCCTATGCGAGTGTACGAGTTGAACACTACCACGTACGGTCTTACCTCCAGTCCGTATATTGCCATCCGGACTTTGTTGGAGTTGGCTCATCGGGAGCGATTGAACTACCCCCGTGCAGCGGCCATCTTGGAAGATTCAGTATATGTTGATGATGTTTGCACTGGGGCTTCCACTGCTACGGAGGCTTTGATTTTACGGGATGAGTTGATTGCGATCCTGAAGTCAGGTGGGTACGAACTGCGTAAGTGGTTGTCAAATTGCCCTGATTTGTTGCGAGATCTTCCGGTGGAACATCAGCAGGATCCTCTCTTGTTCGAAGATGCGGACAACCCTAACTTGATTGCGGTCCTTGGCATACAGTACCAGCCCGTCCAGGATGTCTTCACTTATCGGGTTAAATTGGACCCCCCTAAGACCTGGACGAAGCGTTCGGTCTTGTCGACTGTTGCTCGGACCTTCGATCCTAATGGATGGATCACACCTGTCATTTTTCTGGCTAAGTGTTTTTTGCAGAAGCTGTGGATTGCGGAAGTTACGTGGGACGAACCTCTTCAGGGAGACTTGCTAACCGAATGGTGTTCGATTGTTTACTCACTTCCGGACGTGAACCGGATTTCCTTGCCCAGACTCTTTCTGCCATCCGGCAAGTGTAAAGATAGCCTCCACGGGTTTTGTGACGCGTCTGAACGAGGGTACGCGGCCGTGGTTTTCTTGCGGACTATTAGCCTATCCGGTCATGTGGGACTACATTTGATAATGGCCAAGAGTAAGGTGGCTCCTATCAGGACTAGGTTAACTATTCCTAAGTTGGAATTGTCGGGAGCAGCCCTCCTTACGAGGCTCCTCAATCATGTTTGTGATACTTTGGGTCGTACCGTGGAGATTTCAGATGTTTTTGCCTGGACTGATAGTGAGATCGTTCTTTGTTGGCTTCGCACCTCCGTGCATAATTTAGAGGTTTTTGTTGCGAATCGGATTTCACAGATCCAGAGTTCAGCGACCCCGCTGATTTGGCGACATGTTCCAGGGGAACTGAACCCCGCTGACTGCGCTTCGCGAGGCTGCGAGGCTCCGGTACTTGTAAACCATTCCCTGTGGTGGGGACCAGATTGGTTGTCGCATCCTGCGGCATCTTGGCCCCAGAATCGGTTCTCTTCTCCAGAGGCGTTGCCAGGTTTACGTGTGGGCGTTATGGAAATGCAACCTGTCTACGACTTGAATCCTCTGTTGGAGAGGTACAGCTCTCTGTCGAAATTGATTGGGGTTACCGCGCGGATCCGACGTTTCTTGCTCCACGCACGGAACCCAGCTCAGAGGGCATTGACCACGGAATTGGCCTTGTCGCCATTGGAACGCCAAGAGGCCCTGCTATTTTGGGTTCGTGTGGTGCAAGTGGAGCACTTCGAACCGATTATTGACGCGCTTAAAGGAGGATCGAGAATTAAGGGTTCGATCGCTCGTCTGAATCCATTTCTCGACGCATCGGGTTTGCTTCGAGTCGGCGGACGACTTCGAAACTCGAACTTGCCCTATGGAGCTCGCCATCCTTTGTTGCTCCCCAAAGGGGGGACTTTGGTCAGTTTGTTGGTGTCTGATCGACACGTTGCTAACGCTCACGCAGGCTGCAATGCCCTTGTAGCCATTTTGCAGCGTGAATTTTGGATTTTGTCTGCCAGACGCACTATTCGCGGCATTATCTTCAGATGTATGCCGTGCTATCGTTTGACGGCCACCCCCACGCAGCTCATGATGGGGGATCTGCCCTCCGACAGTCTCGGAGAGTCGACCATTTGCTTGTGTGGGCACGGACTTTGCCGGCCCCTTTTTGGTAAAGACCTCGCAGCTTCGCAACGCTCGATCTGTCAAAGCGTACTTGTGTGTGTTTGTCTGTCTGGCCTCCAAGGCCGTTCACTTGGAACTGGTAAGTGCCCTCAGCACGGAAGCGTTTCTTGCGACGCTAGGTAGATTTGTATCCCGCCGGGGACTGCCATCTCTGATCCGCTCTGATAACGGCACCAATTATAAAGGCACTGACCGTTACTTGAATGAAATTTGTAATTATTTGAATAGTGATAAGGATAATTTAAGATTTGCAATGTCTCGAATGGGCATTAAGTGGCAATTTGATCCCCCTGTTTGCCCACATTGGGGTGGTATTTTTGAGGCTGTTGTAAAAGTTACAAAAACGCATCTCCGCCGAGTTATTGGTGAAACGATTTTAACGTTCAAGGAACTTGCTACGGTATTTTGTAAAATTGAGGCTGTCCTCAACTCGCGCCCTCTCTGCCCTGTCTCGTCGGACCCAAATGACCTGGAAGCATTGACTCCTGGTCATTTTTTGATTGGCCAGCCCCTTACCGCGCTGCCGGAGTACCCCTTCAGGGAGGTAAAATCATCACGCTTAAGTCGGTTTGAGTTGCTACAGCAGATGACCCAAAGCTTCTGGCATCGTTGGTCGCTAGAATATTTGCACATCTTGCAGCAGCGCGTTAAGTGGACTGACAAAACTGATCCTCCTCACGTTGGAGATCTTGTACTAGTTAAGGAATCTAATTTATTACCTTTGTATTGGCGTCGTGGACGCATTGTAAATTTGTTGTATGGGTCTGACGGGGTCCCCAGGGTTGCGGAGGTTATGGTCGGAGATTCGGTTTTGAAGCGAGCTGTAGCGAGCTTAGCCCGCCTGCCCATTTATTAGCAGACAGAGCTCCTCTGCCTGGAGCGGGGGATTGTTCGATACCAGTCTTTTATCGCGGGTATCACTCGGTTGATAATCGGGAAAGAAAAAGACACGTCACTATTTGACGTTTGACGTCTGTCATTTTTGTAGTATAACCTAGAATTTGACCGGGTTGGAGTGAACCACCCATGCTTTGATTTGTATTTTGATTTTTGAGAAAGCATTCGGGACATTTGATTTATGTTCATTGGAATCAGTTCATAATTGAGGCCAGGCGCTCCTATCGAGGAGTTTTGTTTTTGCCTGCCAGTGTTTGGAGCCTGAAGTGATAAAGTTAGTGACGGTAGTTTGGTGGGCTATCATCAAGGAGCCAGGAAGTGTTCACCAGGACACGCAACGGCCTCGACACACACACTAAACCTCATACACTCAGATACACATATCGAAGCCGCCCTGTCCAGCTTCCATCAAGGTAAAAGCACGTTTTGTTTTGTACCGGACCGATACCTGGCGCATCTTCGGTATGCCACGCTTCTTGGA
Organism: Epinotia ramella; assembly: GCA_947578815.1. Classification (NCBI taxonomy): domain Eukaryota; kingdom Metazoa; phylum Arthropoda; class Insecta; order Lepidoptera; family Tortricidae; genus Epinotia; species Epinotia ramella. Next base: position 209,340 of record CANPUT010000052.1, on the reverse strand, counting down.
AGCTATAGCTTAGCGGGGTTATACCGGTCGTTCTAGTCCAGGCCTCTATTCGGGTCAGGAACTCGTCAGGCCCAGCCCTGGCTTCAACCGAGTAGAGACTTGCGAGCCCGGGCTAGTAGCGAACAGTGACCTTCGTGGCCGTCCGCCGATAGCGTCTCCTTATGACTGACATGAGATGACTATGACGTCGGTGGTATATCCATTTTAATTAAGTATACGTATTATCTTTAATTCATACCTAAAAGGAAAAACTGCCCTATCCGGTGCTGATGGAGCCGGCGCATCTCGCCATTCACCACCGAATGCCGGAAAATGAACGCATCGTGGACCCGCTCCGGACATTGGGCATTCACATTCAGAATGCGGCAGTCTGCATCTGCCACCTAAAATATAAATGTAGTTTTAGTTTAGTGCAGTAAACCTACTCATTCAACAATTATTCCACGAATCTATAATCAGGTACCTATATATTTGTAGGCTACTTATACACATTTTAGATTTTACACTTATACATTTCTATAGTTGCATGTTTAAACATATTTATTTACAATTCTTAACTTATACCTATTTACATACCTACATATATACACACTTATATAAATATACATATATAAATTATATATTACGCTTATAGAAATATATATATATATGCCAACCAGTTTGTCGATATCGATATACGTATATCGATATACTGCATCGACCTCACCGTCGCCCTAGCGGGCAGCTGGTTATCGTCAAGCGCGGCGTCCGCGCATCAGAGGTCAATAGTCAGTCAAAGCCTAGTTTCGACGCGGAGCGCATGTTTCTCTTGACCGCTAAACAATAGCCGCGATCTACATATGTGCTTGCTTTCTCACTCGCTTATTATTTATTTCTATCTTCCGAACTGTATTCTCGCTTTAAGACTTTCTTCTATTAATAGTGCCTGTGCTTTCTACCCTTCTGTGCCTTCTGTTTTGCTTGTGTATGGATTTCGTGTGTACTCGGACAATATACATTGAACTGTAAGTTTCGTGCATTTATTATTCACAAACTCTTGCGGCATAGTAAACGCCCTTAAACACTTACACTACAATGGTGACCCCAGGTTCGAGCCAAGAAAGGGGAATGAAAGAGAATCTCGGGACAAACCCGTCAGCACCGAATAGTGAGGGGACAAAGTCGATAGAGGCGGGCAATGTTTTTAAGGTCGGCGTTAGAGTGCCACCGTTCTGGGCAGAAAAACCGGAGATTTGGTTCGCGCAGGTCGAGGGGCAATTTAATATTTCTGGTATCACTAGCGATTCCACGAAGTTTAATTATGTCATTGCCCACCTCGACAATCAGTATTCCCGCGAGGTGAAGGACATAATTATAAACCCGCCCGCGACCCAGAAATATGAGAAACTCAAATCTGAGCTTATCAAGAGGCTAGGCATATCCAACGAGAGGAAGACCAAGCAGCTGCTGATGCATGAGGAGCTCGGGGATCGCAAACCGTCCCATTTCTTCCGGCACCTCAAGGATTTAGCAGGGCCTGCAGTGCCAGATGACTTCATCAAATCTATCTGGACAAGCCGCCTCCCTCATGGAGTGCAGATGGTGCTCGCAGGTCAACCAGCTGCGTCTTCACTTGAAGATCTCTGCGACCTAGCTGACCGCGTCAACGACTTGGCCTGCTCTTCGCCTCAAGTAGCGGCCGTGAGTAGCAGAGCTCCCGGTTCAGTTCCTGGTGACCTTGCCAGGGAAATCGCAGAACTTCGGAAGCAGTTCCAGCAGTTCCAGGCGTTCGCATCGGGCAGGAATAGCAGACCTAGAGCACGTGCATCTTCTGGCAAGCGAAACGCTTCGAGGCAACGATCCCAGTCGAATTACCGTAAATATCCTCTCTGCTGGTACCACGGGAAGTTCGGCGACGACGCCAGCAAGTGCGTTCGGCCATGTGACTTCAAGCCGGCGGAAAACTCGAAGGGCAGTCGATAATGGCGGCTGACGATTGCCCATCGACACCCACTGGTCGCCTGTTCATCACTGACCGTACTACAAAGACGCAGTTTTTAGTCGACACCGGAAGCGACCTCTGCGTCTATCCACGGTCGGCATTGTGTGACCGTCGTTCTCGGACTGGTTATAAATTGTGTGCTGCGAATGGTTCTGACATTGCTACTTATGGTTATGTAAATTTAAACCTAGATTTTGGCTTACGTAGGTCTTTTGTATGGCGTTTTGTAGTGGCCGACGTAACCAAGCCAATCATTGGAGTTGATTTTTTAAATTATTATAGCCTAATCGTAGATTGTCGAAATAGACGTTTGATAGACAATTTAACTTCTATAGCTTCCATTGCTACTGTAGCCAATTGTAAAAACGTGTCCTCCGTTAAAGTCGTAACTGGCGAGTCTCGATATCATAAAATTCTTGAGAAATTTCCAGAAATTACTCGACCAGCCGGTAGGCATAACACCATTACACCACACAACACTGTCCATCACATTCGTACGACACCAGGTCTCTCTCTCTTTGCCACCCCATCGTTTAGCTCCCGACAAGCTAAAAATCGCCCAGGAAGAGTTCCGGACTATGCTGGCTAGCGGTACAGCCAGGCCGTCCGAAAGTTCCTGGTCTTCGCCTCTCCACCTGGCTCCGAAGAAGGGAAACGGATGGCGCCCCTGTGGAGATTATCGCGGTCTAAATGCTCGCACGGTGCCTGACAGGTATCCGATTAGGCATATTCAGGACTTCGCGTACGACATTGCTGGTAGTAAGGTATTTAGTACACTTGACTTAGAAAAAGCTTATAATCAGATACCTGTCAATCCCGACGACATCCCTAAGACCGCCATTACCACTCCCTTCGGGCTATACGAGTTCCCTTTTATGGCGTTTGGTCTCCGGAACGCAGGTCAAACGTTTCAACGATTCGTTGACGAGCTCACCAGGGGACTCGATTTCGTCTACGCTTACCTGGACGACTTTTTAGTTTATTCTAGGGACGAAGCCGAGCATGAGGAGCACCTGCGAATCGTTTTCAGTAAGCTGAAGGAGTATGGCATGCTGGTAAATACCTCTAAGTGTGTCTTGGGGGTTCATGAGGTGACATTCCTAGGGTACCAGATCTCAGTCAGCGGATGCAGACCCCTGGAGTCAAAGGTGCAGGCAGTCATGGACTTCCCACCTCCAACTAACGTCAAACAGCTCCGAGGCTTCTTAGGGATGCTTAATTTTTATAGACGGTTTCTTCCACGAGCAGCCCAGATACAAGCCCCACTACACGCACTGTTGACGGGTTCCGTCAAGCGATCCCATCCAGTCAACCTCGCAGGGGACGCCTTGGAAGCTTTTCAGGCCTGCAAAGAGAGCTTATCAAACGCAGCCATGCTAGCACATCCTGACTGCTCAGCAAAACTAGCAGTAGTCACGGATGCGTCTGATAAGGCTATTGGTGCAGTGCTCCAGCAATTTAAGGACGGTGCATGGGAGCCATTGGCCTTCTTTTCCAGAAAGCTTAGCCCATCAGAGACTAAATACTCGCCTTACGATAGGGAGTTACTGGCCATATACGAGGCTATAAAATATTTTAGGAACATGCTCGAGGCTCGTCATTTCATCGTCTATACTGACCACAAGCCGATCAGTTTCGCATTCCATGAAAGGAAGAACAACTGTTCGCCAAGGCAGTATAGACACCTCGACTTCATATCACAGTTCACGACAGACATCCGCCACATAAGTGGCAAAAATAACGTGGTAGCTGATGCCTTGTCGCGAATTGAGGAACTAAAAGCACCTGTCAGCCTCGAGATGATAGCCCAACATCAAGTCTCCGACTCTGAACTCCAACAGCTTTTGGACAAGGGATCTTCGTTGCAGCTACAGAAACTCCATGTTCCTGGAAGCCAAGAACCGTTGTACTGCGATGTCAACACACTGGCTACCAGGCTCTACGTACCAAGGTTTCTGCGTAAGCAAGTTTTCGATAGCCTGCATTCACTGAGTCACCCTGGCAGTAACGCTTCAGCGAAGCTAGTTTCCGAACGTTTCGTTTGGCCAGGAGTAAAAAAAGACTGCAGGGAATGGGCGCGTTCTTGCTTGCCGTGCCAGCGAGCTAAGGTCAACCGTCACGTGACTTCCTCTCTGGGCACATTCAATTTACCGCGCGCCCGTTTCAGACAGATTCATATAGACCTTGTTGGGCCCCTGCCACTTTCTCAGGGCTATCGATATTGCCTCACAGCAGTAGATCGCTTTACTCGCTGGCCAGAGGCAGTACCGATAGAAGACGATATAATAAGATAAATTGGAACAGTGTGTTGTCGGAAAAAAATAACCTAAACCAAAACTTTCAGGCATTCCACAATATATTACAAAATATTCTAAATACCTATTTACCAAAGAGACATATTAATCTAGTACCTACCACCCATAAAAAAACATGGCTAACAAAAGGCCTAAAACTCGCTTGCCGACATAAACGACAACTGAAAAGCTTTGTCAATACTACAAATAACTTAATAATTCATGACTATTATAAAAAATACGAGAAGATCCTCAAAAAAAGTATAAAAAAGTCAAAGAAATTAAATCATATCAACGAAATAAAAAGATCTAATAATAAAGTAAAGACTATGTGGACACTTATAAATAACATAACCCGCAGAAACAAAAAACACATCTACAAAAATATTACATTAAAAATAGACAATATTATTGATATGTATTGGATGTGGGTAGATTAAGATCTACATACCTACCGACCAACGTGAAATAAAACAGTCTTGAATATACCAGCGTGCTGTGTTATTTGTCTCCCGATTAAGATACCTAGTACAGGATATTTGGCGAACGAGGATGTCGAAAACATTGCCTTTAAACGTTAAGGAGTTTAATCTACGCTCGGGAAAGTGGAATACATATATAAGTCAGCTATCTGCGTGGTTTGATATAAGTGGCGTAAAACCGGACACCCGGGCGAGGTACCTCATCGCAGTGGTCGGAACCGAGACTTTAGACTTAATTATAGATTTGTGCTATCCATCGGAGCCGGATGAAGTGAGTTACGATGATATAGTGTCAAAAGTGCGAGAACATTTGTCACCTAAGCGGTCGGAGTTGGCGGAGCGTATGTGTTTTCGGGCGTGCAAGCAAACGACAGACCAGTCAATTAGCGAATACGTGGCGCAGCTCAAACAACTCGCGCAAAGGTGTAACTTCACGGGCACTACATATCTAGAAGAGAACTTGCGCGACCAGCTGGCATACGGGATGAGAAGTGACGCGATTCGTTTTAGACTGCTAACGGAGACCAAACTAACGTTTAGCCGCGCGGTAGAAATAGCGACGTCGCTCGAGGCGGCGGATCGAGACTCGAAAGCGAGTGGACCCGGCGGCGCCGGAGCCACGACATCGACGGCGATGTCGGTGAAGGACGAAGGCGTGCACGCGGTGCGCGCCGGCCGCGGCGGCGGCGGCGGCGGCGGCAGCGGCGGCGCGCGCGCGCCCGCGCGTCGCAGGGAACCCACGGCGGCGCCGCGCGAGCGCTGCCCACGGTGTTTGGGACCTCATCCTCCTCAGCGCTGTTCTTTCATCAACACGGAGTGCTACGTGTGCGGCAAGAAAGGACATATAGCGAAAGCGTGTAGGAGACGAAAGACTCATAGCGTCAACGCGTGTACGGAGTCTATTGGGCACGGAAGCGAGGACGAGCCCGAGGTAGACGACGACGAGTACGACGTGCCGCTGTACGTGGTGGGCGGCGACGCCGACGACGGGCCGTGGTGGCGCACGGTCAAGGTCAACGGAGTAAATGTAAGAATGCAATTGGACAGTGGATCGGCGGTAAGCGTCGTGTCTTACGAATTATGTAGTGAGCTATTTAAAAATGTTAAATTAGTACCTACAGCCATGAATTTAAAAATGTATTCGGGACAAAAAATTGTACCAAAGGGCACACTTCCATGTGAAGTAATTTATTGTAAAAAAACCGTTACCAATTTGAGTTTAGTCGTAGTCGATTCTAAGGGTAGCCCTCCCATTATGGGACGTCGGTGGATGACGGCGTTAGGTATCGAGTGTAACGCTAAACCGGTATATAGTACTCAATGCGAGCGCGAGGGCGTGTGGAAGCAGCTCGCGCGAGCGTTCCCACAGGTGTTCGCGCCGGGAACGGGCAAGTTCACAGGTAAACCCATCCAGCTGACAGTGGAGCGCGACGCGCGGCCCGTGCTGTGCAAGCCGCGGCCCGTGCCGCACGCGCTGCGCGCCACCGTCGAGGCCGAGCTGCGGCGCCTGCAGGCCGACGGAGTCATCTCCCCGGTCGAGACCTGCGAGTGGGGGACGCCCGTCGTGCCCGTCATCAAGCAGTCCGGCGAGGTAAGGTTATGCGGAGATTTCAAAATAACGCTAAACCCGGTGCTGGAAGACGATAAATACCCGATTCCCCGTATAGACGAAATCTTCTCAAATTTACAGGGAGGTCAGCTTTTTAGCAAAATAGACTTGAGTCACGCTTACCAGCAGTTACCACTTACGGAAGAAGCGAAGCAGTTATGTGTGATAACCACGCATAAGGGTAGTTTTTGCTACAATAGATTGCCTTTTGGTATTAAGTGTGCTATGAGTAAATTTCAACGAGTGCTCGATAATTTATTTAAGAATATGAATTTTATTGCGGTGTATTGCGATGACATTTTGGTAACGGGAACCGATCATGCCGACCACTATAACCGATTACTGTCGGTATTTAAAATATTGTCAGAAGCAGGGTTGAGAGTAGCGGAAAAAAAGTGCACTTTTTTCCAAAAGTCGGTCTCGTACTTAGGGTATGTCATCGATGCGAAAGGCCTTAGTACACAACCGAGCAAAATTAATGCAGTGCAGACCGCCCCAATACCGGACACCGTTTCCCGCCTAAAGGCATTTTTAGGGTTAGTCAATTATTATGCAAAGTTCATACCCAATATTAGTACAGTATTGCATCCATTATATGAATTGCTTAAAAAGCAAAATAAATTTGTGTGGACTAGGGAATGCAATGAGGCGTTCAATAAGGTCAAAGCGTTGCTAGCAGCAAAGCCGGTGCTGGCTCATTATGACCCGGAAGCTCCTCTTCGGGTGTATTGTGACGCGTCCCCGTACGGGGTGGGCGCGGCGCTGATGCAGCCGGGCGCGGGGGGCGAGCGGCCGGTGGCGCACGCGTCGCGAGCGCTGTCCACACCTGAGCGGAACTATGCGCAAATATGCCGTGAAGGGTTGGCTATCATTTTCGCCGTTAAAAAATTCCACCATTATTTATTTGGTAGGCCGTTTACCTTAGTGACAGATTGTAAACCGTTGTCCCATATTTTTAGTCAGAATAAAAGCATTCCTCAAATGGTGGCGGGACGTTTGCAACGGTGGGCCGTTATTCTAAGCGGGTACGACTATAAGATAAATTGTGTCAAATCCGGCCAGAACTGTTTTGCTGACCATCTATCGCGCCTTCCATTAGACGTTATTAAGGACGAGCGAAAGGGAAAGGAGTCGTGCGAATTTTTGAACTTTATCGAGGACGGTATATCGGTTAATCATAAAGATATAGCTAAAGCGACCCAGCAGGACCCCATAATAAACAAAGTGTTTAACCATTTAGGTAGGGGCTGGGAGTATTGCGGAGACGAAGATATCAAGCCATATTGGCGGGTGCGCGATGCATTAAGTCGCGAGCAGGGGTGTATCATGTTCGGATACCGTGTAGTAGTGCCGGAAGCGCTGCGCGGGCGCGTGCTCCGCGAGCTGCACGCGGCACACAGCGGCGCCGTGCGGACGAAGGCTCTGGCTCGAGCCTACGTTTGGTGGCCAGGACTGGGAGCAGATGTGGAGCGCATGACGGCGGCGTGTGCCGTGTGCGCGGCGGAGCGCCCGACGCCAGCGCGGGCGCCGACGCACCCGTGGGAGTGGCCGCAGGACAGGTGGTACCGGGTACACGTAGACTTCCTTACGCCGTCAGCCGGTACGTATTACTTTGTCCTGATCGATGCCTACTCTAAGTGGATCGAAGCAAGCAAAATAAAGGGGACACGAGCCACAGATACCATAGCTAAAATGCGCGAAATATTTGCTCGCTTCGGAAATCCTCATGAGTTGGCGTCAGACAACGGGCCTCCGTTCACGAGTGGCCAGTTTGAAGCATATTTGAAGAGAGAAGGCATTCGTCACATCCGCATTTCTCCGTACAAGCCGAGCAGCAACGGGGCGGCCGAAAAGACAGTTGGACTAATTAAAAAGTGTCTAAAAAAGGCAGAGCGAGATAATGTGGACGTAGACGAGGCCTTGCAAGTCTATTTGCTGAATCATCGATGCACGCCACACTCCACAACGGGTAAATCACCGGCAGAGTTAATGTTGAAACGCAACATACGTAATCGCCTCGACCTTCTGCGGCCAGATCCGCGAGAGTATGTGCGAGAAGTTCAAAGAAAACAAATGAGTAAGGAGGCGACGACTCGGGAATTTCAGGTGGGTGAAAAAATAATGTATCGCGTCTATCAACAAAACAAGCACTTTTGGGCCACTGGGTCAATTATGGAGCGTGTAGGGCCACTAACATACCGTATACGCGGGGCCGATGGGAGTGAACACAAAAGGCACGTAGATCAATTATTGGCAAATCGTAGTAGCGAGGATGATAACGGTCACAAAATTATAACACGGTATTGTGATGCAGATGGATCGAACCCGGCGACAGCGCTAGGCCGGGCGGCTCGCGCCACCGCTGAGTCACCTCGCGCGCGCGATCCGTGTTATACAAGCCCACCTATAGAATCTATACCGATAACTATAGCTAGACGTGTTCGTCGTCCACCGATAAGGTACGGGTTTGAATAAATAAAATTTGTAGAAGGAAAATATAGTTTATATTGTTATAAATGTTACATTCATGCCATTTACTTGGTGTTACGCGTACAGGAATAACTTTTAAGATTGCGACGTAGTAGTTGGTGACCATTAGGTACATAAATACTATGTACTAGTTACTTATAATTACCATTGTATAAAAAGTAGATTTACAGTACCTACGCAGTGTTTAGTTTAAGTCTACTCCTAAATATGTTTCGTAAAACGTTTGTTCATTAATTATAGGTTAATAGTTGCGAGCCGTTAACCATAACATAAAAAAAAAATTAAGTAATACTCGTAATGACTGATTTTAGAGATCGTAGAATAACAACTTATTCCTAGATTAAATATCGTGATTATCATGACTAATCTCGGAATAAGGTGTATTAAGGGATATTCGAATTGATATTGTAAACAATGTTAGATTTACGTTGGTAGACTATAAGTAAGCTAATTTAAGGGGGGAAGGATGATATGTATTGGATGTGGGTAGATTAAGATCTACATACCTACCGACCAACGTGAAATAAAACAGTCTTGAATATACCAGCGTGCTGTGTTATTTGTCTCCCGATTAAGATACCTAGTACAGGATATTTATTTTAGAATCGCCCCTGCAAATAGCAAACCTGTTTAACGAGCACTTCGCATCGGTGGGTGAATCATCGGCTCCCGCGCCGTGCTCCCCGGCTGCGGCCGCGGGAGCGACAACACCGCGCATCGGACGCCCTGTTATTTATCCTACTACCAATTCAATCTATATTAGTCCAGTCAATGAAGACGAAATAACTAAATTGATACGTAAACTAAAAAATAAAAAAAGCTATGGTATTGACGAACTTCCACCTGCTTTAATAAAACAATGCAATGCTGAACTAGCAGCTCCACTAACTAGACTGATAAACCAATCTTTTGACGAAGGCGTCTTCCCGGAACTACTCAAAATAGCCAAAATTAAACCAATCTTAAAACCAGGCGGAACTGCAAACAACCAAAATCAATACCGACCTATTGCTCTGCTACCTTCCGTGTCAAAAATTTTTGAAAAAACGATGGCAAATCGGTTATATAAATTTCTCGAAAAATATAACGTCTTAGACTCAAATCAACACGGATTTCGAAAATGCCATTCAACAACTTTAGCAGTATACAAATATATAACACATATCTTAGAGCACTTAAAAGTGAAACAATATAGTATAGGTCTACTCTTAGACATGACCAAGGCATACGACAAAGTATCCCACGAAATCTTACTGGCTAAACTATACGGCATGGGAGTACGCGGCATGGCCCACAAATGGTTCCAATCATACCTACAAAATCGGAAACAATACGTCCAAATAGATTATTACGACCACCAGAGCCGAGAGGCAGCGAGCGTAAACTCCCAACTACGTCAGACCACTTGCTCCCTCCCTCAAGGAAGTATTTTGGCCTGCACCCTATTCTTAGCGTATATCAACGACCTGCCTAAAATTTTGGATATAAGTACAAAATGTGTCATGTTTGCAGACGACGTCTCTTTGCTATTTAGCGCTATGGACAGTACCGAAGCTAACCGAAAACTTTCGACCCTTTTACACACTGTCAAAAAATGGCTTGCCGAGCATAATTTAGATATAAACATACAAAAAACAAAAATCATTCAATTTAAACCGATACAAAGAAAATCATTAGAATTGGAACTACAAATACACAACAATACAATAGAAGAGGTAAATGATTTCAAACTGTTGGGTATAACTATAGATTCAGGGCTAAACTGGAAAGCGCACATCCAAAGTCTCAAAATAAAATGCCCTTGGCATATTAAAAGCAAATACAGATTTTCAGTCGGCTTTATCGGTATACTTTGCATATATTTATTCTGGCCTCCGATATGGCGTACTTCTCTGGGGAGATAGCACAGACGCCAAAGAAATATTCGTCCTGCAAAAAAAGTGTATACGAATCTTAGCGAATGTACACATTCCTAACAGCTGCCGCCCTTATTTTATCAAATACAAACTGTTGACACTACCCTCAATATACATATTGGAGGCTGCACTTTTTGTCAGACAACATACAGAACTATTCCCACCGAAAATCGATACTTACAAAACTAGAAGTCAGTATAGAAATAAGCTGTTACTACCTAGATCTAACTTAGCTATGTATAAGAATGGACCACAGTATAAATGTATTCAAATTTTTAATAAAATCCCTAATGCTATCAAATACGAACTAAATGATAAAACCTTTAACTCAAAACTGAAAAGCCTATTAATAGAAAATTGTTATTACACAGTCAACTCATTTCTTGAAGATAATACGTTCGATAAATATGACACCGAATTAGTATAGGATCTTTAACTTGTAACTTGACATATCGCTGCTACCACTTTATTATTCATTGACATTAAATAAATATTTACTATAATGAAATGAAATGAAAATAATTTAATCCAGTACTAGTCCATATAAGCAAATACATCAGAATAATTAAATTAAATACAAATGATACAAAATAGATTAAATTATACTTAATTATTACAAAATGTTATTAATAATAATTATATATATATGTATAATAATTAGGCAAATTAACCCAATCGGCCATTATTGTAACGGTGTTTTGTTGACGTTGCTATGTTGGAGTTCCTAAATTAATTCATAAAGGTTATTAAACTACCTACTGATACGTCAATTTATTATATTATCTTACAATTAGACTAGCATTAATAGAATAGAACCGTATTATTGTTTGCCCCTACAGGGTGTCATAAACTGGCCAATGATTGTAACACCTTACTCGTATTACGTATATGACAATGCAATATTGCCTTTATTTAAAAATGTACAATTTTATGCCTCGAACATAAGTGCCAGAATGCGGTTAATTTAATTTAATGCATGTGTGTGTAGTAGTAGCTTTAATTCGCCTAGAAGTAGCTTTAATTTTAAGAAATACTTGCTGTGCCCTAACAGGGTTCATGTGTGAACCCACCCTAATGTAACACCTTTTTGTACCACATGGAAACTATGCAATAAATGAATTAAATGAATTAAATGAATTAAATGAATTAAGATATCACGGCAGAAACCGTTGCAAAAGCACTGCTGTCTACCTGGATTGCTCGATTTGGCTGTCCTGTAAGCATTACAACTGACCGCGGCCGTCAGTTTGAGTCGGCCCTCTTTCAATGTTTAGCTAGGATAGCCGGCTTCGAGCATAAAAGGACGACAGCTTACCATCCGGCTTGCAACGGTTTGGTTGAGCGTTTCCATCGCCAACTTAAGGCGGCTATAGTCTGTCATGCAAATGACAGATGGACCGAGTCGTTGCCGTGGGTCCTTCTAGGAATACGTACGTCTTTTAAAGAAGACTTACAAGCGTCTTCGGCCGAGCTGGTTTACGGAGAGCCGTTAAGACTACCCGGCGAGTTCTGGGAGCCAAGCACTGGCATGACTTCAGACTTGTCAGATTTTTCCGCTAGACTCAGAAGCTATGTTGGCAAATTACGGCCCGTTCCTGCTTCACGCCATGGTACGCCTAGAGTGTTCGTGCACAAGGAACTGGGAACCTGTAGTCATGTCTTCCTTCGCGATGACACTATCAGAGGTTCCCTCACACCAGCTTACTCCGGTCCCCACAAAGTACTCGCCAGAGATGCCAAGGTTTTTAAAATACTCCTCAAGGGCAAAGAAGTGTCTGTTTCCATTGACAGGCTCAAACCAGCTTTTACACTGGACAGCGTTAAACCCACTCCCACGCCAGAAGTACCTCAGAACAAAACAACTCGCTCAGGTCGCGTAGTTAAATTTCCAGACTATTATCGTCCCTGAGGGACTCTGGTGGGGGGTGGTGTAGGCTACTTATACACATTTTAGATTTTACACTTATACATTTCTATAGTTGCATGTTTAAACATATTTATTTACAATTCTTAACTTATACATATTTACATACCTACATATATACACACTTATATAAATATACATATATAAATTATATATTACGCTTATAGAAATATATATATATATGCCAACCAGTTTGTCGATATCGATATACGTATATCGATATACTGCATCGACCTCACCGTCGCCCTAGCGGGCAGCTGGTTATCGTCAAGCGCGGCGTCCGCGCATCAGAGGTCAATAGTCAGTCAAAGCCTAGTTTCGACGCGGAGCTCATGTTTCTCTTGACCGCTAAACAATAGCCGCGATCTACATATGTGCTTGCTTTCTCACTCGCTTATTATTTATTTCTATCTTCCGAACTGTATTCTCGCTTTAAGACTTTCTTCTATTAATAGTGCCTGTGCTTTCTACCCTTCTGTGCCTTCTGTTTTGCTTGTGTATGGATTTCGTGTGTACTCGGACAATATACATTGAACTGTAAGTTTCGTGCATTTATTATTCACAAACTTTTGCGGCATAGTGCACGCCCTTAAACACTTACACTACATATTGAAAGGCCTTTCCAGACATTGAGGCGATAACAAGTAGCTAGCAAAGCTAGTATAATTATACTATACACACATTGTACATGTTATTGTATTGTTTCTCTTTTTAACTGCTTTGTTTGTGTGAGGTGTGCAATAAAGAGTATTTGTATTGTATTGTATTGTATTGTATACTTATAATTCAGGATTTTATCTATCTACAGATAACACCAGTTTCTATGAGGTCTCAAACTTACCAACTGCACATTGATGCTATGCGTGCCCTTTCGGTTAATATACTGCAGCCCTTCTGGCCGCCGAGGCGGGAATATCGACACATGGGTGCAGTCTACTGCACCCAGTATCTCAGGCAGACCAAACTTCTGAAGGAAGCCGGACGCTACCTGCTGCCGGGCCGCCTCCGTACCGGGGAAGACTACCCATCTTGGTTTCAATCTGCGGAACAGTTATGACCGTATACAATAAAATACAATACAATAGCCTTTTATTCGGACATAAAATTTTACATGGAAGTGTTCTGCTATGGAGCTTAATCCTAGATTTCACTTTTCTTCTTCTGTGTGCCCGCTTGCCAAGTGGCAAAGGCCTCCTCCAATCTTCTCCATTTTGTCATTGGAGGGTTTGGAGGGTTTTGGTCGGATAAACCATGGGGACCAGCAGGGTATTACCATATATGACCATGATTAATTAACTAATTATCCTATCCTACCCTATACTATTACACAAGAAATATTTGTATATAAATATATATACTTGTAATCACGTTCTCGAAAAGGACTCAAACAATTTCGATGAGATTTGCAGTACAGGAGTTTGTGGGGGTGGAAATCGATCTAGCTAGGTCCCATATCTGGGCATCTGGGAAAAATAGTTTTCTCCATATTTTTACCCTATCGTCCGGGGACTGTAAGCTCATTATTATTGCATAATAATTTGTTGACTAATCAAATGGACGTAACAGTACATTTACAGGTAGTCAAATTCATGTCGATATGAAAGGTATATGATATTCTAATTTAATTTAATATCTATAAATTAACTCACTCTTGGTTTATGGCTGCAACAACTTTGCCAAGATACTTTGACATTGTGGTTTGAGCCAAGCAGAGGTTGTGGTCCTGGCCCACACCTCTCTGGTAGCTCCCTGCAGCCATAAACATTACAGCAGAAAGCACCTGCAATGTTAAATAAATAAAGTTACAAAATATCCTATCATATCCTAGCCGAGCCGAGCTTAGCTGTCGCCCAGGACTATCCATTAAGTAGGAAGTAGCGCAACTATATCTTGCTTAGGCTATCTTCTTATGAAATTCGTTCTATTAAAATAATGCATATGTGTGTATAAATGGAGTATTTTTTTAATAGTGATCATGAACGGTTTTCATGACATTGAGTATGAATCATACCTGTACGTGCACAGGGATGCCAGCAGCCGAGGCAATTCCCAAAGTCCCTTCGAGTTGCCGAATCAGGTATAAGCCCATTTCTTTATTGATCCTATAAAGACATTGGAACTCTGTATTCGGCAACTCGAAGGGGTTATTACTGTCCCGCAACCTCCTCCTAGAAATTTTTCGTTGGCGGATTTCTTCCATCAGCAACATGAAGTATGCCATTCTGAAAAGAGTGAAAGTTCACAATTTTAGTTTCATATGTACTCAAGTCACAAAATGCCAAGAAATTGGTGTTTTATATGCACTTGTTTAAAGTTAAGCGTGTCTTAGGGGAGGTTTAGGAAAGAATTTGTAGTAGTAGGTAGAAAGGTTAAATCTTTTAAATTTAAGATTAGTAGTTAAGACTGTAATTTAACCCCTACTTTTTTATTGAAATAAACAGTTCAAATTTTAATTTTTTTTTTTTTTTAAGTTATACTTACGCAAGAGATCAATGGTGTTTATTTCCTTCGAGAAGATGACACTACTTTTTCTCGTTGACTTGAGAGCTTGAAGACAGTGTCTCGCACTTTGACGTTGAGACGCGAATAAAGCGATATATTTTGTCGCCCTAAAGTGCACTTGTGTTACGAGTTTCGAGAGTCTCTCGCGTCCAACTGTCAGCGACAAAAGAAAAATCGCTTTGACATATGACCGCGAGACAAGAAGCGTCTCGTGCTACGGATTCGCTATGTCGCTCCTTATATCGCTTTTTGACGCGCAAGAGAGCTCGCGCGCCGTCTTGTGCTAAGCGTGCAGTTTACTTAAAATGCTGATTAAACATGGGTATTTGGCGTAAAAAAGCTTTTTATACAAACCCTTGCTGAAAGTATTGGTTACAATACTCTCAAAATTCGAATCCCCTTACTCTTTGAATTTGATCTATTATGTTGGTTGTAATATGTTGGCGTCGATATTTGAATAAATATAATTTCAATTGTCCACCTCCTAACACGCACACCGGAATTCCAGAGTATATTTATACTGACATAACGAATATAAACGATAGAGGTCATTCACCCCAAATAGCATCACAAAATTCGATCAGTGCCAATAAGCCAAAACAACGCAAAGGCTTTCACGTTGAAGCATACTACCGGATTAACTCTTCGGTTCCGACTAGCTTGTTCACTAGCAAACTGGCTTCTAGATTTTTTTTTCATGGTGCCTGTCGAATCAGTTTTCTGAGTGGATCAAATGTTTGTATGGGACTAACCACAATTAGAGCACGTAAAAAGACAAAAAAGAGGTTCAACGGGCCCTCGCTGGCGAGAGCCGAAAAGGCTCATACATATTCACATAGTATTAAGACCTACTAGCTTCCGCCCGCGACCTCGTCTGCGTGGACCAGGGATAACACCTATCCTATATTTTAATCCAGGCTTCATCTTCTTGCTAAATTTCATCCAAATTGGCTGAGCTGTTTGAGCGCCATTGAGCAACAAACATCTAAACATCCAAACAGCTGTCATTCCATAGAAAGTTGACAAACTTTCCATACATTCGGATTTTAATAAACAGCGCTTACGATTACTGATGGTTTGGTGCAACCGCGTAAAAGCGTTTTTCAATGATCTACAAGACAGGTACCTAATCTGTTTAAGTGGCTTCCAATGCCCAAGAACTGAGCATTGTGATTTGCTTTTGTTCGCCTTCGTGCGGGTCAGCGGGTGCCCACCCCGATCCGATACCGCCGCCTCGAGTCGTGGCTGAGCTTATGGCATTATCTATCATGCCAACAGAGCGGGGAGACTTATGGTTATGGATGGGAGCTGGGTCGATTTTGCAGTAACCTATTGACTATTCGACCTCGACAGGCTTGTTCTATAGTATAGAGCAGACATCCCCTAGCATAAATTTGCGCAAGGTAAACTACTCGCATTGGATTACCTTTGCATAGTCGGGGGGCGCTAAATAGTACGGAATTCCAAGGCGGCGGCCTGATGGAAGACTTCAAGAAACTTGTTCTAGGTGGCCAGTCTATACGTAGTATTAGTAAGTCAATGAGGATAGCTAGCTAGCTCTTATTTTATACGTGTCGACGTTATAATAATATCGAACACTTGCTGTGGGTGTCGCGACGCATGCCTTATATGGGAATGTAACTCTAGTGGTAGAGAAAATTAAAGAATCTATATGGCATGCGCCGTGATGGAAATAGACGTAGGTGAATAAACCCTACCTTCGTCTCCCGATGGTCTCCCACTTGTCTCTCTCCTCTCTCCTCTCTCTCTCTCGCAATAGGTCGCCTGGCACCCTGCGAGGCTGCCACGTACCACCTGTAGTTGTTAAAGGTGTTTCATGACTTCACCGCTGACGACGACTACGAGGCACCGAAGTGTGACCGGCCACCCCTACAGCGTCTTATGACCCAGCACCCAGGCGCACCTGGCATACACGGGCTTTACGGCGCTATACCTATACACCTCCAGGGAGCCTGGACAGGTATCAGCTTCAGAACGTCACCGGACTAAACCCAGTCCACATCCCACCGTACCCAAATGCAGTACTTAAGCCAGTCCTGCCCGCAGCAGCGCCGTCACCAGCACCGGTACGGTGGGGCATCTTTCCCCGCTTTCACGGGAGAAAACTGGATGCCCTTCTAGCCACAATACAACACGGCCACTCCACGAGTTCCCGCGAGAGCATGGTGGTTCCTCACTCCTCCCTTGAGAGTGAGAGTGTCAGGGTCAAACTAGGGGGATCAATATCCATAATATCAACGAGCAACATAAAGCGTTACCACACACGACACCATAGCGGTGGCCAAAGGGGGTAGTTTCACCTGGGTAGCGAGTATACGTTACAGTAAGTACGAGTGTAATTGAAAGCTAAAACTATATGAAATCTTAGAAGGTTGAGACACTTAGCTTGCAGGAAACCAGCTGGCGTGGCTTCCTTCTCCATGGAATGAGCATCGGCAACCTCACAGGCACAATTCACTCTATCACATGTTAAAGCGGTTAGGTTCAACAGTTAAATGGCTATTGGCTCCCGCAACGGAAGCACTGAGTGATTGACAAAGCTCATCTACCATAGAGTAATAGATACAATAGTTCACTCACCATAGAGGTTCTACCTTCCTGTTAATGTTGCCAGTTAATGGTGTTTAAACGTCATCGCGATGCCCAGCATTCGCGACACTCCCGACGACAGACAGAAGTGACATTAGGGAGCGCGTCCACAGCCAAATCTTCTCCCTGGCTCTGACGGCTGCATCCCTTGGCTGTCGTGGTCGAGGAGAGGCGCCAATAGTGTCCTCGGCATCATCATCATCTGTGTCAATATTATTAGGCGAGGTTGCTCCCTCTGGAGTAATTTCAAGTATGTTTTCAGCATCGTTAGAGAGTTCCTGATTCCCATCATTCAAAAAAGGCAATTCACCGATATTGTCGACATCCATGTCGATATTTAAGTCTTGTGAATCTTCAAGAACTCCTCTCGAATCTTCTTTATTCACCGGTGGCGAACTAGCTTCCTCACTTGCCGCATCCTCTATTTCTAATGGATACAGTTGTGCTAAAGAACGGGTATACATTTTGTTATCTACTTTTACTTGGGCAACACGACACATGTTGTCTTTACCCTCTTTTAAAGATACAATTTTACCTACTTTTCAATCTTCCCTATTCTTATTATCCCCCCTGATCTGTACCACTTGACCTACTGACGGTTCTACCTTAGACGTACTCCTCGGTTGTTTATGAGAATGTGAATACCTTTCCCTTAGACTCAGAAGGTAGCGGTCTACGAACATCTTCTTAAATTCATCAAGCACGACGATGCCCTTCTTCCAACTTTTCACAAGGTCGTGCTTCACCTGTGTTCCTTCAGGTAAAGGTCCATCACTCTTTACGTCTATGGCTATAGTTCTACCCATAGCGATGAAGTCAGAAGGTCTCAAGATGTGATCCATATCTTCGTCGACATAAGTTAGGGGTCGAGAGTTAATGACGGCTTCTATCTCTTTGATAACTGTATTCAGTTGATTATCTGTGAGAAGGTGTTTCTGTAAGGTGGTCCTCATACAGACCTTAACCATACCCACGAGTCTCTCATAGAAACCTCCAAACCACGGTGCGAGTTGGGGAATGAAACGCCACTTTATCCCTTTGTCTAGGCAATAAGGTTGCGTCATGACATTAATTTCAGATTAGTGGCATTATCAGATGTTATAACCGTTGGTATGTTCCTCGTAGCTATGAACCTCCTCAGAGCCAAAAGTCCCTCTTCTGCCGTCAAATCTCGAACGACTTCCAGGTGTACGGCGCGTACAGCTAGACAAGTAAATAGGCAAATCCATCGCTTTTCCGTTCCAGATTTAGTGTTGACTATGATTGGGCCTAGATAATCTATTCCTGTGAGGGTATAAGGCTCAGTGTAGTTTACCCTTTCCGGTGGTAATGCCGGTGTAGGCGGTAGCTTAAAAGGTCCTCCACGTTGCTTAACGCATTGAGCGCATTTACTTATAACACTAAGTACTCGCTTCCTTCCTTGAGGTATCCAAAAGTTTTGACGTATGATACTGAGAGTATGAGTAGCCCCGACATGATAATTATCAGTATGAGTTTTCATAATGATCTCATCCGTATATGGACTATTATAAGGTAGCAATATTGGATACCGTTTGTCGTACGTCCAATTAGCGTACTGAAATCATCCCTTGCTTCTCAGTATTCCGTCTTCATCTGTAAAAAGACCTAGATTCCTCTTTAAGCTAGTCTCCTTTCCAGCTAGTTCTTCGGGAAAGTACTTAGCTTAAATCTCCTTGATCTCAGATACCTTCGTATACACGATACCAATGTCTCCTTGCGTTACTTCCATAGATCCAATATTCGAACTAGCGGCTTCATCCTGCTTTCCTCTGTCGGTCAAGTCTTCATCCATTGGAGTACTCGACAGACCCTCCCCGGCCAAAAGAGACTTGTTACTTGGCGGACTGACAGGCCATTTTCTCGAATCTTGAGACAAGAATTCGGGTCCTGCCAGCCATTTCTCCACTTCCTCTTTTGGCTGAGCGGGTCTTGTGGCCACATCCGCCGGGTTTAAGTTGGTTGGGACGTATCGTACCTTTAAATCTTTGTTCTTCTTCATTTCTTGAATCCTTCTTGATACGAAGGGTGTCAGAAGTTTGTCAGAGTAGTACCAACCGATAACAACCTGGCTGTCTGTCCAGAGGATTTGCTCTGTTATATCGCCTTGCGCCTTTACTTCTTGACATATTGGATCAGGCGGTAACCTATAAGTGAAGCAATCAACTCCAACCTGGGAATCTTCAGGTCATCCTGGTCTTTAATTGGGACTAAACGTGACTTTCCTATAACAAAGTTCCTTATGTTACCCTGCACTATGTAGACTACCACTGCGTATGCTTTAGTTGATGCGTCTGTGAAGCAATGGATGGAATAACTGTTACATCGAAGGTTTTCCACACAGCATCGGGGAACACAGGTTTCCTTCAAGTTCTTAAGTTCCATCTGCACGTCTCTCCATCTGTCTGCCGAGTCTCCTGACAGAAGGCAGTCCCATTTTACCTTGAGCTTCCACAGATCCTGAAGAAGCAGCTTAGCTGCTAACAGTGAGGGTGCTACGTATCCACATGGGTCGTACACCGATGCGATGCAGCGAAGAATTCCTCTTTTAGTGTTCGCGTACTCACGTTCCTTCTGTCTTAAGTGTAGTGTATCTGTATCTAAATTCCAGTTCAGCCCGAGTACTTTAACTACTTTATCTGGACAGCTGTCTGGAACCTGTCTCAAGAAGTCCCGTGAGTTCGAACTCCACTCCCTTAAGTTCATCGACATCCGTTGAAATTCTTGTTTTGTCTCGTTGTATAAGTTGACAGCTTCTTCTACTGTGTCCGTGGCGGTCACCATATTATCTACATATATGTCTTGTGCCAGTCTTTGCACGATCTCTAAGCTGGATTTTGACAAATGATATTTAATGGTAGCATTCAGCAAGAACGGACTGCTTATAACTCCAAATGGAACCCTTTTAAACCTCATATGTAGTATATTATTATTGTCAACTGGTTTCTCCAAGTCCTTGATCCACAGGAACCTAGTGACGTCACGATCTTTGCTTTGCAAACCTATCTGTAAAAATGCCTTTTCAACATCTGCACAAATGCCTACACTATGAGACCGAAATTTCAACAAAATTCCTGTCAATTCCTCTAACATTAAAGGTCCACAGTATAGACACTGGTTCAGGCTCTTATTATCCTTGATTTTAGAAGATGCATCATACACAATTCTAAGAGGTTTACCCTTTTGCTGGACATTGTGGTGAGGTAAGTAGTGAACTGGGTGACCAGAGGTGTTAACCTCTTCATTAGGTACAACTTCTATGATTCCCATATCCTGCTGCTCTTTTATCAGCTGATCGTACGAAGTCTGCGTTTCAGCCTCTAGTCGCTTCACCAAGCTCACTAGTCGCCCCAGTGCCAAGCCAAAGTTTGGTTGTAGGTCAGGCGGGTAGTCAACCCATGGCCAGGATACTTGGTATCTGCCATCCTCAAAACGGGTAGTCTCATTGAAATTACGTAAAGCTTCTTCTTCTCTGCTTTCCTTTGGAGAATCCACAATACCTATGGCTTCCAATTCCCATAGTTCCTTAAGGTTAACTTCATTTAAAGGTAGGTCCGGCTGGATGAGTCCTACTTCTAAGCTGGTTTGAAAATAAGTGATCACTTCTAGTTCGTTGTCTGGTTTCAAATCTGTCTTCCCGCTGACGATCCATCCTAATTTGGAGTTAACCATAAACAGGTTCTCTTGAATCTCGATCTTCTCTGATAGCAGTATCGAGAAATAGTAGTCGTTTCCTATAAGAAGATCTACTTTGTCACCTAAGGATCCATCATCTGCTAAATCAAATTTCGAGTCCCAGAGTTTTTTGTCAGGTCCGAGGTATGGTACACTATGAGTTATCATAGGGACCACGTTAGCATAAATCTTTATAGTATCACCGGACCGTGTCACAATCTGGAAACTAACTCTAGGACTGTTGACTTCTTGTGGTACCGTAGAACCAAAAGTAAATATGGTCAGACGACTCTCTTCTATAGTCACAAGTTTAAGTTTCTTCGCCAGGCTTTGTGAAATATAAGTCCTCATGCTTCCAGAATCAAGTAGTGCTCTGCCTTTAGTCTTAGGGCCATCACCATCTCCTGTCAAGTCTGTGACAGCTGTCTGCAATACAGTAACTCCTGTATCTTTCACATGACACTGCATGGTATCCTTCACGTGGCACTGTACGGTAGGCTGAGTCTTATTTTTCCTTTCTCTTCCGACACTCCTTGGAGGTCCAGAAGCATTGGTCTTTACATTTCTCAAAACTGACCTTACACATAAGGCTGTATGATGTCTTGGATTCCCGCAAATCCCGCAGCGTGACGTGGCCTTGCAAGTCGATGCCCTGTGTCCTCCTGAGAGGCACTTGAAGCATCGATTAACTAATTTTTCCTTCCTTTGCTCTATAGTTGGATATTGTCGACATATGTTGCTTAATTGTTCGCCACTGCAGAAGATACATGAACTCTTAAACCTCTTTTCATATGGTTCGTCTGGGAATCTCCCTCCCCGATAGTCACCATCCATGTGATAAGAGTTCCTCTTGAATCCTTGTTTCATTGGCTTTGCAGTCGGAGTATACTTATTTCTACTAAAGTTATTGCCAACTCTGTAGTTCGACCTTCTACGTCCGAAATCAAAACTTCTAGTATTCTCATTGACATGTAATGTCTCCGTAGTATAGTTGCCTGAAGTACCTTCTCCCTGCTGAGAGGTAAACCTACGCGCATCTTCCTTGGCGGAAATTAACGACTCTAATTCCTTCCGGATCTCTGTAACTGAGTCTTCCTTCATTCGTTTCTTAAGTTTGTAAACGGTTTCTTCAGGGAACTTTTCTAGTATCATAAATTGGAGATAGCTGTGCGTGGTGTCCTCGCCTAAGGAGCTTAACACCCTTAAATGTTTCTCGATTTCATTAAGGACACTTCTGCCACTGCTAGTAGAGTCCTCAGCAGACTTGATTTTACTCAACGCAGAGTAGTGGGCATCCTTCACCAGCTCGACTCTTCCATATCTCGATTTAAGAGTGCTAATAGCTATACTGTAGTTCTTATTGGTAGCTCCTAATCCCTCGATCAGTTTCTTCGCTTCTCCTTTCAGTGCTGAACTCAAGTATAAGAACTTATCAACGTCATTCAATCTTCGGCTATCTACCAGGGACTGGTACTGATCCCAAAATTGGCTCCATTGCAGTATGTCACCATGGAATTCCGGTAGACTCAATTTTGGCAATTTCCCCGAGACTGGTAAAGCACTGTCCCTCGATGAAGTAGTCCTTGTGTGTTTAAGTCGAACTTGCAGCTCACACAAATTTTCCTCGGCTTCAAGTTGAATTGCAGATATCCTGGATACATCATCGACTGCCGGTTCATTGACAAATCGAAAATAGTTGTTGAGGTCAGACCGAAGTCGATTTAGACCACTTTCTAACTTTGATGCGATAATTTCCATCTCCAGGATAAATTTATCGTTTTGGGAATCAGGCCCAATCGAAAGTATAATCTCCCTCGCCTTAACAATTAACCTATTCAGATGCTCAGAACTTATATTAAGAGTAGTCATTAGACTTTCTTCCATCTTGATCTTGACAGGTTAAGTTCTTGACCTGTAATAGATACACGCACAAAAAACAATAATGTGCCGCTCATTCATTACGCTGCACCATAAACAACATTCAAAGAAAAATAAGCATTAAGAAACAACCTCATAATTTATTATATAGTTGTGAGCTTTGTTATATACTGGATGCATCCAATTTGTAAAAACTCCTTGTATATTGTTTAAAGAAAGGCGCATGCACTGTAGCTTTGCTTATGAATTTCTCCCATAAGCATTTATAGGTCCAGTATAACTTGAACCTCCACTCAAAACCAAACCTTAGTATCTAGGGGTCAACGTTAAGTTGGTCAAAAGCGATTATCTGCTGCGTGTGATTAGCCAACCATGATGTGCACAGAATCCATGTACATGTAACATGTCACTAGTATACTGACCTACATAGATGTTTAAGTGTCTAGCTAAGTTCAATTAATATCAAGAAATATGACACTAATATCTCACTAAGCTGTAGGTATTGAACGCTAATTAAAGCTATTTATTGATTTAAAATAGAATAAAACTTTAATATAAAGTGATTTAAACTTTCAAAAAACTGCTTCAAATTATTCTCAATGTTTATGTATATTCCTTGCATAATCCTGAACTTGTATAAACCTTGACTGGTATGCTAATATACATCCGGTATGTTCACCTATCAGACCTAAATAAAGTTTCAAAGATCACCACCAAATGCATACCAACATCTTGTATAATTACTCAACAATCAAAGAAAACAAACTAAGTCTGAATTGACACCGACATGTGTGTAACTATTTTATTTATTATTATTTAAAAGAACATAATTACCGAAAGCAACCTTTCCAAATAATAAAGATTCTCAATTATAATGAAAGATATTTAAGGATATCTCCAAGTATTTTGTGTGAATTCTTTCTATAATTTAATTAGTCAAGTACTTACTGATTTAGAAATATATATATGTATCTACTAATTAGTTACGCTCATATACTTTAGTAATAAACCAAATCATATTGAATGTGTATCACTAATTATCTGATAATTAATAGACGTGTAATATAAATTGTAGTTGGATAATAATTTCATAATGTGTTTATGCTACTATCTACTCTCAATACATGTACTAAAGTGTGTCAAGTGTCTCACGGAGTCACATAATATAACAATGGTATTATAAACATCCTGTGCACGTCAAGGAATAGCTAATAGACTATCTAAAGGCTACATTAATCGACGTATAGTGGCCATCAATTTACCTATAAGTGTTCGCTACTAGCCCGGGCTTGCCAGACTCTACTCGGTTGAAGCCAGGGCTGGGCCCGACGAGTTCCTGACCCGAGTAGAGGCCTGGACTAGAACGACCGGTATAACCCCGCTAAGCTATAGCTTCCAAGAAGCGTGGCATACCGAAGATGCGCCAGGTATCGGTCCGATACAACAAAACCTAACGTGCTTTTACCTTGATGGAAGCTTCATCCACCGTTGTCTCTCGGCCGGCGTCTAGACAGGGCGGCGTCGATATGTGTAGCTGAATGTATGGTGTATGGTGTGTGTGGGTGTCGAGGCCGTCGCGTGTCCTGGTGAACACTTCCTGGCTCCTGGATGATTAATCGCACCCGAATCCAAACTACCGACACTAAATTTATCACTTCAGTCTCCAAAACACTGGCAGGCAAAAACAAAACTCCTCGATTGGAGCGCCTGGCCTCAAATATGAACTGATTCCAATTAACATAAATCAAATGTCCCGAATGCTTTCACAAAAAAACTCAAAATGCAAATCAACGAAAAACGTGTTCAATCTAACAAAGGCAAAATTCTAGGTTATACTACCAAAATGACAGACGTCAAACGTCAAATAGTGACGTGTCTTTTTCACCGCAAATTATCAACCGAGTGATACCCGCGGTAAAAAGACTGGTATCGAACAATCCCCCGCTCCAGGCAGAGGAGCTCTGTCTGCTAATAAATGGGCAGGCGGGCTAAGCTCGCTACAGCTCGCTTCAAAACCGAATCTCCGACCATAACCTCCGCAACCCTGGGGACCCCGTCAGACCCATACAACAAATTTACAATGCGTCCACGACGCCAATACAAAGGTAATAAATTAGCTTCCTTAACTAGTACAAGATCTCCAACGTGAGGAGGGTCAGTTTTGTTAGTCCACTTAACGCGCTGCTGCAGGATGTGCAAATATTCTAGCGACCAACGATGCCAGAAGCTTTGGGTCATCTGCTGTAGCAACTCAAACCGACTTAAGCGTGATGATTTTACCTCCCTGAAGGGGTACTCCGGCAGCGCGGTAAGGGGCTGGCCAATCAAAAAATTACCAGGAGTCAATGCTTCCAGGTCATTTGGGTCCGACGAGACAGGGCAGAGAGGGCGCGAGTTGAGGACAGCCTCAATTTTACAAAATACCGTAGCAAGTTCCTCGAACGTTAAAATCGTTTCACCAATAACTCGGCGGAGATGCGTTTTTGTAACTTTTACAACAGCCTCAAAAATACCACCCCAATGTGGGCAAACAGGGGGATCAAATTGCCACTTAATGCCCATTCGAGACATTGCAAATCTTAAATTATCCTTATCACTATTCAAATAATTACAAATTTCATTCAAGTAACGGTCAGTGCCTTTATAATTGGTGCCGTTATCAGAGCGGATCAGAGATGGCAGTCCCCGGCGGGATACAAATCTACCTAGCGTCGCAAGAAACGCTTCCGTGCTGAGGGCACTTACCAGTTCCAAGTGAACTGCCTTGGAGGCCAGACAGACAAACACACACAAGTACGCCTTGACAGATCGAGCGTTGCGAAGCTGCGAGGTCTTTACCAAAAAGGGGCCGGCAAAGTCCGTGCCCACACAAGCAAATGGTCGACTCTCCGAGACTCTGTCGGAGGGCAGATCCCCCATCATGGGCTGCGTGGGGGTGGCCGTCAAACGATAGCACGGCATACATCTGAAGATAATGCCGCGAATAGTGCGTCTGGCAGACAAAATCCAAAATTCACGCTGCAAAATGGCTACAAGGGCATTGCAGCCTGCGTGAGCGTTAGCAACGTGTCGATCAGACACCAACAAACTGACCAAAGTCCCCCCTTTGGGGAGCAACAAAGGATGGCGAGCTCCATAGGGCAAGTTCGAGTTTCGAAGTCGTCCGCCGACTCGAAGCAAACCCGATGCGTCGAGAAATGGATTCAGACGAGCGATCGAACCCTTAATTCTCGATCCTCCTTTAAGCGCGTCAATAATCGGTTCGAAGTGCTCCACTTGCACCACACGAACCCAAAATAGCAGGGCCTCTTGGCGTTCCAAGGGCGACAAGGCCAATTCCGTGGTCAATGCCCTCTGAGCTGGGTTCCGTGCGTGGAGCAAGAAACGTCGGATCCGCGCGGTAACCCCAATCAATTTCGACAGAGAGCTGTACCTCTCCAACAGAGGATTCAAGTCGTAGACAGGTTGCGTTTCCATAACGCCCACACGTAAACCTTGCAACGCAAAGGCGTTGCAAGGTTCCAAAGGGAGAAGAGAACCGATTCTGGGGCCAAGATGCCGCAGGATGCGACAACCAATCTGGTCCCCACCACAGGGAATGGTTTACAAGTACCGGAGCCTCGCAGCCTCGCGAAGCGCAGTCAGCGGGGTTCAGTTCCCCTGGAACATGTCGCCAAATCAGCGGGGTCGCTGAACTCTGGATCTGTGAAATCCGATTCGCAACAAAAACCTCTAAATTATGCACGGAGGTGCGAAGCCAACAAAGAACGATCTCACTATCAGTCCACGCAAAAACATCTGAAATCTCCACGGTACGACCCAAAGTATCACAAACATGATTGAGGAGCCTCGTAAGGAGGGCTGCTCCCGACAATTCCAACTTAGGAATAGTTAATCTAGTCCTGATAGGAGCCACCTTACTCTTGGCCATTATCAAATGTAGTCCCACATGACCGGATAGGCTAATAGTCCGCAAGAATACCACGGCCGCGTACCCTCGTTCAGACGCGTCACAAAACCCGTGGAGGCTAACTTTACACTTGCCGGATGGCAGAAAGAGTCTGGGCAAGGAAATCCGGTTCACGTCCGGAAGTGAGTAAACAATCGAACACCATTCGGTTAGCAAGTCTCCCTGAAGAGGTTCGTCCCACGTAACTTCCGCAATCCACAGCTTCTGCAAAAAACACTTAGCCAGAAAAATGACAGGTGTGATCCATCCATTAGGATCGAAGGTCCGAGCAACAGTCGACAAGACCGAACGCTTCGTCCAGGTCTTAGGGGGGTCCAACTTAACCCGATAAGTGAAGACATCCTGGACGGGAGTAGTGAGTTAATGGGGTTTTCAGATCAGAGCTCTGAAAACTGCCCATTAACACTTATAATATTCAAGTGATATTTGAAAACCTCCGTCGGGTATTTGTTTTCGAGCCAGAACAAGACGGTCCTTCTAGAATATAACTACTGGTTGTCTTATTAATCCACATTATTCAAGATAAAACTTTCCTGCTAGTAACACGTCTTCTTTTGCAGAAATATGAAATTTCGAAAACAATCTCACAGCATGAAATTGGATGTGGTTTGTGCTGTTGGTAAAAAACGCAACTTTCGTCATGGTAAACTTTTACCTGACACTATCCGTTGTATAATTTGTGGACCCTCTAACTGTGGAAAAACGAATTTAATAATTGGACTTCTTCTTCACGAGCATGGACCGCGTTTTGAAAATGTTTATGTTTATTCTAAAACTCTTTTCCAACCCATGTACCAGTATTTAGAAAAAGTATTAACATTAGTTCCATCAGTCGCTTATCAAAAGTACACTGAAAATGATCAAGTAATTAGCCCTCATGAAGCTATTATTAATTCAATTATAATATTTGATGACGTAGCGTGTGAGAATCAAAATAACATTCGGGATTATTTTGCTATGGGAAGGCACAAATGTATTGATAGCTTCTACTTGAATCAAACGTACGGTAAAATACCTAAACAGTTAATTAGAGACAACGCAAATTTAATAATTATTTTCAAACAAGATGACGTTAATTTACGTCATGTATATGATGAACATGTAGGATGCGATATGACATGGTTACAGTTTCGAGAAATGTGTGCAAAAGTATGGAGCATGCCTTTTAAATATTTGGTTATAAATAAAGATTGTCCTAAAAATTCAGGATGTTATAGGATGGGTTTTGATACCTTTATTGTATTTGATTAATACATCATTTAAAGCAGTGTATATAAATATAGCGCTTATTGTTATCAAAGAAACCATTGAGATCAGACATGAGCAGCAATATGAGTGAAGAGAAAAATGTTAAAGGAAAGATACTTAAGTCTACCGAGGCTGTTAAAAGAAAAGTCAAACTTATTCGAGACCTACAAAATAACAATAACATGATTTTAGAGTCTGTTTTCAAACCAATTACAGAACCACTTAATAATATGGTTAATCGTAAAGTCAATGCTAATTTAAATTCTGAAGATGATGAATTGAAATGGGCTAAAAATACAATTAAAAAATTAAAATTCAGTCCAGATAGTGCAAAAAAAAGCGATAGAAGCGTGACCGATAAAACTGTTTTGCATAAATCATTTGATTCAAATATTTCTGATGACAATCTATCGAAAGTAAGTGATGATACTAATGATGATGATGACGACAATCTATCGAAAGTAAGTAATGATTCTGATGACGATGATGGCGATGATGATGACATTCTATCAAATGAAAGTCAAGACATTGAAGGTCACAATAAGACATTTGAAAGCGTTAATAGTAATGTAACGGATAACACTAATGATACAACATTTTATTCTCCACGCAATGATCCAGAATTTGCTAAAAAGTCAAGTACCTTTGATAATGTTCCTTTTGGTGTTCGAACAGAACGTGGTAGGCTTATGCTTGGATCTTCTTCAGTTCGTGTTGCTAATAAGAAACTCAAAGTCAGTGGACGTATACTAAATATGACACCAGGATTAAAAGAATTATTATTTAAGAAAGTACCTGATATGGGTGTTATAACAGAAGAAGATAAGCGCAATTATAAAATACTTTTACTAGAAACTAATGCCCACAGGCGTGACTTTAATCCAAACAAACCAATCAAAAGTAACAAAGGCATGAAGTATTTACACATTATAAAACCGCTTTTTAAGTTAGCAAAAGAGCGAACGACTAGCACTGAAAGCTGTACTATGGGTGAAGGATTACCTACATTAAAAAACGTTAAAAAGGATACAAACTATGTTTATTGGGATGATCCTAACGAGCTTGTAGATAGGTTGAAACTGTTAATTGCTTCTCGCGATGCTGGTAATACGGGTTTGGATAACGAAATTATATCTATTATTGAAGAGTTACGAGAAGCTAGTCACGTGAATAATATATAACTTTGAAATTCATTCTTTACCAGACAGTTAATGAGAGGCTTTTCAGTTAATAACAACTAACAAAATATAAATGAATATCGATAAGTTTGGTCATCACGTACATAAGCGTTTACGTTTGATGACAGTTTCTGATAAAGCACTTTTGAGATCAGAGAATGGAGATTATGATTTACAATTTTCAAGATTGAAAGGCGTTACAAAACCACTGACAGGTGATGATGCAGTTAACAAGCAGTATGTCGATCAATCTTTCTCGAATTTTTACGACAAAAAAGAACTTGATCAATTATTAAACACTATAAAGGTTCAGATTCATAATCTTAATGCGCAGTTAAGAGTTAACTTTTATACCAAACAGGAAGTAGAGACTATCGTCAAACATACTAATAATGACAAAGGAACAAATCGTTAATGAAATTCATCGAGCAGCTCGTAAAAATTTCAAACGCAGACCAGTTATTTTAAAGGGAATTGATCATTTATGGCAAGCAGATTTATTGGATTTACAAAAATTTCACACGCTCAACAAAGGATATAAATATATTCTAGTTGTAATTGACGCGTTTTCTAAATATGCGTGGTGTGTTCCATCAAAATCTAAAACTAAAACTGAGATCAAAAACGCATTTGAAAAAATTATAAAATCATATCAAAGAATTCCAGTTCATTTACAAACAGACTTCGGTACGGAGTTTTATAATACTGAATTTGAACGTTTTTTAAAATCCTTACACATTAACCATTATTCTACGTATTCGGTCAAAAAGGCTTCTATTGTTGAACGGCTGATAAAAACGCTCAAAGGAAAACTATTCAGATATTTTAGTTTTATAGGAAACTATAAATGGGTGGGAAGACCTTTAGCCGATATTGTTCAGTCTTATAATCATACTGTACATCGTACAACTAAATTTATGCCTGATGCCGTGAATTCTAAAAATGAAAATGAAGTTAAGGAAAACATAGTCAAATCACGAAATTATATACATCAAAAATCCAATAAATTTAAGGTTGGAGATAGAGTTCGCATCAGCAAATATAAAAGTGTCTTTCATAAGGGGTATACGCCAAATTGGTCGACTGAGCTCTTTACTATAAAAAAAGTGAACAATACTGACCCTTTCACTTACCATATAGAAGATCTACGGAAAAACCCTATACTTGGTACATTTTATGAACAAGAATTGCATAAAACTCAGTGTCCAAACATATATCTTATAGAAAAGGTTATCAGAAGAAAGGGTAGAAAAATGTATGTTAAGTGGTTAGGACTTGATGATAGTGAAAATAGTTGGATTAATAGAGATGATATTGTTTAATAATATTTATACACTTCGTCTTACGTAAATTTATCATTAACTTAATGGTAATGAGAGGAAGCGGACTTGTAAATAGTGTAATTAATCACTTACCGTTTGAACTGCACCTGCCTGGGTATAATTATTGTGGACCAGGTACAAAATTACATAAACGGTTGCAAAGAGGTGATAAAGGAATCAATCCGTTGGATAACGCGTGCATGCAGCACGACATAGCTTACGACAATCATTCTAATTTAAGTGATCGTCACAGTGCAGATTTGGAACTGTATAAAATGGCTAAACAAAGATTACGGTCAAAAACTTCCGGGAAAGGAGAAAAACTAGCCTCATGGTTAGTTAGCAAAGTGATGAAGTCTAAATTAAAGGCTGGTGCAGGAATTAAATCATTCAAACATTTTGTTAAAAAAATACGTACGGAATTAAAAAAAAAAAAATCGAAAAATAAATCCGTTGCAATCAGTCAAGCATTGGATGCAGCAAAAAGAATAATCTCTGTTCACAATACGAGTAAACTGCGTGTACCACGCTTACTACCCATTCCGAAGTCTGGAGGATTCCTTCCACTCATTCCTATATTTGCGGGTCTCTCTGCATTAGGATCATTGGCTGGTGGAGCTGCTGGAATCGCAAAAGCTGTCCACGATTACAAAACTGCTAGAAAAAACTTTGCTGAATCTGAACGTCATAACAAGATGATGGAATCTATCGCGTTGGGAAAAGGGTTACATATTAAGCCGTATAAAAGTGGAAAAGGATTATGTATCAAAGCTTCAAAAAACTGAATGATCGGTTACCCAGGCGAGCACTCACTAATTTCGACATTTTAAAACACTCGACGGACATTCCTCACTTTAGAGGTGTTTTTATGAGGGATAATTTACCAAGACGGTCGAAAAGAGTAGAATGTGCAATCCTAAATTTAGATAGTTCTGAAAACCAAGGAACTCACTGGGTAGCCTACGTCAAAGTAAACAAATATTGTGAATATTTTAATAGTTATGGTGATCTTCAACCACCGTTGGAATTAATACATTATTTAAAAGACTGTAACATTTCATACAATTATGCAACTTACCAAAAGTTAAATACTGTGAATTGTGGACATTTGTGTATACAATTCTTGAAACAGTTTTGGTGTAACCATTTAAATGTGGATGACATATAAATAAAATTACATTCACACAATGTCTTTCACTCTGTCTATAACTGGATGCTCCTCCTCTCTTATAACAAATCACTCACCTGCTCTAGAACTAGATGACGATTATGAATGCGGTTTGCTATATATGTCAACTTTTAATTACATTAATTCAATACCGAATATAGACAAGAGAAATAATAAGTTTTATTACGGTGAAAATGAAGTAGTAGAAATACCTGAAGGCTCATATGAACTGCAAGATATTGATGATTACCTTAAAAGTCGTCTCCGAGATTGTTCTTTCACAATGACATGCAACAACAACACGTTGAAAACCTCTATATTGTGTTCTAAAACCGTTCACTTTAATAAAGAAGACTCTATTGGTAAGCTTCTGGGTTTTGGGAAAGAAACTGTTCCAGCGAATATATTAACCGAGTCCGCTTTGCCAGTATCCATTCTGTCTACAACCATAGTCAGAGTTGAATGTGACATCGTGAGCGGATCTTTTGTGAATGGGAGATCTTGTCATATAATCCACGAGTTTGTACCTAATGTACCGCCTGGTTACCGAATCATAGAAACACCAAAAAACGTTATCTATTTTCCTGTTACTCAAAAAAGTTTGAACTCACTTAAAATAAGAATTTTAGATGAAAAAGATCATTTGGTTAATTTACGTGGTGAAGAAATTCAAATATATTTACACCTTCGAAAAAAATGATAGACTTTAATAAAAACGTGAACCTATACAAGAAAGCTACTAGTACTCTTTGTGCTACTAAGAAAAGAACACCTAAAGGACAACTTACGAAGGAAAATAAACAGTTTTTAAAAATAATAGGTTTATTAAAATGAGTATATTATCAGTAACAGATAATTTCAGCTTCGACAACTCTATAGAAAGTTTCGAATATCATTCTTATAAGCCGTACGTTACAAGTTTTAATTTAAATGATGAAATTCGTATACATAATCAACAAGATCTGTATGTGCTACCGTCGGAAAGTACTTTATACGTAGAGGGTTCAATTGCAGTATTCAACAGATAAACGAAACAGCGAGTGAACAGTGTTCTTTTCACAAACAACTCAATTCTTCATTTATTTCAAGATATTAGGTACGAGCTGAACGGTATTGAAATTGACAGAATTAAGAATGCTGGGGTCACAACAACAATGAAATCTCTCATATCCATGAATGAACTTGAATCGTCGATGTCAAAACAGTGGGGCTGGGATATCAAAGGCATAAAAAACTCACACGGATCATTTTCAGTGTCTATACCGTTAAAAAAGATTCTCGGTTTCGCTGAAGACTATGGCAAGACTATAATAGCATGCAAGCATGAACTGGTTCTCTTGCGATCAAATACTACTTTGAACTGCGTAAAACTGAATACAAATGAATATGTAGATAACCTAACTATATCTAAAATAGTCTGGCGTATGCCTCATATTAAGGTTTCTGATCGAGAAAGATTGAGGTTACTGAAATATTTGGAAAAAGATCACGTTATTCAAATGGCCTTTAGAAATTGGGACTTGTACGAGTATCCACTTTTACCTCAAACATCAAAACACTCGTGGGCCATCAAAACATCATCTCAAATTGAAAAACCTCGATTTGTTATAATTGGATTCAAAACGAACAGAAAAAATGATACTCTCAAAGATATAACTGGCTTCGATCACTGTAATTTGAAAGACGTAAAAGTGTTTTTAAATTGCACCTATTTTCCATACGAAAACTTGAATGTTAGTTTTTCATCAGAAAAGTTTGCTTTATTATACGAACAGTACGCAAAATTCCAACAGTCTTATTACAACCGTAGCCAAGCGCCGTTGCTTTCTCCACAAGAATTTAAAGACGTTGCACCTCTATTCGTTATCGACTGTTCACGACAAAACAAAACCTTAAAAACAGGGTCAGTAGATGTTAGAGTTGAATTTGAATGTGAATCAGATTTACCTGACCATACTTCAGCGTATTGTCTTATTTTAAATGACAGTATTGTAGAATATAAACCCTTAAGCAATATTACCCGTAAAATTTCGTAAATGGCGGACTATTTGTTTGTAGACCTCCAGGGGTTTAAATCCTCTGAAAATAAGTTTATTGTTAAAGAATTTGGATACAGTACAAATAATTACACGCAATCATTTTTAATAAAACCTCCATACGCATTCTTTACTCTATCGGAATTGGAAAAAAGACGTGTGAAGTGGATAGAAAAGAATCTGGGTATTTTGTGGCGTGAAGGTTATGTTGATTTTAGAGAGTTCAAACGAATTATTGTAATTCATTTACAGCACAAGAAAATATTTGTTAAAGGCAACGAAAAGATTAAACGGGTTAAAGATTTGTGTGCTGACTGTGATGTAATTGATATAGGAGAGATGAATGCTCCCTCGTTTGGTGACCTATATAAAAAGTATTGTTTAAATGGTAATGTGAATTGTGTTGATCATAAAAAGAAATGTGTGTTAAAAAACATTATATGTATTAAAACATGGTATTTAGATAATGTGTGCAAAAAATAATTTTTATGGTTTAATAAATTGTATTTTCAATACCTTCGAATTTTTATTTTACTTACTATCCACTAAACCAAGTGACGAGTGAGGTCATAAAAGTCGGTACCTATTTTTGTTGCACGGCTCGCTCCATAATGCAGTGCAGGTGTGAAAGAGATAACATGATTCCTATAATTTATGACCTAACTCACCACTTGGTTTTAAGGATAGTTATAACCAAGTGAACCTGCCTTAATACACACAGGATAGCTATAGAAATTTAATAAAACACCTAGTTACGAAATATAGGTTTATTAGAAACTGGCACAAAAACATTTTTACATCTTTATTCATAATATTTATACCTTAAAACTAACTAATTAAATAACATAACATCTATGATGCCTAATTTTGCTATAGCAAATTTTATAGGCGATACAAATGCGTAGCTAGTGAAGTTAATTTACAATATCAAAACATAGACTCATGACCCCAAGATAAGGTCGATATTCGGTCCTTCAGCAAGATACGTTTGTCATCATTAGACGACAGTGCAACTTTTTTGACGGATTGCGTGAAAATAACATGTTTTAATGATTTAAATACAATGTTTGTCTTTCTCAACCTTTCATTATTTAACAATACCTTTTTATATTTCTCAAAATCTAAATGACGCAAGACATGTTTCTTTGTACCCTTGGCTTTTTTCAGTTGCTTTTTTTCTGTTTTGATACAGTATAATTTGGACCTGAGACCTACAAACTCATGTATTATTTCGCCTCCCAGTTCATCTTTGAAAAGGCCCGGTACTTTATTATGTTGACGAGTAATGCCATAAACATTATTAGCAGGATAATTACTAGTGTCAAAATAATGCTGAAAATTCAATTTATTGTCTGCGTATACATCTTCTGTGCTTATAGCGTATAAAAACGAGTCCGTATCAGAGTAACATAAATTTATATTAGGCCCGTAAAATGTTTTCATCGAAGAATAATGAAAATTATACATATGAGACTTAGATGTTTCCAAAACAGTAAAACCAATATAAATGGGTCGATCGAGTTTAACAGACTCGGGTTTCATTTGTACAGCAACGAAATTTTCAGAAAAAATTGTTGAGCTATGATAATTCGGTCTAGATATCAGGCATTCGGCTCCATATTTCTTTTTTGTTTTATTTTTAGTATCATTCCATATGTTAACCAACATAACTTTTAACCTCTTCTCAGGGTCTTCTAATGTCTTTCCAAAAATAGCATTGTTAAATAATTTAAACAAGTTTTGTTCGAATACAGATGTAGCTTTTTGTCGTAACTGAGTGTTTAAATCTATGTACTGTTTTAAAAATTGACTCTGCTTAAATTTTATTACTCTATGAATTTTTTTAAGTACTAAGCCATGTTTTAAGCATGTTTTTAAATGTACATAATGAATAACGTACTCGTATTTATCATATAAATTCGGAATCAGTTTAGGTTGCTTTGAACCAGGAGGTACGAATTTTTGAGGACAGAACGGAATGTCGTTGTGCAAGTCATGTAAGTATTCTGGATAGTGTAAATCCACTTCCAAAATATAACCAAAATCAGAATCATCTGGTACTAAGCGAACATCTAGGTCTTTAATTTCACCTTGCTGCAATAATTCGAAGTCGCCATAAGGCAAACTAGCACACATCGCATACCCGTACAGATTATTACAGTCTATATAAAGTAAATAATTATTTGGTATACTAGGATCATAATCGTGCATGTATTTGTTATTTGCCTTGACATACCGTGTTGAACATAAGCAAACTCCCCCCCGAATACCCTTTTGTATCATTCTAATTATTTCTAGATCGTTAATAAGCTGTAATTTTACGTTGGTTATTCGTAACATAGCATCAAAACTTAAACTTGGCGCGGTCAGATAAAAAGCAGGATCTAGCCTATAGTTAACTTTACAAGTTTGACGGAATTTTTCAAATATGTCGGCCAGTAACAATACATCAGATTTAAGGTAAATATCTGTGTATTCCCCTAAATTCTCGACTCCAAATGATTTCCAAACAAGTTTCGCATGCTCGTTATCATATTTCGATATCGTTTCATTAGTTAATGAGCTGTAAAAACAATGTTGCTGAGGTAAGCTTTGCTCTTCGTAGCGAGCCCAATTATTCATATACTCATAAGGGTAAATACCTTTACGTTTCAGTAGGTCGAAATGTACCTTTAGTGGAAAAAAATGCGCAAGGTTAACAAAATCTCCGTCGTCTAAAGTGCTTACAAGTTCCTCTAAACTAGCTCCTAAAAATTTTAATGAATCCACAAACCGAACCGGCATCACTTGATCAGGATTTTTGATAAAATACTTTGTGAATGATATGTAATTTTCTTTATTTTTAGCAATAACTTTAATTTGACCGGGCATTTCCCCTAATTCACGTAAAAATAAATGGGAATCATAACCAGACAAATTGTGAAAAAACACGGGCACGAATTCAGGTAAACGGAAGCGTAAGTTGCAAAAACTGTGGCTGGCCCCCCGAAATTTTCCAGTCACATGCGAATGATCTCGAACTGAGTCCCCAAGCAATAAATTGCCACAAAGAAAACAATGTTGAGCATTTAAAAAATCCTTTTCTTCAGTCTCAGTAATAACCATAGGCTTAGGATTCTAATAAATATTGTTTATTGTGGATATATCCCTTTGCAAATACTTGAGAAATTTGGCAACGCAATCTTCTCCACGATATGTAACGAACTTGTTGAGAGAACTATCGTACGAACATACAACATAGTACGCAAAGGCAGCAGGCACGTGCTCCTGTAGTTGAATAGTATTTTCTGATCCCGTTTTTCCATTTGTGTTAGGCACCAATAAGGATTCAAAGTCTGCATATATTACGAAAGGCATATCTTGCATACGTTCGAAATTTTTAAACTGTATTTCCTCATTTTGATTTGGTAAAACTGTTTTTACACCACCACATATATGAGCATCCCTCTTTGTTTCGTTATTGAAAAATATCAAACATTCTTCACAAAGATAAAGTTTACCCTTGTGTTTTGTTAATTGATGTTTAAGCAGACGACCTAAATCTTTAATCAGACAGTAATGAGTTTGCCGACCGTTTTCTAACATTAATAAGTTAACATGATGCTGCTTAGGGCATGCGGTTTTGTACAGCGGACCTACGACTTCCAATTTATTATTTATCGAATATACATTAACACTTATATGTTGATTATTTTTCTCAAATATTTTGATATCTTTTAAACCGACGGGAAAAGTCATGTTTTTGATATTGAGAACGTCCTCATAATGAGGATGCGAAGATACTCTTTGAACATTATTTTTAGCCGGAAATAAATAAGCCATTACACACCACAGAAAGCAAAACGCGTCATTATTTTTTATATTGATACACGCGCGTTTTAGTTTTATACTTTTAGGCAAATCTATGAATCCAGACGCTCTCAGAGGAATGTACTTGCAGATATTAATTTCTAGGTATACATTTTTCATAAACGACCACCCGCTGTCTTTGGTTTGAAATTCGTCAATTTTTCGACAAATCGTCTGCAAAACATTTAAAAATATTTCGTTGAAATCGAAATTTGGATGTATTACAATATTCTGCGTTGCAAACGACTTAATGCCACACGTATCGTTTTTTAGCAAAGAAAACTCTGCAAATAATTCGAAATTCACTTTGACACTACCGAAAGCTGATTGCCTTGCTTCCAAAATACGACGGACGCGGGCGCGTATGTTGCGTATAAACTGAATAGGAGGGCACGCACAGTCAAGGTCATCTTGGCTTCCCCGCACTCGGTATGATGCAAGCCTACTACGAAAAGCGCTACCAATTTTTTCAATGCCTTCAATATTGTATATAGAGTTGTTATTTTTGTGGGCTGTGCTACGTAAATGGGCGGAAAATGTACGACTCGGTACAGCTATTTCGCAAACGGAACAGAAAACCGACCGGCTACTCATATTCGATAGATAATTTATTAAGAGTAAGTGAAGTATTAGAATAAAAGGTATAGTAAGAATAATTAATATGACTCACGGTAAATGTTCTTTTTCGGTGCAATGCTTTATCCTATAAATCTTTCGATGCAATTGGTATTACATCAGCAACATTATATAATTTCAACTCAACAAAAATAATAAGGTCAAATATTACAAATAAAGGTATAGTAAGAATAATTATTAATTATTCACGGTAAAATGTTCCTTCTTTGGTGAAATGCTCCTTACATATTTGTAATGCGTTTTTGATATGCGAAACCTCTGGTGAATTAGAGTCTACCTGAATTTTGAGGCTAACAAGTGCTTTCTCCCATCTGCCTTTTGAAGCGATTGATGCTATATCAGCAACTTTATACAATTTTAAATCTAAAAAAAGATCACCGGACAACTGACCGTAGCGATACACCTTTCCGCCGGGGACTTGTCGTTTTAGTACAGACCGCAACCCTGCAACATGTTTTTCGGCACAGAAGTCGTCATCACTATCGTCGTCAAGAGCCCAGCCTGAAGAAACGCTGCTTTGTTGATCCGACAATGGCTTCGGACCGGCTTTTGACCTGTAAACCATAAATAAGTTTGTTAAAAATAAACAAACGAACTTACATATAAGACAAAACTAACGACATCTTTGTAGGTAAAAAATATTATATATTATATATAATTAGTAAATTACTTACCGTTGAGACGAAACTTTGGACTTCAATTTAGTAGATCTAAAAAGAAAAAATTATATATATTAATACAGGTAACAAAACAAAATTAATTTCATTTTCTACAAGAACTACATAAGCAAAATTAAAATATATACCGTGGTATCGGAGTTGCGTCATCAGATTCATATAGTTCAGTACACTTTTTAGACGCCTTTTGCTTCTTATACCTGAAACAAAATAATGTTATATTTAGTATACCTTATTTTTATTTTTATTTATTTATTTTATTTTTGGAAACAGAATTTAAAACAAAATAAAATAAAAATTACTGCAACTCACCGTGTTAGCTCCTGCGTTCCAACATCGGATTCACAAAGCGCCCTCTTCTTACTCGCTATTTTTTTCGAGCTATAAAAGAAACAAAACTAAAATTAAATACACGTCTTTAAAAATTAAATCGCTTACTAAATAAAACAAAACAAATTAGTATAAAGTGATGTTTACCTCGAATTTGGTGTTGGTTTTCTGGCCTCGATTTCGGTAAAGGACTCGGAATCAGACCTGCAATAAAAAGGTTATTTTATATATTTGCTATTGTTGTTTGTTGAACTCATATTGGTTCTATTTATTAGTCACGTAGGAACGATAAAAAAATAAAATTTATAAAAACTTACGCACATCATTTCAATGCAGTGTTCCTTCGCTTGTGAAAACCCGTGAGAAAGTGATGAAGTGTAAATCGAAGTCTGGTTTGCATGAATATCGCTTCACAGTAGTTGTCAACCTTCGTTAAGTTGATTAATCAATAAAACTTAATAACAGTAATGGTAGAAAACATGCAGTAGACAAGTTTTCACAGGTTTAATACCTCAGATACCTATTTCGAAACATCAGCAATTATTCAACAAACAAAAGTATCATATTTTGTTCAACTCCTCGCCTAGTGCGATGGTAGTGAACTGCCACGCGTTTCGCGGGTCATATAAGCCAGTGGATTGGCTACAAAACTTGTTCAACTCACCTGATTCCGGGAGGCGCTATGTTCGCTTCAACTCCGGTTAGTGTCTGTCAAGGTTCAGTCAACTGTCAGGTCAAGTCAAGTTCAATCAAGAAGGTCTCCGGGCTGAAGAAGCAGCCGTGGTGTTCCGCCACGTACGCCAGTATCGCCAACAATC
Source organism: Epinotia ramella (assembly GCA_947578815.1). Taxonomy (NCBI): domain Eukaryota; kingdom Metazoa; phylum Arthropoda; class Insecta; order Lepidoptera; family Tortricidae; genus Epinotia; species Epinotia ramella. The sequence continues at coordinate 168,729 of CANPUT010000052.1, read as the reverse complement.
CGCGGCGTCAAATCACCAACTCTTCCGATGTCACCGAAATATCCACACAAAACGCTCGGACACCCGTGTGTCTTCAAAGCGAGCGATATTACACAAAACAAGGAAGATGCGTTTCCTAATTAACCAAAGAACACTCGTGCCTTTTCGGATCCGCAACCACGAGGTTATATCTTTATTTCGTCTCGTTGACAAGAAGTGTCTGACGTGAAGTGTCACTGTCAAACCACAGACTCAAAAGAGGCGTACACACGTGAGGAGTCTAAGGGGGCGGGCAGACGGTCGGCCCGAACAATCACCCGCCTCGGAACGGCCTCTAAGCCGGTCCGCTATACTAGGGGAAGTCGCGATAGGGTTGCTACCGCTCGCTTCAGAACCGAATCCCCAACCATGACCTCGGCAAACCGAGGGGTCCCGTCTTTACCGGGAAACAAATTAACGATGCGCCCCCGGCGCCATCGCAGTGGCGGAAGGTTAGCATCCTTAACTAGCACAAGGTCTCCAACTCTGGGGGGACTGGTTTTGTCAGTCCACTTGAGGCGCTGCTGCAAAACATGCAAATACTCTAATGACCATCTGGTCCAAAAGTTCTGAGCCATTTGTTGCAGCATCTGGTAGCGCGACAAACGACCGGAGGGTATGTCCCGGAGGGGGTGCTCCGGCAACGCTGCAAGTGGCTGACCAATCAAGAAATGGCCTGGAGAGAGCGCTTCCAGGTCATTTGGGTCGGAGCTGAGCGGACACAACGGACGGGAATTGAGGACGGCCTCAATTCTACAAAACAACGTCGCGAGTTCCTCAAAAGTCAATACAGTTTGACCGACTACCCGATACATATGGGCTTTTGCTTGCTTCACGCAAGCCTCCCAGATTCCACCCCAGTGGGGGCAGCCTGGCGGATCGAACGTCCAGGTGATACCCCGACGGGAGAGGTCTGTTCCAATATCAATCTTATTTTCAAATAAAAATTTTACAACATCTTGTAAATAACGGTCGGCACCCTTGTAATTGGTTCCACAATCTGACCGGATCAGAGATGGGAGTCCCCTACGGGATACAAATCTATCCAATGCCGCAATAAAAGCCTCCGTCGTAAGATCACCAACAAGTTCAAGATGAGCAGCCTTGGTCGACAGGCATACGAAAACGCACAAATACGCTTTTACAACCTTCGCATTTCGAAGTCGCGACGTTTTCACTAAAAAAGGTCCCGCAAAATCGGTCCCCACCCTAGAGAAGGTCCTAGCCTCGTTGACCCGATCAGGAGGAAGGTCCCCCATCTGGGGCTGCATCGTGGCTGCCTTGAGCCGAAAGCAAGGCAAGCACCGAAACACGATGCTCCGAATAACCCGTCGGCTGTTCAATATCCAAAAGTCGCGCTGCAAAATGCCCAAGAGTGCATTGCAGCTGGCATGCGAGTTCTTTATGTGGCGGTCAATCACCAACAATTCCACCAGATGCCCCTTCTTAGGCAGCAAAATGGGGTGGCGCACCGAGTACGGCAAGCTAGCGTTGCGGAGCCGTCCTCCAACCCGGAGTGTACCCGACTCGTCAATGAACGGGTTGAGGCGTGCTATCGCCTTCGGTAGCTTAGGACGTCCCTGCCGCAGGGGCTTCAATACGTCCCCAAAGTGTTCTTCCTGCACAACCCTAATCCAATGATGTAGGGCGGCATTCCGCTCTTCTGTGGCGAGAACTCTAACGCGTGACCGGTTGTCAGGGTGGCGACAATTGTGTATAAATCGCTTGACCCAGGCGGTCACTCCAACAAGCTTGTCGAGAGAGCTATACCGTTCTAGCAACCAAGCAGTGTCTGACACTGGAGCGGTCTCGACAAGGTGGACACCCAAGCCAGAGGATGGGGTCCCAATCACACAACTGGCAGGCCAGAGTGTCTCCGGTTCCAACAACCAATCTGGTCTCCACCACAGTGAGTGGGCAACAAGCTCAGGTGCCGTGCAACCCCTGGACGCCACGTCCGCTGGGTTCAGTTCACCTGGCACGTGTCTCCAAACCAAAGCAGTCTCCGAATTCTGGATTTGCGAGACCCGGTTGGCCACAAAGACCTCCAAAGTATGGAATGACGACTGCAGCCAACACAATACAATTTGGCTATCAGTCCATGCGTAGACACTCTCCTCAAGGTTCACGGTGTCCTTCAAGGTAGAGGCCACGTGGTTCAGTAGGCGTACAAGAAGAGCCGCTCCAGATAATTCCATTTTTGGGATTGTCAAGCGCGTGCGAAGGGGAGCCACCTTGCTCTTCGCCATTACCAAGTGCAAATCGACCGATCCGGCGGAGCTGACCGTCCGCAAGTAAACGGCAGCTGCATACCCTCGCTCGGAGGCGTCGCAAAACCCGTGTAGGGCTACTCGGCATTTCCCTGCCGGCAACAGCTTACGCGGCAGTTCGACCCGATTTATCTCCGGGAGCGTGGAGAAGAAAACCTCCCAGTCGCTCAACAAATCTCCGGATAGTGGATCATCCCAACCCAGTTGGACCATCCACAGGCGCTGCATAAATGCCTTCGCCGTGAAGATGACCGGCGCGATCCATCCATTCGGATCGTACGTCCTGGCCACCGTGGACAGCACCAGCCGCTTCGTCCAGACCCTCGGGGAATCCAGTTCCACCCGATAGGTGAACACATCTTGGACTGGTCGATACTGCACGCCTAGGACTGATAACATGTGCGGGCTCTCAACATTTTCGAACAGGTGCGGATCCTGCTGGTGATCCTCGGGGAGGCCGGCCACCACGGCCGGTGAGTTGGACATCCATTTGCGCAATTCATATCCACCCGTCCGCAAGAGTTCCACCAGCTCATCCCGCAAAACCAAAGCCTCTTCGACACTGTTTGCCCCGGTGCACACGTCATCGACAAATAAGTCCCGTTCCAAAATGGCGGACGCTCGAGGGAACCTCAGTCTCTCTCGAGACGCCAATTCTAACAAAGTTCGAATTGAAATGTACGGACTGCTCTTCAAGCCGTATGTATTCGTATTCAGCTCGTACACCAACATCGGTTCATCAGGGCTCTCACGCCACAAGATCAGCTGATACCGACGATCATCAGGATGGATCACTGTCTGCCGAAACATCATCCGGATGTCGGCGACGAACACCACCTGATGTTTCCTAAAATTCGTGAGGATATCCGTGATATCCTTGTGCAGCTTAGGACCTGCATGCAAACACTGGTTCAATGACACCCCAGTCGAGGTGGACGCGGACCCATCAAAGACCACACGAATCTTGGACTCCGGGGATTTTAGGACCGCGTGGTGCGGCAGGAAGCAGTGCTCCACTGTACTCCAGTCCGTCCGAGCCACCGACATGTGTCCCAAACCCTCGTACTCCCTCATGAAGTCCACATACTTCTGCCGGAAGAGCGCATCTCTTCTCATTCGGCGTTCCATCGACACCAGCCGCTTCTCAGCCATCTCACGTGACGCTCCAAGAGGAGGTCGGTGGATGAGCAGAGGAAGTCGTGTTATGAACCGACCAGAGCAGAGGCGCCCAGTATTATTTTGGTAAAACCGTTCGCACTCTTCCTGCTCGGGGCTCATACGCGACGCGGTAGGTGGTTCCTCAATCTCCCAGAACCGTTGCACGGCTTCTGAAAGAGCAGTTCCAACCAGACAGCCCTCCTCAGTAGGAGGCGGTGGAGCCGCTAACACCAAACCCATTACAGCATAGCCAAACACCGTTTCCAGTGTAACCAGTCCGCCAGGCTGTAAGGTACGGTTGCCGCTCAACAGCACCCGCCCAAGAACGTCTGCACCCAGCAACACGTCAATCGGACCAGGTCTGTCAAATCCAGCATCCGCCAGAACTAATCCAGCTGTCAAACTCCGAACCTCTGGAGGCAGCTTCACCTGGGGGAGTCTCCCCACCACTTCATCCAATACTAACGCGGGAGCATTAATCCTCGCGCGTGAAGTGGGATCCGGTCCAAAGGTGAGTAAGGTCTGCCCTACCAGGTTTGACACTGTCACATTGCCTACCCCACGTATACTTTCCGGGTGGGGTTTCACAACCAAGCCCAACTGTCGCACCAACCTACTGGATACCATGCAGCCTTGCGCTCCCGTGTCAAGGAGAGAGCGCACGCAGGCTGATCCTCCGCCAGGGCCCCAAACACAAACCGAAGCCGTGGGCAATAACACGGTCTCCAAGGGCGTGGCGGTGGCTGGTGCGTGGGCGGCGTATCCCTAGCAGGGATACCGCGTTGCATCCTGTTCCGCATGGGCGGGCCGCACCATTCCGAACCCGCAGTATCTTAGAAGCTCTCTCGACAATCCTGTCCCCATAATCCATACATTGTTCAAAGTCCCGCTCCACCTGCTCGGTCTCCGGGGTCGTCCGGCCGGGCTCCGCTAGGTAGAGTTCAACCTGGAACTCCACAGCCTTAAGACGGTCTGACACCTCCTCGTACCGGGTCAACAAAGCCTCCTCCCGGTCATTCCTGTCAACCAAAGCTGCTGCAGATGAAAACCAACGCAGTGCAGACTGGATCTTAGCCTTAGGTGTAGATCCCATTTTAAATTAATTTCCAACAATACCAGAGAAAATTAAAATTAATTTAATTAATGTGGAAATTCCAATCTCTTGGTCACCCTAGTGAATCAAAACCAAATATCAACTCAATTACAGGAATGCCTTACAATAACAACCAATATAGATTCTCAAAACGCAGTGGAAGCTCAAATTATAATCTATAATTGGCTAGTTACATCACTTGTACAATAATCTAGCTTACAACTAATTACAATCAATCACCTTCCGGAGGTTGTAATCTCACTAATTTGCACTGCAAGTACAATAATTTCGTGAAATCTACAGTACAAAACACTTGCAGTGCCACAAAATAGAGATTTTAAATACTTGTAGCTAAATTTGATTTTAACAAATAACCTCAAAATGCCCTTTTTACCCAAAAGGAAAAAACTATCAAAATTCGCGTTTTTTCTTTGTCAGTAACCACGCTCTGGGTACCAAAAATTGTTCAACTCCTCGCCTAGTGCGATGGTAGTGAACTGCCACGCGTTTCGCGGGTCATATAAGCCAGTGGATTGGCTACAAAACTTGTTCAACTCACCTGATTCCGGGAGGCGCTATGTTCGCTTCAACTCCGGTTAGTGTCTGTCAAGGTTCAGTCAACTGTCAGGTCAAGTCAAGTTCAATCAAGAAGGTCTCCGGGCTGAAGAAGCAGCCGTGGTGTTCCGCCACGTACGCCAGTATCGCCAACAATCCGCGGCGTCAAATCACCAACTCTTCCGATGTCACCGAAATATCCACACAAAACGCTCGGACACCCGTGTGTCTTCAAAGCGAGCGATATTACACAAAACAAGGAAGATGCGTTTCCTAATTAACCAAAGAACACTCGTGCCTTTTCGGATCCGCAACCACGAGGTTATATCTTTATTTCGTCTCGTTGACAAGAAGTGTCTGACGTGAAGTGTCACTGTCAAACCACAGACTCAAAAGAGGCGTACACACGTGAGGAGTCTAAGGGGGCGGGCAGACGGTCGGCCCGAACATATTTATTTTAAATCATATACGGTTCTATCAAAGCGATCGCTCTAATTGCAAAGAACGCCGACATTCTGTTCCCTTCAAAATAATGGAATACGACTTTCGTCTCCTTTCAACACATTATGCTACAAAGAGTGCAAGTAAGAAGAAACGAGTATAGGTAACCATATGAACGGAAAGAATTGCTCCACTGAATGCGATAATTTGCAAGGATGTAACTTTTAAAATCTATTATTAGGTATATGAAACCTGTAATTATAACATTCGTACATAATTCTACTTTATGAAACACATATGTTAACATGTTCTATCTTGTACTGATTGCATCCACGTTTCTCGATATAAACAGTTTACATACCTAACAATTAAAAGCGCAATTGTAGAAAATCATTCTGACTGGAAAACTTGTCATAAACGGACGTCGTCCGAGATCGATAAATCGTATACCTCATACTTCAGTGAAAATGGTGAGTTGATTGAATTTCTAATTTAATATTTACATTTATTTATTTATATTGCGGTTACAGTATTTAAAATGTTTTGTGCTTATTTTCAGAGTAAATCCAGTTCGCAGCCATTACCCATCTCTAAAAGTGTTTATGAGCCGAATATTTCCACTTTTTATTCACAAGCAACATTCGATGACGTGTTACCATGCTCACAAGATGTAAATGGATACCTAGAGTACCAACAGGATTGTATGAATAGACTGAATAACGTTCAAGAGGTAAAAAAGCCTTCGAAAATATCGAAGAAATCCTCGAAGAAAAAGGCGAACAGCGGAAAAAACAAAGCCTGCGGCAGTGGATTTAATTCCTATATAATTAAACAAAGTAAAAAAGGTCAGCGTCTTATGAAAATAAGCATATCCAATCTTGAACTGGACAACGAGTCTGAAGACGTCGCCGTGCAGTATGTCGTCGAGAGTGAATGTGATGACGTATTGAATTCCACAGAAGGACTAGTTGATAAAATTGTTAAAAGATTAAGCAATGCAAATTATTAGATTTAACCTAGATTTATTTTCGTATAATTTAAGATGATGTATGATACCTACTAAAAAGTGAAAGTTTCTTTATTATTAAAAAATATTGTGATAAGTATACAAATAGAATATTAAATATACCTACAGATTTGTTTTATTTTAAGCTTACATACTTGCTTTCATTATTTGTAAGATTATTTAAAAATATTGGATAGTTATAAACGAACCAAGTTTTAAATAGCGTTATCATCCTCCCCTCCCAGGAGGTAAATAATTTGTTTGCAAATGCATACTAAATTCTAACGCATACATGGGTCAGCGGGAGAGAAGTTGTTGATTAGTATGTTTTAATGCTCCTTTGACAACGAGCGGACACGTAGAATGACTCAAGTTACAACAAAATGCATGATGACAAGTTAGTTACGTCGATCAACTTTGCTATGTAATTAAAAGCAATATGAACCAATTGTTCAATTCTAATATGAATCTAATAGCTTTGTTATAGCCTCTATTTTGCAATAAATTGGTCTAGAATATAGGTCATCAAACGGTTTACAATTGAAAGCAAAGAAATATTCTTTTTAATTTGCCTTATTTTAAAGTCTAGATTACTAACAGCTTTGTAAAACATGACGCACGAGCACGTCATGAGTTATAGCCAATGAATAAACAGGACCTGCATCGCGCTATTAAAGTTTTTAACATTTGTTCATTTATAAATAAAAAATCAGACCTAAGTCTGTCGGGAAGTTGCGACCGGACGACCCCAGCACGTAATTCAGATACATTGGACTGGCCACCCTCTGTGTGTGTTGTGTTGAATACAGAACCTTGAAAACTAGGGTTTTCTATACCTAGGCGGTCGATAGGTATGGATACCCACACCCGGAGTGGGTCAAACTCAACACATGTAAAACCGTAGCCTTATGCCAGGGACCTGCTTCCTGGGGGTTGCGACCATGTCTGACGAGCCTGATCAACTTGTTAGATGTGTTATGTGCAAACGCCATAGCCGTTCTGCGCTATGAGGGTTTATGCCAGGGACCGGCTTCCTGGGACCCTTGCATGCAACTGAGGGTTGGCCTCCTTAGACTGCATGTTGTGTTAAGCTTTTGCTATTTGAAATAATGTCCATTATTTTACGACTTCAAAACAATACCCGATTGGGACTTTGAAATATCACTTGAATAATTAGTAAGTAAGTATTAATGGTAGATTTCAGATGGCTGATTTTATTGAATGTTAAATATAAAAATGATTATGCATTCGTTTCATTGATATTTTTACATACGGATCCCTAAGTAGTAAGCGTGCATTGCAATATGAATAAGTGACGACTTGAAGGGTTCATATTTCTACTCAGTCACAAGTGCATTGTGCATAACTTTTAATTTAGATTTTAATATGATATGATTATGATTCAAGTTATCGAACTACTTTCATGAGTGATCTTTAAATACTTGAGTAATATTCTGCATTATAAAATCCTCTGTACGTCATTTGCACGCCGTATGAATCGACCAATCAGAAAATCTGGTCTGCATCGCGCTATTAAAGTTTTTGAAGCCGTTTGTATAAATAGAAGTTATAAGGTTTTCGAACGAAGCAAATACCCGACAGCGGTTTTCAAATATCACTTGAATATTATAAGTGTTAATGGGCAGTTTTCAGAGCTCTGATCTGAAAACCCCATTAACTCACTACTGACGGGCTGGTACTGTATGCCAAGGACCGCAATCAAGTTAGGGTTGTCCGCATCTTCGAACAAGAGAGGATCCTGCTGATGTTCCACCGGAAGATCTCGCAACAAATCAGGGCAATTTGACAACCACTTACGCAGTTCGTACCCACCTGACTTCAGGATCGCAATCAACTCATCCCGTAAAATCAAAGCCTCCGTAGCAGTGGAAGCCCCAGTGCAAACATCATCAACATATACTGAATCTTCCAAGATGGCCGCTGCACGGGGGTAGTTCAATCGCTCCCGATGAGCCAACTCCAACAAAGTCCGGATGGCAATATACGGACTGGAGGTAAGACCGTACGTGGTAGTGTTCAGCTCGTACACTCGCATAGGATCACAAGGTCGCTCACGCCACAAAATCATCTGATAACGCCGGTCATCTCGGTGAACAACCGATTGACGGAACATCATTCGGATGTCAGCCACAAAAACAATTTGATGACGGCGGAAGTTGGTGAGGATATCCGAAATGTCCCGGTGCAGTTTGGGACCGGAGTGCAAACACTGGTTCAAGGAAACCCCATTTGACGTAGGGGCCGAACCGTCAAAAACCACCCGAATTTTGCCCCCAGGCGTCTTCAAAACCGCATGGTGGGGCAAAAAATAGTGCTCGAGCGAACGCCAATCAATAGTCGAGGGTGACATATGTCCCAAAGCCTCATACTCGCGCATAAACTCAATGTACTTAGCACGAAGATCTGAATCCCTCTTCATTCGGCGCTCCATGGACAACAACCTTTTTTCCGCTAGGGCATGAGACTGACCGAGAGGGGGGCGTGCAGCCCTAAAAGGCAACCGAGTAACAAAGCGACCATCAGCGAGGCGACCCGTATTATTCTGATACGACAATTTCGCATTCTTGTTCCGCTGGATCGACTCTGGGAGCCTTGGGGGGCTCCTCGACCTCCCAGAAACGCTGGACGGCGTCCGAGAGCGAGAGCCCTACGGTAACAATTTCATTTTCAACCCGTGGGACCAAGCCCCTCAACACGGGTCCAAAAAAGGTGTAACCAAAAATGGTTTGCAAAGCCATCAAACCGCAGGGTTGTAAAACCCGCTTGTCCCCGGACAAGATCAAACCTAAAACATCAACACCCAAGAGCAGGTCTATAGGTCCTGGAACAAACCATTGGGGGTCAGCGGGGGTCAACTCTGACGTCAATTTCACCGCGGTAGGGGAGATAACCACCTGCGGGTTGCTGCCCAAAATATCGTTCAACACAACCGCTTTGGCCACAATGGCTGGCCCACAATTGACAGTTGAAAAACAAACATTAATTTCCCCCATGGAACCCTGCACCTGAAGGCCACCTATTCCGTGGATTACGGAGGGGCGGGGTCTACATGGGAGGCCCAATCTCTCCACCAAATAAGACGACGCAAGACAGCCCTGGGCACCCGAATCCAAAAGGGCACGAACTAACAAGGACTTCCCCATCGGGCCCCAGACCCTGACACAAACAGTTGGCAAGAGTACTGTTTCAGGGTGGGCGGCTGTGGTGGAGGAGCGGGCGGCAGCTACCTATTGGGGGCGTCCCTCATCGGGCCGCCAACAACCCTCATAGGCGCCGTCCTGTTGGGCTGGCACCGCCCAATTGGACCGCACCAGGTACTGGTCCGCCGGAACCTCAGGGCAGCGACCCGGGCGCGCCCAGGTCGACGCGTAGTACTCGGAGCGGCGTCCAACTTGGGGCGGGCGGCGCTCCAACCGCGGTCGTTCGCACAACGGTGGTGAGAATCTTCGAGGCGGGGAGCTGCGCTGAGCAGCAGCGAACCTGGCCTGTGGACGAGGAGATGGGGGAGGGGTACCCCCGCCCGTGGACGGCGAGCCCCGACGAGACTCCCTTTGGGGGTAATGGGGAAGCGGGCCCCCGCCCGTGGTGGAACGTCCCGCACCATCCAACCGATTATTTTGTTTCCCTTGGCACTGCGGGCACGGTTCAGGCCGTGGGCAATCCCGCTGCAAATGCTGCCCCAAACAGGAGTAGCACCACCGGCGATCATTCGCGGTACCGCGCCGATCCTTCACCCTCTTGTGCAGGAACCTGGGGCATGCTGCAACCAAATGGCCATCATCCGTGCAATACACGCACCTTGGGGGCGCGTGGGCCGTCGCGTATCGGAGGGGCGGGCGGCGTGGCTCTACCACCCCTGGCTTAGGTGGGCGAGCAGCCACACGCCGCTGTTCCCGTGGAGGTCCCGCCGAGGGTCCCGAGGGGCCTTCAATCCCGGCGTTGTCCACCAACCGACACTCCTCCTCCAGAAAGGAGACAAGGTCCGCAAAACGTGGCAATTGTGTGGCACTGCCCCCACCGTGCTTATACTCAAAACGGAGCTTCAAGTCCGTGGGCACCCGTGACAAAACTATATGCAAGAGCATAAACGACCATTCATCCACCGGCAGGCCAAGCCGTCGTAAAGCATTCAAGGCCACCATCACGGGATTCTTCAAATCCCTCCGCAACGTGGCAACCCCATAAATGTGAGGAAGCGCCAAAATTTGTGCCACATGGGTGTCTGCCAAACGCCTAATGTTGGCATATCGTTTCTCCAAAAGCTCCTGGGCTGTGGTGTAATTTTGGTCGGTGACCGCAAGATGTGAGACTAACTCCAGTGCCTCTCCATTCAAGGTGGAGAAAAGATATGCCAACTTTTGGCTCGGTGCCAAGTCCGTCCTGGCGTCCACCAGACTTGAAAACAAGTCGTGGTAGGCGGTCCAACATTTTAAGTCCCCGTCAAAATGGGGCAAATCCAGGGTTGGCAAACGTCCTAGGAGAGCCAGGGGTGGCGGTGATCGCGTCTCCGCCGTCAAAGGACCCCGCTGCACCTTGTGCGCAGCCTGAACCAGCTCATCATGCAAGTCATAATATTGTGTGATGTCTGCCTCCACTGAATCATCAATCTTTTCGTCCATCGCCAAAAGCGCTGCATAAGCACTCTGAACTACCGCACTTCGGTCCGGTAGCTCAGCCGATCGCTTCAGCAAAGCGTCGGTCCGGTCGGGTCTACCTATCAAATGCACCGCAGAGGACAACCATCTGAGCTCCGCCCTAATCTTGGCTGTCCACTTTGCCATGGCTGTAGCCAGCAACAACAAACACTCACAAACAAACGCAAGTCCAATCGACTTCTAATTAAAATGTTCAATAATGCAAAACAAAAACAATATAAACTAAAATTATTTGGCACCAGGAACCCTGCAAAATGTTACTTGTTGAACCCTAAATCAAGTAATATTTATAATGAGAATTAATTTATTTTAACAAGTATAATTTATTTTCAAATCGCAACACATTGGTCAATACAGAACCCTTCTGGACAATATTCATTCTCAGGGAACCCCAAAATATTCCAAACCTGTATGTTCCCAACGCACAAAACAATTAATCCAAATAATTTTAGTCAATGCAAATTATATTTAATTACCAACTTATATGGCTCGCCAAGGAACCCCTCAGAATATTACTTATTCTCTGAGTGAACTCTAATTTATAACTGCTAAACTAAGCCAAACAAACAATGTCAAACAACCAGGGGCAAACTTCAAATAATTATAATCCCAATCAATACTGATATATATCCACACCGAGCAATCCTGAGATATAGTTCAAATTATTATATAAACAAGCAATATCAATTTCCTATGTGTTTACCTAAGAATTGGATTTGAGATTGCTATTGCTATTGCTATGTTCAGTGACCAAGAAATTCACCAAATAATATCAAATTAACTATCAAAACAATTAGCAATGTATGCTATTATATCACTACAAACCAATTCAGTAATATTTTGCTATTTTCAATACAAGTATGTATGTTCCATCAAGGGTTAACTTCAAAACGTTTTTTCCACAAATATCAAAATAATACTGTGAACCAGTCAAAGATACCTATTGACACGGCCAGAGGCGTTTCAAAGAACCACGCCCTTGCTACCAAAATGTTCGCTACTAGCCCGGGCTTGCCAGACTCTACTCGGTTGAAGCCAGGGCTGGGCCCGACGAGTTCCTGACCCGAGTAGAGGCCTGGACTAGAACGACCGGTATAACCCCGCTAAGCTATAGCTTCCAAGAAGCGTGGCATACCGAAGATGCGCCAGGTATCGGTCCGATACAACAAAACCTAACGTGCTTTTACCTTGATGGAAGCTTCATCCGCCGTTGTCTCTCGGCCGGCGTCTAGACAGGGCGGCGTCGATATGTGTAGCTGAATGTATGGTGTATGGTGTGTGTGGGTGTCGAGGCCGTCGCGTGTCCTGGTGAACACTTCCTGGCTCCTGGATGATTAATCGCACCCGAATCCAAACTACCGACACTAAATTTATCACTTCAGTCTCCAAAACACTGGCAGGCAACAACAAAACTCCTCGATAGGAGCGCCTGGCCTCAAATATGAAGTGATTCCAATTAACATAAATCAAATGTCCCGAATGCTTTCACAAAAAAACTCAAAATGCAAATCAACGAAAAACGTGTTCAATCTAACAAAGGCAAAATTCTAGGTTATACTACCAAAATGACAGACGTCAAACGTCAAATAGTGACGTGTCTTTTTCACCGCAAATTATCAACCGAGTGATACCCGCGGTAAAAAGACTGGTATCGAACAATAAGCTTATCTACATAAACACCTAAATAAGATATCAACACAAGAAATTTGCCAAAATAAATCCATAATGTATATCACATACACACACAGTAACAAGTACTTATCATAAAGTAAATAATTTTGATCCTCATGTAATACCTAATTCGCACTGCTATTGTATCAAAATCTGTCAAGTAATTCATGGGAAACGAACCAATTATCAATAAATCATGTTAATCACCAACGTGGGTATAATAACCACCAGATACTATCACATCACTAGCCTCTCTTACATATCTATAGTGTTAATGTGTAAATACTGTCATAACACCCTCGCTGCCAAGACACAATCAGTAAATAACTTAAGCGACTCGGCAAGGAAAGTTCACTATCAAATATCTAACTCATGTTTCAAATTCATATTCCATTAAATAACTTTCCACTAGATTGAGTGATAATATATCTCCTACATAGCCTCAAAATTATTGAGTAATTCTAGACCTAAGTATATCCACAAAATTAATTAAATTGGAAGTCATTTTAGTCAAGTAATCGCCTACTTCAGCATAAAGAGGACACATATAAATGAATGGTACAGATTACCTTTAAGTCTTCCTATGAGCTTATCTTCCATACTAGAAGATAATAAAATTATTTATACCTTTATAATTAGCATGGGCGTTTAAGACAGCCAGTGTCCAATAATGGCAATAACCGTGATACCAACAATAATTACTTCCTACGTTACTTTGTTACTTATGACCGTTTCATGGTACATATATGTGAAACAATTTTAACCCTTGCAATAGCTAAGAAGTTCAGAAATAAGAAAAGATAATTACGCTAGCAAGCATAACAGTATGTGGCATAGATATTTCGCATAGTATAGACACAGAAAGATGGGCAAAGCAGCATCCTAGTCATTATCAGATCAACGCACACAGTACCAACCCTCTCCTGCACGTAATTGTATGCAAGAACGTAGTCAGATAATGAATGCGTTAACCAGCGGAACCATCCTGGACAGCTACTCAAAAGATAGTCGTACTTACAATGAAACAGATGAGATCTCGCCTCAGACACTATCGGGCCGACGTACAACTGGCAAGGCTGGTAGTAGAACGTATGGGGACCTCTAGCCTATGAAAATTAAACGAATCAAATTAAAATATGTACTTATAACACCTAGCTAAAGCTCCGAAGAGTACGTTTTTCCACGTGCGGAACTGGAATTTCCTTCTGCAACCAGTATAAAGGAATTTCGTCTAACAATGATACTTCTAAATTCAAATAAGAACTCGTAGCCTTGCTATAACTCTGGCGTCATAGGATTTTCCCATATCTCGAACAAACTATCAGGCCCTCTAGCTCATATTTTAGGTTTATCATCTCTCCAGCACCTGTAGAACATAATTTTAAGACTCAAAAGTACTTTTAATAACTCACCTCGCAGCAAACAAAAAATTAGATGTGGTGTATCAGGCAGGCAAGGCAAAACAGAACTCGTACTTGTAACGAACAAATGGCGGCTTGCACCGAGATTTCTTTTCAAGCCGGAAAAAACAAAACACGGAAGCCCAACTCGAAAATCTAGCAACATCCTATCTATACGGATATGATATCGTAAATTAAACCTTGACACTGCGGAATAAAGTTCACTCCTTTGCGTTCCTTAATTTAAATAGAATTATTCACTGTAATAGTAAAATGAACACGTCTCGCTGGATTTAGTGAAAATTACTTAAATTATTTAATTTCTCACTTAATGACGTAAATTAATATCGCAAGTATAATTATTAAGATTAAATACGAAATAAATAGATGTTGTGTTTACTTCTAGTAAAACGATATATTCTGGCAGAGGCACTTGCCCGCCAATCACATCCCGCGAGGAGGACGCTATCGTCACCCCGCGAAATTTCAACTTAAGTAATTAATTGTACAATTGACGCAAATATCGTAAAATAATGTACTGTATACTTATAATAATTCGTAATTCTACGTAATTTGACCCTTCTGCTGCTTTATCCTTGAATAGATGTCCTTGTAGTGGAATTCAATAAATCCATAATTACGTTCGAAAGTGGTTCTCACCGCCATCTAGTGGTAGCGCATTACACTATAGCCTTCTGTTCACAGGATTATGCCATAAATGTTTCTTTGGCATACAGCGCCCTCTAACTAATTATTAGTTAGTTAGTTTCACCTGATATTTGGTATCAAGTTAAAGTTAATTAAATATTCATTCCATCGGGATCGCAACCTCATCCTTCATTTAAATTCTATTCTCACATAGGTTAATGCTTTCTCACAGCGATTAACAATGAAGATCTTTGATATCCAAGGCAATCGTTGCCGTATAAATATTGACCTTACAGTAATTTCCTGGAAATTCTAAGTAGGATAAAATACTCCTATTATAATATATAACTAGGTATACATAATGTGCTTCGCAATCATGAGTCCAGGCATAGGCTTACTCATCCCAGCACCTCCACCATGTCGCGACGCATGCCTTATATGGGGATGTAACTCTAGTGGTAGAGAAAATTAAAGAATCTATATGGCATGCGCCGTGATGGAAATAGACGTAGGTGAATAAACCCTACCTTCGTCTCCCGATGGTCTCCCACTTGTCTCTCTCCTCTCTCCTCTCTCTCTCTCGCGCTAGGTCGCCTGGCACCCTGCGAGGCTGCCACGTACCACCTGTAGTTGTTAAAGGTGTTTCATGACTTCACCGCTGTCACCAAGTGCCTCAAGCCACCTGATGCCAGGGCTTCAGCCATAACACAAGGAATACATTAATATAGAGGTCGTCCTATTTGGGCTCGCTAAGTAAGTCAGTCAGACTTGTTATTAGGTATTACAAAGCCCTCCTAGTTCCCATCAAACGATCCTTCGCGAATATACCGGTGCCTTCTAAGGCCGCCGTCATATTCGAGTTGTCCTCTACCAACCTACGAGGCACCGAAGTGTGACCGGCCACCCCTACAGCGTCTTATGACCCAGCACCCAGGCGCACCTGGCATACACGGGCTTTACGGCGCTATACCTATACACCTCCAGGGAGCCTGGACAGGTATCAGCTTCAGAACGTCACCGGACTAAACCCAGTCCACATCCCACCGTACCCAAATGCAGTACTTAAGCCAGTCCTGCCCGCAGCAGCGCCGTCACCAGCACCGGTACGGTGGGGCATCTTTCCCCGCTTTCACGGGAGAAAACTGGATGCCCTTCTAGCCACAATACAACACGGCCACTCCACGAGTTCCCGCGAGAGCATGGTGGTTCCTCACTCCTCCCTTGAGAGTGAGAGTGTCAGGGTCAAACTAGGGGGATCAATATCCATAATATCAACGAGCAACATAAAGCGTTACCACACACGACACCATAGCGGTGGCCAAAGGGGGTAGTTTCACCTGGGTAGCGAGTATACGTTACAGTAAGTACGAGTGTAATTGAAAGCTAAAACTATATGAAATCTTAGAAGGTTGAGACACTTAGCTTGCAGGAAACCAGCTGGCGTGGCTTCCTCCTCCATGGAATGAGCATCGGCAACCTCACAGGCATAATTCACTCTATCACATGTTAAAGCGGTTAGGTTCAACAGTTAAATGGCTATTGGCTCCCGCAACGGAAGCACTGAGTGATTGACAAAGCTCATCTACCATAGAGTAATAGATACAATAGTTCACTCACCATAGAGGTTCTACCTTCCTGTTAATGTTGCCAGTTGTGGATGGTGTTTAAACGTCATCGCGATGCCCAGCATTCGCGACAGTGGGGCTATAAAATGGGAACGGACCACATCTGCACGGTTGGCAAAAGACGGCGCGCGAGCTCTCTCGCACAATCCGTCTCTCTTTTGTAACCGTGCTAGTGCTCATACCTGCCATTGGTGTGACAAAAAGCGCAACAGAGGTAACCGTTCCCTTTATGGCCCGGCGCGCAGCGAGCGTTTGATAATAGTATAGCGTCTTATGCCCTTATCGTCGATCAAATCCATTGTAGATAAAAGGTCTTTAAAATTACTTAGCGCGTGGCTTACCCCTCGGCTCCCTTAACCCGTCTTATGTGTTAGGGACTGATCAGTGCTTTTGAAAATATACTCTGTGAGAGAAGCGAACAATTTTTAATCCTTCAGCAACGTCAGTGTCAAAGCATCCGAGAGGTTAAGCCTCTCACAGACTGGCGCGGCCTGGCCGCGATGGTCAATAGTAAACTTGTCATTTAGTGTCAAATTTATTATTGACCGCCACCGCAAGCCGCGCCAGTGTGATTCAGGCCTACAGTCGGCAGACGTCATGATGTCTGTCAAAAATGTATTCCCAAAAGCAGCATTTTGCACTATTTCTCAAGTCTGCAAAGTTATGAAACGAGGAACCGTAAACGGTGTAAGTATAGCCACGACTATACATATTTATTCATTTCGGAACTTATGACTGTTCAATAAGACTCGAAATCGTGTGCGCATTTTTAAAGTCGACCGCACACAGTTACAATACCCGCAAGCCGCACGCTCGAAAAACTCAAATAATTGATATAAATACAATCAACTATGTTAAATAAATGTGTACTCAAACTGAACTGCCCTTGTTATTAGTATATGTATATGTGCCTTTACGAAATTTCACCAAACACAAATAAAAGTACATTCATTATGCTTTTGTACCTTATCAACAATCAAATTCCTTACTGTAATAACAAAAGGAAGAAAGACTATTTCATAAGAATATTTCACAGCAAGGGGCCAGGGGGCAGTTTAATCCCAAAACGGATGCCACTCAGTATAATGACCGACTTGTCAATAGGAACAAAATATTCAAAAGAAATATGATAAAACAACGGTGAACTGAATAAAAAGAGACGGGTCGCTGACAACAAAGTGAGGAATATGTACCCGATATGTGAGAGATACGAAAACTTTAAAGCTACATTACGTTATGTTAATTACAAAAACTCCATCGTTCATAAGCATCTCTTCCATAAATCTAAAACTTAAAAAGACCAATTAATTAAAAACGGTTAAACTAGAAAATTTTATGGCCGAATAATTATTGTCAAGCTTCAACTAATAACAATTTACCTGATGGCACATAGTGCCCAGGATTTCGCGCCTATTTACGGTTGAACGCAAGCAGTGTAACCACGAATCACGTTACTTTTTGAACGCGTGTGACATATTAATTGTTGTATAGAGTTGCAGTAAAGTGTCAATGAGAGGACGAGTGCCGAGGAGTAAAAGACCGCGAATAAGGGAAAGGTGATTTATTCTAGCTGGTCAATCGTACACTAACATATTGCTACACTTATGTTTATAATTACACGTCGGATACAACGCTGCGTGTGCGAGGTTAATGACATTATTTTGGGCTAGTGCAAAGTGCACGCGCATCGTTGCAGAAAACAATGTACATCTTTGTACATACTGCCATCTCAGAAAAAGGCATAAAAGGAATAAGTTACAAGGTACACTTAATTGGTAAAACTCCAAGACATAATCGTAAAAATGCAAAATTATTGTTACCTAACAATTAAGTTATAACATATAAAAACATGTAATATAAAATGCAAACTTTCTATTACTAAACAATTATAATATGCAACATGGAAATATAAAGTGCAAAATTAGCTTTATTTAACAACTATAATATACAAAAAATATGTAAAATATAATTTTAAGTTAAGAATCGGTCACTTTGCTTAAGAATCTGTGCTCGTCCTAGTGTCAAAAACCACTTGTTTTGCGGAAGTGGTAGCTTTCCGCGCACTCGGCACTGGCTCACTCCCGCACTCTATTTTTTCACTTTTAACACAGACACAGGTTTCTTCCTTGGAACTTGGTTGCTGCTGTGGCAGTCTCCACGTTCCTGTACGGTATTTGTAGTACACGAAGATGCCAGTCAGGAGGATAACAGTGCTGATGATCAATGATGCTCCAATGGTTAAGTATTGATATTGATCGTGAGAGGACATCTCTTCAAGTTTGGATTGGGTTTTAAGCAGTGTTATATCCCGGTGAATATTTGAAAATTGCTCTTCGTGAGTTTCATTGTTGAATGTCATGTGGATTATTGAAGTATTTAGTACATCGTTAAGTGGTGATAGCTCGGGCGTAATATCCGTGTCCAAGTCAATAATTGATTTTGCAACGTAATCTTTGTTCGCGTATAACATAAAGGAGTCACCTTTCAAAACACAACCCTGACCTAGAGTTATCAGTCCGTTGTTAAGTAATACTTTCGATGTCAGCCCGTCTGGGCATAAAATGCGAACAAGGCACTCATCGCAACAGGTGAAAATCCATGTGTTTTGTTTATGTAATTTGATCCCTTTGCCACTGCATGGTTTTGTTTCCGTATGACAATACGAATTATATAGTTCCCGATGACTTAGTACTTCCGTATTGCAAATTGATATCCCTTGTGTTACATCATAAACGGGGTGATTTAAGTGGCATAATAATTTCTGTTCATTCATTTGAAGGCACGTATTTATGTCTGGTTGCTCGATCGGTATAAAGGTGTCCTGGTGAATATTGAATGCTATTAGTTCTGTTCCAGGAATGACATGAATAACATTTTGTTGCGATATGTGTTGAGGGATGCTTATAAGTTTGTCAAATTCAAATTGGTCGTCACTTAGTAGCGGAATCTGTGCTTCCATTATAAGATACTGGTCGGTAATACGAGCGCGAATTGTAAGTAATTTATACAAGTTACGTAATATGTTATCCTGAACGTCTGGGAGTGCTAATTTGCTGTCTAGATGTCGAGCTATACGGTTTAGTTCCGTTTGCAATTGCTTATGAGACAACAGGTGAACGTCGACTTGGCCGTGGTACATATTTGTCAGCGTATTGATGACGGTTTGTTGTGTGTTTTTTAGGTGCACCAGGATTGCATTCGCTGCCATCGATGATGTCATGAGATAAAATGCATTTTCGTGATCGTGCTCTAATTGTTTTGCTGTGTCTGTCAAACGATTTAGGTGCTCAGTGATTATTTGAAATTGCTTATTCATGATGTCTTCATTGCGTTTTAGTATATTACCTTCGGCTTCTAATATGCTCGTTTGGTTTTTTATTAACTGAAGTAAATGATGGTCGTTGTGCCGTGTCAGTCGGATGTCATTTTCGTACTTTTCTGCGAATCGGTGATCCAGTACTCCAAAGAGTGTGTTTGCTATATATCCCACTCCGTCCACTAGTCCTATTTTGTATCGAGTTGTTTCCATGGGGTGAGTTTTAAGAAGAGTGTTGTAGAACAGGAATTCTTTCATATCTTGATCTAATTGATTTATGATCAAATGAAATTGTGTCAGTAATGTCGGTCGAGTGAACTGTTTAATGTGTTTCACATAAATGTCCAATGCCTCCACATTTTGCCAATAATTTGTCATATTATAGTAGAGAATAATTTTCCAGTCATCTTTAATTTCTTGTATGTCAGCAATTTTGTCGAAGTATAAAGTCCGATTAGGGTTCAGTGGCGTGATTTTAAAATCTTTAGTATGAGCATGTGCGGCGGGAATCGATAATGTCATTAGCATTAATACGGAATGAGTTAGGAGTGTCGTCCACGAAATCTTGCTTGTTCGTCGCGTAGATCTAACGTTTTTTGATGTTGGCGGGGAAAGTTTATCGTTGTCATTTTTCGTATCCTTTTCGCTGGTAACGAGGGGAACTAATTGTACAATCGGTCGTTTCATGACACCGTTCTCGGTTTTAAGTGTCCGACTCTTGTATGGCCATCTTTCCAGGGTGTGTGTCAATTATACGGCCTAGTGCCCATCGTCCCACAGGTTGATTTCCGCGGATGCAGACAATGTCATTTATTCGCAATTCTTCAGTTGGTTTTTGCCATTTGTTCCTTGATTGTAGCTGTTGTAAATATTCTCTTGACCATTGCTGCCAGAAATCTTTTGTCATTTTTTGTACAAGTTGCCATCTTTTTCGTAGGTCGTGGTTGGAATTGCTAGGCTCAGGAACTGTCAAATGGGCATCTCCAACAATAAGGAAGTGCCGGGGTGTCAAACATTTTAGTTTGTCAATATTTTCTGTCAACGGACATAGCGGCCTTGAGTTCAAGCAGGCTTCAATTTGGCAAAGGAGGGTCGTAAATTCCTCGTATGTCAATTTTTGGTCTCCTAATACTCGTTTGAGGTGGTATTTTGTACTTTTGACGCCTGCTTCCCATAGACCACCCGCATTTGGCCAGGCAGGCGCGTTGAAGTGCCATTGGGTGCCCCTTTCAGTTACGCCGTTTATAACCGATGTGTCCATGCTTTTCATGATCTCTTTACGTTCTTCCACGAGTTGACGATTTGCCCCAACGAAATTAGTCCCGTTGTCACTGTGCATGTGTCCAGGTTCTCCACGTCGGGCACAGAAGCGTCGGAATGCTGCCAAGAATGCGGTGCTGCTGAGTTCTGACACTAATTCTATGTGTATGGCCTTAGTTGCCAGACAGACAAACACTGCTATATATGCTTTCAGCGTCTTTATTCCTCTTCCCTTGTTTGCTTTAATGTCAACAAACCCTGTAAAGTCGACACCCGTGTGTAAAAACGGACGAGATGCGGTCACTCTCGGTTGGGGTAGATCGGCCATGATTTGTTGTTGTTGCTTGGCGTTAAATCTCCGGCAAATCACACAAAGGTGTAAGTATTTTTTGATTGCTTGATATCCACCGATGATCCAGTATTTTTCTCGTAATTGTAGTAATGTCAGTTTAGGACCACCGTGAAGCGTTTGTAAATGTGCTCTGTTTACTAGTAGTTCTGTCAATCTGCTGTTTCTCGAGATGATAATGGGATTTCTTGTGGACGGGTTTAAAGAGGAGTTGTTTAATCTGCCTCCCACACGTAGTATGCCGTCTTCGTCTAAGTACGGATTGAGCTTTAAGATGTTGCTCTTTGCACCGACAGTTTTATCCGCACGTAGTTTTCTGATGTCGTCGGGGAATTCGTAATGCTGAATATGCTTGACGATTACCTTTTCTGCAGTTATTAACTCGGTCACCGTTAAATAAAACAATTTAAGTTGTAAATTTAAGTGTAGTCAGGTGTGGTGCTCTCGCTATTGCAATAAAGCGCAAAATCCAAGCTAGCACGCGGGTGATGTGAGTCATGTTGCTATGTCGGGTCAATAATTCCATTATGGTCGACGGAGGCTCCGATTTCACAACATATGTTTTCTTTGATTTAGCTTCACATTCCGTCGGTATGATTATTGTACTGTCAAGAGATTTTCTGTCAAAATTCTTTAACCAGGAAGGTCCGTGCCACCATAGCGAGTGGTTTCTTAGTTGGGACACGCTTAACCCCCTTGTGGCGCAATCTGCCGCATTGTGTTCAGACTTCACATGATTAGAGTGTGTACTCGGAATGACGTCATTGATTTGTTTGACTCGATTACTGACGAAATTATTCCATTTCGATGGATCGCCTTTCAACCACCCTAAGACGATCATGGAGTCTGTCCAGGCGTAGGTGTGGTCATGTAAACCTTCCCATTGAAATGTGTCAATTAACTTTTTCATTAATCGGGATAAAAGTAAGGTCCCACTAAGTTCCTTCCGCGGAAGCGTCAATTTTTGATTTTGACTTATTGGTGTCAGTCGAGATTTTGCTGCTATAAGTCTGACGAGGGGCTCGCCATGTTTGTCAAATGACCGGACGTAGATGCAACAGGAATAGACCTTGTCAGAGGCATCGCAAAATCCGTGAATTTCGAATGTTTGTGTCATTTCCACATGGCAATCATAGAATCACCGATATCTGACCATAAACAGTTGTACTTAGAAATCAAAAACTACAAACCAAAGCCAGTTAGACGCATACAATACGACGCAATAAATTATGATGATCTATATAAAAAGATAAACGAACATACAGATACAAACGAACACCATGAATACTCGTTATTAGAAAAACGAATCCTTACTTGCATAAACAATAGTAAGGTTACCAAAACTAAAGTACTTAATCCACCTAGACAGGACTGGATAAGTAAGGACATACTCAACACAATCAAGCAGCGAAATATACTCTGGCAAGAACACAAAAATAATCCCAATGCTTATAAAAAGGAAGAGGAATTCATTAAGAAAAGGAATGAAGTTACTCGAATCATCCAGAAGGAAAAAAGCTGTTACTACCACAAATCTTTTGAAGCCTGCAAAAGGAATCCGAGCAAAATGTGGACTTTAATAAACTCCCTGTCCAAAAATAAATCGAAGGTAGTACAAGCTCCAAAAATGCTACAAACTGAAGATGGCAGCGTGACGACTGTAAGTGACATGTGTGACTGTTTCAACGATTATTTCTCAAATATAGGGGCCATTCTAGCAACTAAGATCAAAAATACTCAATTGTGTCACAACTCCTCATCATCAAGTGTGAATGCTCTCAATGTTCTTTCCGATTTTTCTCCATGTACTGCTGAGGAAATTACAAAAATAATAATTAAATTGAGTGTAAACACGAGCTCTGGAGTTGATGGCATCACTACAAAATCATTAAAATGTGCTCAAAATCTAATAGTGAATGAATTAGCTGATTGTTTTAACCGATGCTTGAAAGATGGCAATTTTCCTGACAGCCTTAAAATTGCCAAAGTAACTCCCATATATAAAAACGGCATAAAATCAGATCCAGGCAACTATCGCCCTATATCTGTGCTCCCAATCCTGTCAAAAATCATAGAAAAACTTATTAAAAGTCGCTTTGAAAAATACTTGCAATCAATCAACTTTCTCTATAGTAAGCAATATGGTTTCCGACCGCAATCTAATACACTTACTGCAACTGTGGACTTAGTCACTAAAATCAAAGTAGCCATTGATCAAAAGAAAGTAGCTCTTGGAGTTTTTATCGATTTAAGAAAGGCTTTTGATACCGTCAGTCATCCTATACTTTTGAACAAGTTAAAATGCGTCGGGGTCTCTGGAACTGCGCTTAACATGTTTAAGTCCTACCTCTCGAACCGAAAGCAAATAGTTAGACTAGGTGAACATGAAAGTAAGCCACTCCCAGTCACATGCGGAGTACCACAAGGCTCTATACTAGGACCACTGCTTTTCCTTGTTTATATTAATAACATACACGAGATCGGCCTAAAGGGGGACCCAACTTTGTATGCTGACGATACAAGCCTGTTTTATTTCGGCAATTCAATTCAGGACCTCATATCTGAAGCTCAAACAGACTTAAATATACTAAGCAAGTGGTTTCAGAGCAACCTTTTAACTATAAACGTCACAAAAACAAACTATATAATATTTGCACCAAAAAATAAAAAACTTCATATAATAGACTCTTTAAAAATAAACAATCAGTACATTAATAGAGTTGATCATGAAAAATACCTTGGCCTTCTACTAGACAAGCAATTAACATGGAAACCACACATTGATAAAATTAAATTGAAAATAACATCTCTTACCGGCGCCTTACGAGGTATAGCCCGCTGTCTTCCGATGAGAGTTCGTCATACTATTTACAAACCACTTGTGAAACCCCATATCGACTATCTTATCGAAATATGGGGTTCTGCCGCTGCTACACACTTAAAAGCTATCCAAAGAGCACAAAACAAGCTGATAAAAGTTCTTTTTAATTATGATTACTTCACACCTTCTACCGCATTATACAAAAATACAAAAATTATGAATATCAATCAGTGTTATAAATACAACACCTGTATACTTATACGTAAAATTATGCAAAAGGACCTCCATATTCAAATATCCTTTAAAAAGAAACAAGACGTGCTGAAAAAAAAATTGAGAAATTGTAATAGTTTAATACTTCGGGCTCCACGTACTAATTACGGAAAAAAAACTATTCTTTACGAAGGTGCAAACATATATAACAAGCTTCCTGTAAGCATAAAAGATGCTAAATCAATGCAAAATTTCAAAAGATTACTTAAATTTTTTGTAACTGACCAATTGCGCTCTGATATCCGCAACGCGCTCTAAGCCACATCCATTCAACCTTAATCTGTGTACACCGTTATCGCTGCAACTATGCCGCAGCACTCACGGCGTCAACACATCTTTAGCCGTTTATCGATGCATTTGTTTGCGATCTTTGTCTACCTTCTAATTTAAGTTTACCCACCGATCACGTTGGAAGTTAAAATGCATGTATTTTACGGATTTTTATCTCTAAATAGTAAGACTAAAGTCAAATGATGTACTACTTATAATTAACTTTAGTTATTTAGTTAATTTAAGATATCTAATTTTTCTTATGTGAATGTAAATACGCACACATAGTTACGCTCACCATAATAATGTTAACTTAAGTACTTTAATTCTCATGTAAGTGAATTGTAAATATTCTTATGAGAAATAAATTTCTTTAAACCGATGTCACCCAACCATCTGGGTATTTCAATACTTTCAATGCCACGTATGTCAGTTGTAAATCTTTGCCAATCATTTTGGACTGTTTCTGACACAACGTCGTCCCAGTCGCAATCAACATGTGCCCATATGGCTTGAAAAAGTAATTTGGCTTTAATTGTCAAAGGATTCAAAAATCCCAAGGGGTCATATATTTTTGAGATCTCCGAGAGTATTGCACGTTTCGTAAGTTTCTCCACGGGCCTTTTTGCTAACGTGTTCTTGAATGTAAATGTGTCACGTGCGGGATTCCATTGTAATCCGAGCGTTTTAGTTGCTTGTGCATTGTTAAAGAGTATTACATTTGGATTTATGCTGTCATTCGGTATATTTTCCAACAATGCTTGAGTATTGCTGGTCCATTTTCGTAGGTTAAACCCTGTTCCCTGAAGCATGGAGATGAGTTGTTGTTGAATTTCTAATGCATGATTTTTGTCATTGCTTCCTGTCAATACGTCATCAACATATATTTCGTTATTGATGACAACATTTTCCAGTCGTCGAGTGGCGCTAGTGTACAGTGTCTCGCAGTACACTTCCTGTGGTGTCATGGGATTGTTCGAGTCAGCGATGTCTTCGATCTCCCAATATTTTGCTAAATTCTCAGTGTCATTAGTCACTACGTGACAATTGTGGGTTTTAACGGCACCCGATAGGATCCAGCCTAGTTTTGTTTGCTGTGCCATGGGTATATTGGAGCCCTTAACTAAACCATTCATCATTATTTGCGTATAGACATCAACATCTAAGAGAATATCGACGGGTTGGGATATGTTATATTTGGGGTCTGCTAGCGTAATACCGTCTATGTGCTCCCAGTTTTCCTTTTCAAATGTAGTGCTGGGTAAATTGCTAACTACGCGTGACATAATTAACGCATCCGTTGAAAATTCGAAGTCGTTGTGTAGTGATTTGCATTGTAACGTTACCTTTCCTCGACTTTTATTTGACAGAGTCCCGACGCCAGATACGTTTGCTTTTAATTGCTGCCGCTGTAACCCTAACCTTTGCGCTGTGTTTTCGTTAATAAGCGTGATCTCAGAGCCCTGATCAATGAGTGCTCTAAGGGTGATATACTCCCCATGGCTGTTGGCCACTAGTATTAATGCAGTTGGAAGTAATATTTCGTCACTACTCCCGGCCACGAAGTTATTTTGCATATGTCTTTGTGGTGTCATGGCTGTCGATGCTCGAGGTAACGAGGACGTCTGCTTCGGTGCACTTGAATTTCCAAATGCCTTATGTAACACAGTTGTTCGGGACCGGTCTTTTATCGCGGGTATCACTCGGTTGATAATCGGCGAAGAAAAAGACACGTCACTTTTTGACGTTTGACGTCTGCCATTTTTAGTTAGTATAACCTGGAATTTGACCGTGTTGGTTTTGAGCAACCTTTTCTTTGATTTGTATTTGATTTTTGAGAAAGCATTCGGGACATTTGATTTATGTTAATTGGAATCAGTTCATAATTGAGGCCAGGCGCTCCTATCGAGGAGTTTTGTTTTTGCCTGCCAGTGTTTGGAGCCTGAAGTGATAAAGTTAGTGACGGTAGTTTGGTGGGCTATCATCAAGGAGCCAGGAAGTGTTCACCAGGACACGCGACGGCCTCGACACACACACTAATCCTCATACACTCAGATACACATATCGAAGCCGCCCTGTCGAGCCGCGGATGAAGCTTCCATCAAGGTAAAAGCACGTTTTGTTTTGTACCGGACCGATACCAGGCGCATCTTCGGTATGCCACGCTTCTTGGAAGCTATAGCTTAGCGGGGTTATACCGGTCGTTCTAGTCCAGGCCTCTACTCGGGTCAGGAACTCGTCGGGCCCAGCCCTGGCTTCAACCGAGTAGAGTCTTGCAAGCCCGGACTAGTTGCGAACAATTTGGTAGCAAGGGCGTGGTTCTTTGAAACGCCTCTGGCCGTGTCAATAGGTATCTTTGACTGGTTCACAGTATTATTTTGATATTTAACTTTGTGGAAAAAACGTTTTTGAGGTTAACCGTTGATGGAACATAGTTGTATTTAAAATAGCAAAATATTACTGAATTGGTTTGTAGTGATATAATAGCATACATTGCTAATTGTTTTGATAGTTGATTTGATATTATTTGGTGAATTTCTTGGTCACTGAACATTTTAACATGGCATTTTATAGATTAACATTCCCTTGTTGAAACTAGATAGCAATCTCAAATTCAATTCTTAGGTATATACTAAACACATAGGAAATTGATATTGCTTGTTTAGATAATAATTTGAACTATATTTCAGGATTGCTCGGTGTGAATATATGGGTATTGATTTGAGACCCATTTGATATATATATCAGTATTGGTTGGGATTATAATTATTTGAAGTTTGACATTGTTTGTTTGGCTTAGTTTAGCAGTTATAAATTAGAGTTCACTCAGAGAATAAGTAATATTCTGAGGGGTTCCTTGGCAAGCCATATAAGTTGGTAATTAAAAATAATTTGCATTGACTAAAATTATTTGGATTAATTGTTTTGTGCGTTGGGAACATACAGGTTTGGAATATTTTGGGGTTCCCTGAGAAGTGAATATTGTCCAGAAGGGTTCTGTATTGACCAATGTGTTGCGATTTGAAAATAAATTATACTTGTTAAAATAAATTAATTCTCATTATAAATATTACTTGATTTAGGGTTCAACAAGTAACATTTTGCAGGGTTCCTTGTGCCAAATAATTTTAGTTTATATTGTTTTTGTTTTGCATTGTTGAACATTTTAATTAGAAGTCGATTGGACTTGCGTTTGTTTGTGAGTGTTTGTTGTTGCTGGCTACAGCCATGGCAAAGTGGACAGCCAACATTAGGGCGGAGCTGAGATGGCTGTCCTCTGCGGTACATTTGATAGGTAGACCTGACCGGACCGACGCTTTGCTGAAGCGATCGGCTGAGCTACCGGACCGAAGTGCGGTAGTTCAGAGTGCTTATGCAGCGCTTTTGGCGATGGACGAAAAGATTGATGATTCGGTGGAGGCAGACATCACACAATTTTATGACTTGCATGATGAGCTGGTTCAGGCTGCGCACAAGGTGCAGCGGGGTCTTTTGACGGCGGAGACGCGATCACCGCAACCCCTGGCTCTCCTAGGACGTTTGCCAACCCTGGATTTGCCCCATTTTGACGGGGACTTAAAATGTTGGACCGCCTACCACGACTTGTTTTCAAGTCTGGTGGACGCCAGGACGGACTTGGCACCGAGCCAAAAGTTGGCATATCTTTTCTCCACCTTGAATGGAGAGGCACTGGAGTTAGTCTCACATCTTGCGGTCACCGACCAAAATTACACCACAGCCCAGGAGCTTTTGGAGAAACGATATGCCAACATTAGGCGTTTGGCAGACACCCATGTGGCACAAATTTTGGCGCTTCCTCACATTTATGGAGTTGCCACGTTGCGGAGGGATTTGGTGAATCCCGTGATGGTGGCCTTGAATGCTTTACGACGGCTTGGCCTGCCGGTGGATGAATGGTCGTTCATGCTCTTGCATATAGTTTTGTCACGGTTGCCCACGGACTTGAAGCTCCGTTTTGAGTACAAGCACGGTGGGGGCAGTGCCACACAATTGCCACGTTTTGCGGACCTTGTCTCCTTTCTGGAGGAGGAGTGTCGGTTGGTGGACAACGCCGGGATTGAAGGCCCCTCGGGACCCTCGGCGGGACCTCCACGGGAACAGCGGCGTGTGGCTGCTCGCCCCCCTAAGCCAGGGGTGGTAGAGCCACGCCGCCCGCCCCTCCGATACGCGACGGCCCACGCGCCCCCAAGGTGCGTGTATTGCACGGATGATGGCCATTTGGTTGCAGCATGCCCCAGGTTCCTGCACAAGAGGGTGAAGGATCGGCGCGGTATCGCAAATGATCGCCGGTGGTGCTACTCCTGTTTGGGGCAGCATTTGCAGCGGGATTGCCCACGGCCTGAACCGTGCCCGCAGTGCCAAGGGAAAC
Organism: Epinotia ramella; assembly: GCA_947578815.1. Lineage (NCBI taxonomy): Eukaryota > Metazoa > Arthropoda > Insecta > Lepidoptera > Tortricidae > Epinotia > Epinotia ramella. The sequence goes on along the minus strand of CANPUT010000052.1, from coordinate 139,489 downwards.
ACCACCTGGTGTTGTGCGCCAACCAAAATGGTGGTAATCGGTTGGATGGTGCGGGACGTTCCCCCACGGGCGGGGGCCCGCTTCCCCATTACCCCCAAAGGGAGTCTCGTCGGGGCTCGCCGTCCACGGGCGGAGGTACCCCTCCCCCATCTCCTCGTCCACAGGCCAGGTTCGCTGCTGCTCAGCGCAGCTCCCCGCCTCGGAGCTTCTCACCACCGTTGTGCGAACGACCGCGGTTGGAACGCCGCCCGCCCCAAGTTGGACGCCGCTCCGAGTGCTACGCATCGACCTGGGCGCGCCCGGGTCGCTGCCCTGAGGTTCCGGCGGACCAGTACCTGGTGCGGTCCAATTGGGCGGTGCCAGCCCAACAGGACGGCGCCTATGAGGGTTGTTGGCGGCCCGATGAGGGACGCCCCCAATAGGTAGCTGCCGCCCGCTCCTCCACCACAGCCGCCCACCCTGAAACAGTACTCTTGCCAACTGTTTGTGTCAGGGTCTGGGGCCCGATGGGGAAGTCCTTGTTAGTTCGTGCCCTTTTGGATTCGGGTGCCCAGGGCTGTCTTGCGTCGTCTTATTTGGTGGAGAGATTGGGCCTCCCATGTAGACCCCGCCCCTCCGTCATCCACGGAATAGGTGGCCTTCAGGTGCAGGATTCCATGGGGGAAATTAATGTTTGTTTTTCAACTGTCAATTGTGTTGAACGATATTTTGGGCAGCAACCTGCAGGTGGTTATCTCCCCTACCGCGGTGAAATTGACGACAGAGTAGACCCCCGCTGACCCCCAATTGGTTTGTTCCAGGACCTATAGACCTGCTCTTGGGTGTTGATGTTTTAGGTTTGATCTTGTCCGGGGACAAGCCTCACCAACTTTCGCCGTCATCAAATTGTTTTTGTGGCTGACATCCGAATGATGTTCCGCCAATCGGTTGTGCACCGAGATGACCGGCGTTATCAGATGATTTTGTGGCGTGAGCGACCTTGTGATCCTATGCGAGTGTACGAGCTGAACACTACCACGTACGGTCTTACCTCCAGTCCGTATATTGCCATCCGGACTTTGTTGGAGTTGGCTCATCGGGAGCGATTGAACTACCCCCGTGCAGCGGCCATCTTGGAAGATTCAGTATATGTTGATGATGTTTGCACTGGGGCTTCCACTGCTACGGAGGCTTTGATTTTACGGGATGAGTTGATTGCGATCCTGAAGTCAGGTGGGTACGAACTGCGTAAGTGGTTGTCAAATTGCCCTGATTTGTTGCGAGATCTTCCGGTGGAACATCAGCAGGATCCTCTCTTGTTCGAAGATGCGGACAACCCTAACTTGATTGCGGTCCTTGGCATACAGTACCAGCCCGTCCAGGATGTCTTCACTTATCGGGTTAAATTGGACCCCCCTAAGACCTGGACGAAGCGTTCGGTCTTGTCGACTGTTGCTCGGACCTTCGATCCTAATGGATGGATCACACCTGTCATTTTTCTGGCTAAGTGTTTTTTGCAGAAGCTGTGGATTGCGGAAGTTACGTGGGACGAACCTCTTCAGGGAGACTTGCTAACCGAATGGTGTTCGATTGTTTACTCACTTCCGGACGTGAACCGGATTTCCTTGCCCAGACTCTTTCTGCCATCCGGCAAGTGTAAAGTTAGCCTCCACGGGTTTTGTGACGCGTCTGAACGAGGGTACGCGGCCGTGGTATTCTTGCGGACTATTAGCCTATCCGGTCATGTGGGACTACATTTGATAATGGCCAAGAGTAAGGTGGCTCCTATCAGGACTAGGTTAACTATTCCTAAGTTGGAATTGTCGGGAGCAGCCCTCCTTACGAGGCTCCTCAATCATGTTTGTGATACTTTGGGTCGTACCGTGGAGATTTCAGATGTTTTTGCGTGGACTGATAGTGGGATCGTTCTTTGTTGGCTTCGCACCTCCGTGCATAATTTAGAGGTTTTTGTTGCGAATCGGATTTCACAGATCCAGAGTTCAGCAACCCCGCTGATTTGGCGACATGTTCCAGGGGAACTGAACCCCGCTGACTGCGCTTCGCGAGGCTGCGAGGCTCCGGTACTTGTAAACCATTCCCTGTGGTGGGGACTAGATTAGTTGTCGCATCCTGCGGCATCTTGGCCCCAGAATCGGTTCTCTTCTCCAGAGGCGTTGCCAGGTTTACGTGTGGGCGTTATGGAAACGCAACCTGTCTACGACTTGAATCCTCTGTTGGAGAGGTACAGCTCTCTGTCGAAATTGATTGGGGTTACCGCGCGGATCCGACGTTTCTTGCTCCACGCACGGAACCCAGCTCAGAGGGCATTGACCACGGAATTGGCCTTGTCGCCCTTGGAACGCCAAGAGGCCCTGCTATTTTGGGTTCGTGTGGTGCAAGTGGAGCACTTCGAACCGATTATTGACGCGCTTAAAGGAGGATCGAGAATTAAGGGTTCGATCGCTCGTCTGAATCCATTTCTAGACGCATCGAGTTTGCTTCGAGTCGGCGGACGACTTCGAAACTCGAACTTGCCCTATGGAGCTCGCCATCCTTTGTTGCTCCCCAAAGGGGGGACTTTGGTCAGTTTGTTGGTGTCTGATCGACACGTTGCTAACGCTCACGCAGGCTGCAATGCCCTTGTAGCCATTTTGCAGCGTGAATTTTGGATTTTGTCTGCCAGACGCACTATTCGCGGCATTATCTTCAGATGTATGCCGTGCTATCGTTTGACGGCCACCCCCACGCAGCCCATGATGCGGGATCTGCCCTCCGACAGAGTCTCGGAGAGTCGACCATTTGCTTGTGTGGGCACGGACTTTGCCGGCCCCTTTTTGGTAAAGACCTCGCAGCTTCGCAACGCTCGATCTGTCAAAGCGTACTTGTGTGTGTTTGTCTGTCTGGCCTCCAAGGCAGTTCACTTGGAACTGGTAAGTGCCCTCAGCACGGAAGCGTTTCTTGCGACGCTAGGTAGATTTGGATCCCGCCGGGGACTGCCATCTCTGATCCGCTCTGATAACGGCACCAATTATAAAGGCACTGACCGTTACTTGAATGAAATTTGTAATTATTTGAATAGTGATAAGGATAATTTAAGATTTGCAATGTCTCGAATGGGCATTAAGTGGCAATTTGATCCCCCTGTTTGCCCACATTGGGGTGGTATTTTTGAGGCTGTTGTAAAAGTTACAAAAACGCATCTCCGCCGAGTTATTGGTGAAACGATTTTAACGTTCGAGGAACTTGCTACGGTATTTTGTAAAATTGAGGCTGTCCTCAACTCGCGCCCTCTCTGCCCTGTCTCGTCGGACCCAAATGACCTGAAAGCATTGACTCCTGGTCATTTTTTGATTGGCCAGCCCCTTACCGCGCTGCCGGAGTACCCCTTCAGGGAGGTAAAATCATCACGCTTAAGTCGGTTTGAGTTGCTACAGCAGATGACCCAAAGCTTCTGGCATCGTTGGTCGCTAGAATATTTGCACATCTTGCAGCAGCGCGTTAAGTGGACTGACAAAACTGATCCTCCTCACGTTGGAGATCTTGTACTAGTTAAGGAATCTAATTTATTACCTTTGTATTGGCGTCGTGGACGCATTGTAAATTTGTTGTATGGGTCTGACGGGGTCCCCAGGGTTGCGGAGGTTATGGTCGGAGATTCGGTTTTGAAGCGAGCTGTAGCGAGCTTAGCCCGCCTGCCCATTTATTAGCAGACAGAGCTCCTCTGCCTGGAGCGGGGGATTGTTCGGGACCGGTCTTTTACCGCGGGTATCACTCGGTTGATAATCGGCGAAGAAAAAGACACGTCACTTTTTGAGGTTTGACGTCTGCCATTTTTAGTTAGTATAACCTGGAATTTGACCGTGTTGGTTTTGAGCAACCTTTTCTTTGATTTGTATTTGATTTTTGAGAAAGCATTCGGGACATTTGATTTATGTTAATTGGAATCAGTTCATAATTGAGGCCAGGCGCTCCTATCGAGGAGTTTTGTTTTTGCCTGCCAGTGTTTGGAGCCTGAAGTGATAAAGTTAGTGACGGTAGTTTGGTGGGCTATCATCAAGGAGCCAGGAAGTGTTCACCAGGACACGCGACGGCCTCGACACACACACTAATCCTCATACACTCAGATACACATATCGAAGCCGCCCTGTCGAGCCGCGGATGAAGCTTCCATCAAGGTAAAAGCACGTTTTGTTTTGTACCGGACCGATACCAGGCGCATCTTCGGTATGCCACGCTTCTTGGAAGCTATAGCTTAGCGGGGTTATACCGGTCGTTCTAGTCCAGGCCTCTATTCGGGTCAGGAACTCGTCGGGCCCAGCCCTGGCTTCAACCGAGTAGAGTCTTGCAAGCCCGGACTAGTAGCGAACAACAGTATTGTGAGGTTCATTGCATTCCTTACAACGTTTTTCTGATTTGCAATAATTCTTTGTATGCACGTATAAACAGTTTTTGCACACGTTGGACTTTGTAACATATTTTATTTGCTCGCCTGTTGACATGCTTAGAAATTGCTTGCATTGAAATAATGCGTGATCATCATTGCACAATATACATTTAATTTTATTTGCTGATACGTGACAATTATAGTTATAATGTGGGTTATATGCACCTTTTGTAGCTTGGTTAATAGGTTTAGAATATCTATTAAAAGTTTGCGGATGTCTGTATGTTCCTTGCGTTTGTTTGACGGGAGTGCTCTCAGGTTTTCTTCTTGTCAGTGGCTCTAACGCCATAAATTTCGCTTCAATACAACCCATTAACTCGTCAAGGGTTGGCAACTCCCTAGGATGGGCCCTCATTTCCATGTAATCGGTATAGGTGTCAGTATCTAATTTTTCACACAAAATATGGACAAGTATTGGGTCACAAGAAGCAGTATCCACGCCTAAGTTAAGGATTGCATGTATAGTCTCCATGCTAGTGTCATATAATTTCTTCAACTCCAAGGCCGATTGTTTTTGTATGTTAGGTTGTTTCATAAATGCTTGAAATTGCTTAGTAAATAACAATTGCTTATTGTTATACCTATGTGTCAGTAGCTCCCAACATACGTCATAGTTTTCGGCACTTACTTGTAAATGTTGCACCAATTTTTCCGCTTCACCCTTCAGTTTGCCCTTTAAGTGCTGCATTTTTTGGGTCTTTGTAATGGTGGGGTTGTTATGAATAGCCTCGATGTAGAGATCCTTAAAAGTTGGCCACAGCGTGTAGTTCCCAAAAAATTGGGGTATCTCTAATTTAGGTACAGATAGTTGCTGATGGATGGAAGATGAAAGTTTACTATTAAGGTGCTTTTTCGATCGCTCATATTTCAGTTCATGTAACGTGTAGTTGTCATAATAATCGATGTCAGTGCCGTTGGTAATACTGTCAATTTGCAAATGTAAGTTTTCTACTGTATTCCATCGGGATTGCAATATTTTCAGTTTATCTTCAATCTCCCACTTTTCAACAAGGTTGTCAATTTGGATGTTTTCCACATATCGTTTCAATGCCCGGAAGTTGGCATTTTGAAGTTGCTTTAGTTCCATTAACTTGATGTCCTCTCCGGAAAAGTTGCTGGTGTCAAATGTCACATTCGTTGCGGGCTTCTCGCCCTCGCTGAGGGTTGCCTTCTTGTCATTGGGCCCCGCGACGAGTTCCGTAGTAGTAGGCAGGGTGGTGCCTTGCAAGGCTTTGCGCGTCCCTGAATACCAACCGGAAATTACCTCGAATACGTTCTCCGTGAAGTACTGATGAGTCTTGTCATCTTCCTTCTGTAGCTCTGTGTCGTTCTGCTGACACTCTTGCCACAGAGTTTCCAACTTTTCTAGTCGGTCGGTTACATATTTAGAAGTTTTCCTGCTCGCAGAATCCTTCTTGAAGTTAGCCTGTATTTTTCTAATCTCCTCCAAAATCACAGCTTGACGCGCGATCAATTCGGATGTCATCTTTACGAATAAATATGGAAAGATCTTACTTGAAATGCGGCTACTTATTCTTCTACTCGATGTTGCTATTGGATGCTGATGCTAGATGCTGATGCTGGATGCTGGGTACTGTATGTTGATGCTGGATGCTGATGCTGGTACGATGTATGCACTCGCGATTTTAATGTCAATTATGTCAATGTTGTCAACTGGTTGTAATCGAAGACCTCAGGCACTATTTCTCCGCGGCGGCGGCGTTAAAATCGAACCGAAGGTCCACTTTCGAAGGACCAAAAAACTGTATAGAGTTGCAGTAAAGTGTCAATGAGAGGACGAGTGCCGAGGAGTAAAAGACCGCGAATAAGAGAAAGGTGATTTATTCTAGCTGGTCAATCGTACACTAACATATTGCTACACTTATATTTATAATTACACGTCGGATACAACGCTGCGTGTGCGAGGTTAATGACATTATTTTGGGCTAGTGGAAAGTGCACGCGCATCGTTGCAGAAAACAATGTACATCTTTGTACAAAAAGGGTAAATGCCTTAAGTTTAACTAAATACTCGGATCTATTTAGGGGTCTAGGCTGCCTACCAGGAAAATATCACATTATCGTAGATAAATCGGTTCCACCGGTCATATGTGCAAATAGAAAGATACCGCTGGGACTGAGGGACAGGTTAGCCGATGAACTGAAAAAAATGGAAGAATTAGGGGTAATCAGAAAGGTTTTACATCCTACACAATGGGTTCATCCATTAGTACTTGTAGCGAAAAAAAATAACGGGTTACGCGTGTGTCTCGACCCGCGCGAACGAAACGTGGCAGTACAGCGCGCTCACTATCAGCTGCCCTCACTGACAGAGTTGGCCACGCGCTTGCGCGGCGCCACCTGCTTCTCGGTGCTGGATGCCAACTCGGGCTTCTGGGCAGTGCAGCTGGATGATGAAAGCGCTGATCTCTGTACCTTCGCTTCTCCTCTAGGCAGATATCAGTTTATACGTTTACCTTTTGGAATAAACTGTGCGTCAGAGGTGTTCCACGCAAAAATGCGGCAACTGCTAGAGGATCTCGGGGGTGTGGATAATTTTATAGATGACATTATTGTATGGGGTAAAACTAGACAGGAACACGATGATAGGTTATGTGCGTTATTAGACAGAGCGAGAGATATAAACCTTAAATTTAACAAAGATAAGTGTAAAATGGCGGTTCCGCAAGTTACTTACTTAGGGCACATTTTTGACGACAACGGTATGCGGCCGGATAGTGAAAAAATTAGAGCAATAAGCCAAATGCCGCCGCCGACCGATAGAAAAAGTCTTGAGCGATTTTTAGGGGCAGTAAATTATTTGTCAAAATGTATACCCAACTACTCGCAACGCGCGGCACCTTTAACTAGCTTACTTAAAAAAGAAAATGATTGGCAGTGGGGGCTTGCGGAACAAGGTGCGTTTGATGAATTAAAAACATGTGTGTGTAGCGCCGGCGTGCTGGCGCTGTATGACGTGCGGGCTCCAGTGCAGCTGTCCGTGGACGCGTCGCGCGACGCACTGGGCGCCGTGCTCATGCAGGGCGGGCGGCCCGTGGAGTTCGCCTACGCTCACGGACGCGCAGCGCCGGTACGCGCAGGTCGAGAAAGAGTTATTAGCCATTGTATTTGCTTGTGAACGATTCCACCAGTATATATTTGGCAAGGAGAAGGTTCATGTGGAATCGGACCACAAACCCTTAGAGAACATTTTCAAAAAACCCCTAATGTCTGTCCCGGCACGCCTGCAGCGCATGATGTTGCGTCTACAACATTATGACTTGGTTGTCACTTATAAACCAGGAAAAATTATGTATATAGCGGACACATTGTCTCGAGCGCCGTTACCTGATCTATACAGTGAAGACGTTCATAAAAATAACTCGTATCAAATACAAATGATAGTTAATAACATTCCAATCTCAAACGCTAAATTAACACTTGTTAAGAAGGAGACTCAGCGAGATCCGGAGTTCTTAAAACTATCAGAATACATTAATATAGGTTGGCCGGATCACAAGTCAGAGGTAGTGGCCGACCTGAAAATATTTTGGTCTTATAGAGAAGAATTATTTGAAGTGGGCGGTTATTTTTAAAAATATGTCGGTCTTAATACCGCGAGCCTTACGATCAATGATGTTAAATATAATACACGAGGGCCATATGGGTATAGATCGTTGTAAACGGCGCGCGAGACAAGTAATGTACTGGCCCAGCATGTCGCGGGACATCGAGGCCATGGTGAGACGTTGTGCCACCTGCCAAGATTGCTCAAACGCCCCATCCAAAGACAAGAGACTCTCATAACAGACAATGGTCAATGGTCTGGTGGTGGTGGTGGTGGAAATCTGTGCGTAATTTATTTGCTGGCAGATCCGAGTAGACTAAAGGTTACAGGTTTGAAAATTTCGCTTGTAAGTATGTATGTAGTGTATATTTATGTATATATTTATTTGTGTATGTAAGTATTTATTTTATTTATGTACCTATATGTATTTGTGTAAATATGTTGTATATAGAAATACCGTAATGTTATTTTTTTTTAGTTGTTATTTGCACTGCCCCACAATCTTTTCCGCTTTGCCTTAAGGTTTGACTGGTAGAGAATGCCATATGGCATTAAGTCCGCCTTTTGTACGATAAGTTTTCTTTTGTGCAATAAAGTTTAAATAAATAAATAAATAAATAAATGGTACGTGTTATTCGAGCCGAGACTTTAAGCGATTTGCTTCAGAATGGGATTTCAATCATGTAACTTCTTCACCAAATTACTCCCAATCTAATGGTAAAAGTGAACGAGCGGTTCAAACTGTGAAGAACATGTTGAAAAAGTCACTTATAAGTAACGGGGATTTTTATTTGGCACTTCTAAATTACCGGAACACCCCCCGGGATGGTTTGAGTTCTCCTGCGCAACTGTTGATGAGTCGCAGGTTGAGGTGTAAGCTTCCCGTACACCCAGAACTGCTCAAACCACAGCCCGTTGACACATCTGAACACCAAACAATGTTACGTAACCAACATAAAGTCAAAGAGAGGTATGACAAGCATTGTAAAGTGTTACCCACACTCAATATAGGCGATGACGTAGTTTGTGTAGAAGGGAAAGCGAGAGCTCGTGCTACGGTTGTTGGTAAAGCTGCGACTCCTCGCTCATACATTGTTCAAAATGCGGTGGGAGGTAAATTTAGACGTAATCGTCGTCACTTAATAAAATGTACTATGAACGACGAGCCGGCATCTTCGAATTCGAACCCGCTCCAGCCGTCAGCTGACTATGGGGACGAGTTCAAGGACGCCTGCGAAGATGTGGGTCACGAGGAAGCAGGCGAAAATGCACCTTCTAATCTCGACAATAAGATAGATATTCGATCAATGCCGACTTCAGCGGGACCCACTACTAGAAGCAAGGCTAAATTAATAGCAGAAAATTTAAATCAGAACAGTAATTAAATCCATTGTGCTAATATAATGTCTTCTGTTAAAGTAACTTAAAAGAATGTTGTTAACAAGATAGGCGCTTAGCCGATTAACTAACTTATTGTTAATTTATAGCGTTCGCATATCTCATTTAAATACTTAGTTAAGGTGGATAAGATTGCAATTATTACTCTTACCACCTACAGATAAGGTTCAAAATCAAAAGATCGGATGGTTAGTGTTAGTTAAAAATATTATCTATTATGTATAGGTACTTAAATAGGCACTGATTGCACTTAATCTGCGTTTTCTGTATTGATGTTTAGATATAGGTACTAGATGTAGTCTGGTTAAGTACCAGTTATTTAGGTAAATTTACTAATGTACGTGGTACACGGGATACCTACTCACCTACTCGTTCAAATCAATTAATTAACCACCTTCCTATCTTACAGAATAGCGAATTGGGTACACGGATGCCAACATTTGTAGTGTATGTAGGTAGGTATCCACATTAATTACCTACTTAAGTATTTTAATTACCTATTTCTTTAATTGACAATGTTAAATTAAGGTGTTATTTTTTTATAGAAAGGGGAATATTGGTATGTATGTATAGGTAGGCATGCTATAGTAGGTTAGATATTTTACGAACGAGCTTGTCGTAAACAATTTGTAAACAGGTACCTAGGTAGGTACGTAGTATTATGTAAAATACATTTAAGTTTAATCTTTCGAAATCCTTTTGGGGGAGATGTTGTGGGTAGACTTAAGGTTACTTTAATGTACCCGCAACTAGAATAATAAATCAGTTGTTGTCTCGGTCTTGCGCTGTTTCATTATCACTACAGATCCCACGGCCGCTTAGGCGGGCATTTTACTGTCGAATATTCTACCCGAAAGTGGCTGTTAAATTTCTTACTGTTGCCATTTTATGACGCTGCCAACTCTCAGCCGAATGTGCGACTAAAAAATGTAAACAAAAAATAAGCGCCACCAAAGAGAATCTGGAGTCGATGTACAGCACTCGAATCCTTATAATATCGTGTTGAATATTTTTTACGCGTTTCTTTTGGAGGCCCGGGTCTTGTGTTAAAATACACACCTAACTATCATTTGACGACCACTTTAGCCTAGTTGGTAGTGACCCTGCCTACGAAGCAAGAGGTCCTGGGTTCGAATCCCGGTAAGGGCATTTATTTGTGTGATGAGCACGAATATTTGTTCCTGAGTCATGGATGTTTTTCTATGTATTTAAGTATTTATTTATCTATATAAGTATGTTTATCGTCGTCTAGTACCCATAGTACAGGCTTTGCTTAGTTTGGGGCTAGGTCGATTTGTGTAAGATTGTCCCTTAATATTTATTTATTATTTATTTATTTATTAGCTATAAACACAGTTCTTTGTGTCTGCGTTTGGAAGAAATAAGGGCAATAAAATGGGCCGATTGAAGTACTGAGGCAATATTTAACTAGTATGGAGGAAGACTTTGACCAATCTGCAGGTATTGAATAATCTACCACTACTGAATCACCGTCGAGTAAAAATATTTAAAGCCAATATTATGAAACTTTGACTTAGTCATTTTTCTGCTTTAATAAATAATACTGACCCTGAGATTTTATTAAAACCTATAGCTAAGGCTTTCATAAGTTCTAATATCTTTCTTAATACCTATAGCGTATCAGTTTCATATAGCAGAACAAGTATAGTGCATTCAACGTGGCTGGATGTGCGTGCGCGAGCGTGTAACTAAAAGTGTAAATCCAAGTCACGGCAACAAAATGTACCTAACCAGCTGTTAAATCAGGCTGACAGCAGCAAAAATACAACTAAACAACTGCTTCCTATCGCTAAATTAATTTATTTACCTACAGAATATAAATAATTAAAATTAACTTGAATATGGCCAATAGATCGTCTAGTGTCTACGTTGTGTACCGAGCAACCTAAATTCTTTTATGTGTAGCAAATTAGACTTTGACTCTTTCCTACCTACTCAACCCTACGTCCATCCTACTGCATCCTAGTTCAAAATGTTAATTATGTAATAAATAAAATTTGTTTTTGGTTAATAAACCCCAACCAGATCCTACCGTGGCCGGTTAACGTAATGGTAGCTTTATCAATAATTTCTCAACATGTAATATCCTCTTAAATCAAAGCCTTTGTTACTTTATATACCAAAACATTGTCTCAATTTATAATCATACCATCAAATCAGATAACAGACCAACCTAGCTAGCTAATTGTTTATTATTATTATTGTATGGAAGATTCTCTTTCATCCATACTATGCTACCATTTCCGCCTGGATGTGGGTCTGGCCATCTAGCTAATTAAATACCCATTTTATTATATTTTGTTTCTAATAGGTAATCCTAACATGATTAATAAATTTACCTGTGCTTCGTACCTAATTTCTGATGAGAAGAAGCACTCAACAAACTCATCAGACCTAACAATTGAATATTATTTACTTCAAGGAAAATTATGTATTAAGGCATTATTCCACCCTTTACATAGAGACTAATGTATCCATTAAATTCCTATAAACCTGCTCTAGTGAAGATATTTGTAATACTGAGGTATACCGTCCATTAAATATGAAATATTGAACCTGAAGTTTACCCTAAGTAATGAGTATATTCCACTCATGATAATTCGATACCTTAATATTAGACATAATGGACTGCTCCGCTTGCCATTAGCCTAGAATCATTTCATCTTTCTGAAACAATTCTGATATCCTAATCATAACTGGAAGTATAACACCTTGATGACAATAAGCAAAATGACGATTACACCTTTAATATTTCATATGTAATAAAATACGGAACCCAATACTCTGATCCACACACAATAACTAATTCCTATTCAGTTACTCATAATTGCAATTAAACCTTCAAATAAATGTTATTTGATTTGTAAATCTTCATTCTAACTATCCATCCCTAAGAATAGTATTCCTAATACCCTATGACGGTGTTTGACTCTATACCTAAGCCTACCTATCACTAAATCCTATACTACTGTATGCAAAACTCCCATCATTACTTTTATTTACGTTATGTGATGTGTATGTTCTAAGCTAGCTAGGGATCTAAGCTGTAAATCGTTCGGAAGGCTAGTCCGAGAATGCAACCTAGAGCCTGTGTAATGTACATTTCACAACGTGTCCGTGGACTTAAGGGTTCTGTGAAATGCACGCCCTATTTTATAACATATAAATATATATCCAATAAAAGAACAAGCCTTAAGCACACACAAGACCTCAACGAGTGGATAACAATCCTAGCGATCGACTTATGGGAAATGGCGATCTTCTCGCTTCAGCCTGCGGCCAACCTTAAGACGAGTAAGAGGCCCATCAAAGATAGGCTACACCATCTGTGCAAATAAAAAAGATGGTGCCAGGCTTCTCTCAAACCTGGCCTACTACTAACAGGATCCCGAAGTATACTTCCTTGTCACCGTAAGGGGAAATGCACTTCGTTAAGTTGACCATGCAACTAAGACTTTGATCTGGTTCGAAATAATAATAAAATCATCTAAAATAAACTCAAAATCTAACAGAAAGTGAAATAATTCATTACTACGCAACATAATTGCACAATACTGAACCTTAGAATAAACTCAGATTCTAATAAGTAGTGGAATAGTTCAATACTATGCAAAGCAATCGCACAATATTGAACCTTCCCGCCACCACAATAATGTATCTACGAATGTTTACGTTATGAATTTAGGCTCGACCCAGAATCAATGACAATCCGAGAGTTCGCTAGAGAAAGAATCAAACCGTCTACTCGGTGCGCCGGTCTTATATACACTAAAAAGTTCTGAATCGCTTGAAATGCATTATCCACATGATTCGCTCGATGTGCTTGACGTAAACGAAATAATACCTTACCAGCATTAACTTAAGGTTTGTTTTCAATCGTGCCGCGTACGTATTTATTCCCTATTGGAACCAACTTTACTCATTACGCAGTGTTTGCGCCAGCTCCGTAGCGGCAACACGTACTTGGTTTACTAAGAAATATGAAAATATTACGTTTTGTTACGTACGAACGTCGATTTAACTATGTACTATTATATTCTATTCAGGTGCCCATATAATTTCGATTCATACCAAATGATGATGACGTTCAATGTATTAATTCTTATTATATTATATTATTCCTTCATTTAGCATTCATTAAAGACCATAATAGCGCCATAGGCATAGTTCTAGTTACATTCGCCCCCTCGAGGATTAGACGAGTAATTACATGTAATTCTCGGAGAATCCTCGAACTACTATTCTATAAGACAACATTTCCTAGATTTGTTCGCATAGCCCCCCATTTTAAACGTGTGTGTGTGTGATGTGTGTTTAACCAATACTCGTTGATTGTTAGTGACTTGGTATGAAACTTAGTTCTTTGAACTTCAATAATGATCCATGAAAATCTTCTACCCAATTCTTTCCCATTTGCCCAGAGTACAGGTTGTGAGGCTGTAGAACCTATCGTTCCGAGTTTGCAGTATCAAACTGAATCTTTGGACCTGGCTGGGCATCCTCCGATTCGATCCACATTGCTCGGACATGGATGATCCTACAAAAACTCTCCACGCAAAGCAGAAAAAAACCTTTATATAAGCATTGAGATGTTCATTTCTCACTAATTAAAATTCGAACCAAATCTCGATACGTCATCACTTTTTTCAATCAAGTTTTCTTGGAGTGTGTCACATTATTGAATCAGATATTTGATTTCAGACTCCTTTCCACCCCAATATATAAAATGTCCATTTATAAATCTAGTTAACCTGACATTTATCACCTCAATGCCCCTTCATCGCCATTCATCATTAAATACTATTCCAATCATAAAATGAAATGACTATCAGAACATTAAAGTTCAAAATGCGATTAACTATGATAATTATTCATAATTATCTAAAAAAAATATAATATTCTAGAGAAAGAATCCTAAACTTGTATGCCAATAATTGTACCACAACTCCTCTATTATGATGAACATGTCATCACTAGGATGAAAAGTAGCCTTACTTTAACAATTAAATCACTGTTATCTTTCCAAAGATAACCTCTCACCATCGACCAAGGAACTTATGAAAATATTAGAGATAAAGTATCAACATAAAAATAAATAATTTTGAAGTAATATGTACTTATACAATTTTCAAAAATGAATGTACATTGGCAAATCATTTTTGATACAATTTGATCTCAAATATCCTTCTTCAAAATGTGGTGTGTATACCCATTTAGTCTCAGCGTCTGTGTAGTATGTAGTCAGTAAAAACTCCCATGGAACGGGCTAATCGTAACACGATTTTTAACCTACGGATAAGATTTTACTGACTAATGTGTAATTTTGATTCCCCCAAATACCAACAAATCCAGGTTGATTACCATCTAACATTTGCCTATTTGCAACAACCCATTTTCACAGAACTTCCCTCAAATCTACACACCCTTTTCTCACATCACCTTACTTTGATCATCTCTGAGTAGGTCATACACTCAAGCACTAACATCACTTCCTCATCCGTTTGTTCACTCGATTATTACAGATAGCCAAAGTTCCAGATATGTAATCAATGCAACAATGCATACTATCACTATATATATATGTCTAAAAATATTTTAATTTTTTTTATAATTATTCTTAAATTTTTAACCCTTTTCCTTCAATGAATGCCAAATAAAGCAACAAACTTAAATTCCATATTTTATATTCACATATAAAATGCCCAGTTTCAGTAAAATAGTATCTATTCATAACATCCGATATCAATAATCAGAAAACAAAATCAATAGATATTAATAAACTATGTTTCCTTTTTTAGATGCATTTATACTGGAACACTGTATGAATCCAATTTCTATTCATTATTCATCCAGACCTCACTGTGATTAATAAATTGCCTATAAACTTCAAATAAATATTTAGTGTTGAAACCACCTCAACGGGTAATGAATTATATTTTCTTAACTTTTAAGTATCTATAGATCTATAATATATACAAGTTTTTCATGTTATATTTAATTTATATTTATAATTTATACTTTAGCCAAATTCACCGGTGTTTTTTTTATCAAAACTTGTATTGATACCAATAAAATTTTCAATCATCTACCCGGATTAAAAGATACATAAAACTAGACTGACATTTTAATAGAATGCTTTATGCTTACCAAAAATAATCATATTTGCCACCCCCTTAAATGCACCATAACTTATTTTATGTGTTACTTTTACTTTAAACTTTAGTAGAATAGGTACACTATTGGCTCAAATTTAAGAAATAATGTCTGTACTTGTGATAAAGAATATACAAGCGCCTTATAACAAACAACACTAATAATATACACAAAACTAGAGTTTCCACTCCACATCCTATTAATATACCTTGGAATTATTGTGAAACCTACATAATATTCCTGGCTGAAGTCACCCATACTTTCATTATTATTTCGTTGAAAACGCATCATACACTTTTTTCTAATTCTAATCCAAAATAATACCAGAATTAAAATGCAAAATAAAGTTTTTCTGCAAGTTTTAAGGTAAAACGACATCTTTTTTGTTTTTGACATTGACACTCCCACTCGACTTTTGGGACACAACGCCACGTTCGGAAATCTTTATCTTCTTTTTTTTTATTCACAGTTATTTATGATGTTGATGACTTTTCAATATTAAAGCTCAATAATAATAATCTTTCTTACAAAGTTTTATCTCATCTTGTAAACATGAATGTTCAACTGTTTATCTGAAAAATCCCTTAGTTGATGACTTGTGTTGCCATCTATGAAAATAACACTACATTCCGTGTAAGCTACCAGCTACCTATAGCTGTATAATAATAGTATCTGTTTGTTGAAACCATAGATAATTGTTTATAAATCCCTCGGAATAATTATGATGAATCATTATTTATGATGGTTAAAAATCTTTGTTACAATTTTAGATATATATATATTTATTATGAATACTTTTATTAACAAACGTTTGAAAAAAACAATTTAGTGCGGTAATGAGGTAAACAGATCATGTGATTCTACCCCAACTTGTCAGTACAACATGTGGAAGTCATAATTGGGTGTAGCGCACAGATGCAACAATCCGACCACATGTGCATGCAATTTCTCAGTACAACTCGTTTGACAGTCGGATCAGCAGCGCAACACGCCTCCAGACAACAGCAATTAGTCATCTTCTGGCAAATTGGGGCCGAAAAATCATGACATGCATACATACACCCCCTTATTGATACTGTGCCAGACACCGCATAGTCTGCAAATGTCTAAATGGTCCGAAATCACGCGTTGTACTGCATACAGTCCGACACGCTCGAGCGTTTGGACGCGACTTATCTGCTAAGTATTAGATTGTCTGTGGTTTTGTTTACATTACTACTGGTTATTTGATCAGTTTTTTTTGTAATGATCAAGTGCGTTTCTAAAAATATGTCTGTCTTGAGAAAGGTTAATTAATGAATTAATTTCTAAATATATGGGACTACAACAATCTACAACGATCCTAAGTTTATGGAATAAAAGCTCCCTGCACAAGTGAACCAAATATTACGTGATATGGATTTCGCACGGAAACAAACTGTTTTAAAAATAAAGTACTTCAGAAAGAAAGCGTCTAAACTACAATTAGGTAAGTAAGTCCTCAATCCAAATATTTTAGTTTCCAATCGTGGTCTTTTAGTATTTTATTCCTGCGTGTAGCTTGACTATGGACCCTTGCTCTTTGGAATTCTCAAGTACTTTCTAACTCAAATATGTTACTATTTTAGCATAAATTTAGACAAAGCATTGACCCATGTTCACATACCATAAACATAACATACATACAAACATGTATCAAACAATTCTGAGCTTTAGCTTACATGGTATTTATTTCTAGCCATAGAATGTTCCTATTCTTTATTAATGAAATTTTTGCGACTCCATATTACCATATCAGTGTCATAACGTACTATGAACGTACCTAAGATCATAGTCCTAAAGAGCCCTTGTCAAAAATAGCTTTGTTGGTTATGTAAGTTATGTTTTATGCTCAAAAAGTAATTATAAACAATGACATAACTTTTTTCGTTTCCTAATCCTATGTTTGACTATCTTATTACTTGAAATAATGACTAAAAGTAATGTATTGCAGGTAATATCATACCTGATGTGCTTTTAAAACAATTTGTACAATCCATTCAAAATAACTAAATGTTCTTTTTTTTTATATGCTTTTATCATATCCCTCTTTCTTGTGATTTCAGAAAATCAAAGATGATGATGCCCTATCAAATGATGAGTTTACATAGAAGCTGATTATCCTATTAACACTTGAAAAACTTAGTTTCATCCCGATGATTTCAGAGATGACTGACCTGACTGATCTATGTCATAGTGTATGGATGATTTTAAATGTAAGTACAGCAAGTATATTGTAGTTATAATATATCTATTGGTTTTATATACCTGTAGTCTCTTTACAAAAAATAATTGAGCTTGTTTGATATTCTGTCACCGGAGTCAAAAATATTTTTATTTTATTTTACATTCTTTTGATTCTTTTCACATGCATGGAATATATATATATATCTACTGCCCTAGTAACATTAAATTTTCAACTTGAAATATTTTCAGGCTATTTGAAGCAAGCGAGATGGTGGATTTTCAAGATATACCCCGGCATGCTGATCAATTTACTTCAATTTGTAAATTCTTCTACTATAAAAGGTAATTAAATATCTCATTTGTTTATTATTTTAGTTTATGTAATGTTACTATTAAAATAAAATCAAAGAATTTATTTTTAATAATAAAATTGTACAAGTCCAAATATGACTTGTTACTGCAACTAGCTAGTCTACATGATTAATTTTTTTTAATGTATTTCAATATAAATCATGTATCACTATACTACCTGTCCAGTCTTATTTCTACATACTGTCACTAGCGACACCGAGTGGTGCGTCCTAGAACCAACAAGCCAAAGTGCACTCGCCGGGTTCACTCCGCTTTGCTACTATTTGCACCTTTATCATACTTTCTTTTCAAATTGTGGAGATAACTTACACATAGATAACTACTAAACACAATTAACGCCCCCACGCCCCCTATAGTTTTAGACTCAAACCCCTTCGTACATAAAATTTAAAATGACGCATCAAACATTAACATACTTTTGTATATATTTTTTCAGATGAAGATATAGCTCTACGGCAGAGTAACGAGAATTTACGTAATGCTACCTTAGTGGCAAACAAACGCACGACCCGGCCAACAAAAAGCAGCCAGCGCAGCCCACAACCGCGCGCAACTCCAGAGAATCCTACATGACTATTAATTGCATTAACTATTCGCTGTAATTACGAAGGTGTATCAATAAATCATACTATTTTTTGCGTTCAAGTTACTAGTAGGAAGAGTCAAAATCCAAAAATGCACACATTTCCATTCCACGCCAGCAAAATGTAGCCCAAAGAAAGGCTACTCCTGGTCTTCGCAAATGTAACAAAAGCTACTTTGTGACCAAACATTATGTAAATCTAGCGTCACGACAACAAAATGTACCTAAAAGTATGTTAAATCCTGGTCACGGCACCAAAATGTAACTAAAAGTGTAAATCCAAGTCACGGCAACAAAATGTACCTAACCAGCTGTTAAATCAGGCTGACAGCAGCAAAAATACAACTAAACAACTGCTTCCTATCGCTAAATTAATTTATTTACCTACAGAATATAAATAATTAAAATTAACTTGAATATGGCCAATAGATCGTCTAGTGTCTACGTTGTGTACCGAGCAACCTAAATTCTTTTATGTGTAGCAAATTAGACTTTGACTCTTTCCTACCTACTCAACCCTACGTCCATCCTACTGCATCCTAGTTCAAAATGTTAATTATGTAATAAATAAAATTTGTTTTTGGTTAATAAACCCCAACCAGATCCTACCGTGGCCGGTTAACGTAATGGTAGCTTTATCAATAATTTCTCAACATGTAATATCCTCTTAAATCAAAGCCTTTGTTACTTTATATACCAAAACATTGTCTCAATTTATAATCATACCATCAAATCAGATAACAGACCAACCTAGCTAGCTAATTGTTTATTATTATTATTGTATGGAAGATTCTCTTTCATCCATACTATGCTACCATTTCCGCCTGGATGTGGGTCTGGCCATCTAGCTAATTAAATACCCATTTTATTATATTTTGTTTCTAATAGGTAATCCTAACATGATTAATAAATTTACCTGTGCTTCGTACCTAATTTCTGATGAGAAGAAGCACTCAACAAACTCATCAGACCTAACAATTGAATATTATTTACTTCAAGGAAAATTATGTATTAAGGCATTATTCCACCCTTTACATAGAGACTAATGTATCCATTAAATTCCTATAAACCTGCTCTAGTGAAGATATTTGTAATACTGAGGTATACCGTCCATTAAATATGAAATATTGAACCTGAAGTTTACCCTAAGTAATGAGTATATTCCACTCATGATAATTCGATACCTTAATATTAGACATAATGGACTGCTCCGCTTGCCATTAGCCTAGAATCATTTCATCTTTCTGAAACAATTCTGATATCCTAATCATAACTGGAAGTATAACACCTTGATGACAATAAGCAAAATGACGATTACACCTTTAATATTTCATATGTAATAAAATACGGAACCCAATACTCTGATCCACACACAATAACTAATTCCTATTCAGTTACTCATAATTGCAATTAAACCTTCAAATAAATGTTATTTGATTTGTAAATCTTCATTCTAACTATCCATCCCTAAGAATAGTATTCCTAATACCCTATGACGGTGTTTGACTCTATACCTAAGCCTACCTATCACTAAATCCTATACTACTGTATGCAAAACTCCCATCATTACTTTTATTTACGTTATGTGATGTGTATGTTCTAAGCTAGCTAGGGATCTAAGCTGTAAATCGTTCGGAAGGCTAGTCCGAGAATGCAACCTAGAGCCTGTGTAATGTACATTTCACAACGTGTCCGTGGACTTAAGGGTTCTGTGAAATGCACGCCCTATTTTATAACATATAAATATATATCCAATAAAAGAACAAGCCTTAAGCACACACAAGACCTCAACGAGTGGATAACAATCCTAGCGATCGACTTATGGGAAATGGCGATCTTCTCGCTTCAGCCTGCGGCCAACCTTAAGACGAGTAAGAGGCCCATCAAAGATAGGCTACACCATCTGTGCAAATAAAAAAGATGGTGCCAGGCTTCTCTCAAACCTGGCCTACTACTAACAGGATCCCGAAGTATACTTCCTTGTCACCGTAAGGGGAAATGCACTTCGTTAAGTTGACCATGCAACTAAGACTTTGATCTGGTTCGAAATAATAATAAAATCATCTAAAATAAACTCAAAATCTAACAGAAAGTGAAATAATTCATTACTACGCAACATAATTGCACAATACTGAACCTTAGAATAAACTCAGATTCTAATAAGTAGTGGAATAGTTCAATACTATGCAAAGCAATCGCACAATATTGAACCTTCCCGCCACCACAATAATGTATCTACGAATGTTTACGTTATGAATTTAGGCTCGACCCAGAATCAATGACAATCCGAGAGTTCGCTAGAGAAAGAATCAAACCGTCTACTCGGTGCGCCGGTCTTATATACACTAAAAAGTTCTGAATCGCTTGAAATGCATTATCCACATGATTCGCTCGATGTGCTTGACGTAAACGAAATAATACCTTACCAGCATTAACTTAAGGTTTGTTTTCAATCGTGCCGCGTACGTATTTATTCCCTATTGGAACCAACTTTACTCATTACGCAGTGTTTGCGCCAGCTCCGTAGCGGCAACACGTACTTGGTTTACTAAGAAATATGAAAATATTACGTTTTGTTACGTACGAACGTCGATTTAACTATGTACTATTATATTCTATTCAGGTGCCCATATAATTTCGATTCATACCAAATGATGATGACGTTCAATGTATTAATTCTTATTATATTATATTATTCCTTCATTTAGCATTCATTAAAGACCATAATAGCGCCATAGGCATAGTTCTAGTTACAAGCGCAAACGAACCCTCTCCTCACAATGTACCCGAGACCCTATGAGCGACAAAGGAGCGCCTACGCAACCGGAAGAATCAAAATATTATACAGACGAGACACTTCTTTGCTGCCTATTTATAAACACTAGCTGTCCCCGCGGATCCGCCCGTGAATTACAAAAAGGCCAGGTGTTAGCGGTATAAGATACAGACTGAATAAAATACAAATTCACTCTTGAATACATACAAACACGCCTATATCCCTAAAAGGGGCAGGCAGAGCACATGAAACTTGTGTTCCAGTACCACATTTAGCATTAAAGTGGGTATAAAAGATCGACTGTTCAGAAACGTTTAAAAACTATTAATTTTTTAATCCTCTTTCTCGAGAACAAAACTATAATATAGTCAATTCTATGTAATAAAACTCACTAATAATAATTCCAATTTAATTGCATATTTTTTAGATAAAATATTCAATGTATAACATAAAATTCACAAGCAGTCGAATTAACTATGTTCAATTTTCATATGGCAATGTTTAGCTTTCAAAAAGGACTGACGTTAAACTTACCGTTGATTCAGCGATTCCCAGCGACTGTAACACACTCACTTTTCTGTATTTTTCTATTTTGGATTATACCAGCCCTAATTCTACAGTCCACTCTTTTATTTAACACCTACGGACCTGCGAAGATTTTACATGGTCCTTACGAAGCCTCTGAAGTGGGAGAAAACAGGATTGTGAACAAAGTCGAGCTTCTTCAATTCAACGGACTTTCATCAGCGAAGCCGTGGAACATCGAGGTTGGCGCAGGGCACATCCAGCTACGTGACATTACCGTGCCAACACTCGTCGAGTCCCATCAGTCAGGATATTCAGCGACGGGTGAAACAGAACACGAAACACGAAGCATCCCATAGCAGTGGGATATCCAGCCGTAACCAGCAGCCAGTTTCTCTCCACGTCAATTGCCAAGGGAGAGAGTCCGTCGCATGGCTCAGGTCAGCAATCGGAAGCGAGG
This sequence comes from Epinotia ramella, assembly GCA_947578815.1. Classification (NCBI taxonomy): domain Eukaryota; kingdom Metazoa; phylum Arthropoda; class Insecta; order Lepidoptera; family Tortricidae; genus Epinotia; species Epinotia ramella. Next base: position 117,005 of record CANPUT010000052.1, on the reverse strand, counting down.
AGATTGCTGGCCTGCGCCTGAGGGTCATGGACGCCAAGGATCTTCCAAAACCGATCAAAATGGCATGGAAAACGAAGATAGTTGGCGGCCATGACGTAAAGTCACTTCTCCGTGTGTTGCAGAGGTACAATCCTGCGCTACACACGGAGGAGTGGAAGGTGGTAGACACCTTGACGTCGGACGCGAACACCAGGCGCATCATACTGATGGACCGGGTGTCGGCCGACGTTATCAAGGCAGCGGGCTACCACCTACACACGGGGGTTGACCTGAGCTCCTTCAAGCTCCTAGAGGACGCGGAGGAGAGGGCGCTTGAAGGGGCTGGGGACGGCACTTGTGCGGGGACGGGCGCGGGGGGTCCGCCGCCTGGGGAGTCCGAGGAGGGCACACCTCCGGAGGGCAACGTGCCAACTGCCATTGGCAAGGAGGCTGAGGAGGCTGAGGCAGCCAAAGAGGAGGGGCAGTCGGAAGCAGAGGCCGGGGACAGGGCGGGCTCCAGTGACGGTTTTGTTGAATCCCGCAGGGCCCGAGAGTCATCACCGCTATCGGGGTTTGGCTCGGAGGACCTGCAGGGAATGGCAGAGCTGTACCTGGAGACCTCCATGTCTCCCATGTCCTGTGATGACACTGTCCAGGAAGTGGCTGCTGACCTCAGCAAGCCAAAACTTTAAGAGCGCCAATGGCGGGTTTAAGGTGTGTACAAATTAATCTACAACACAACAAGGCGGCCACTGCCCTTCTGGCGAGGCAGCTAAAAGGCGACAAGTTCGATATTGCTCTTATTCAAGAACCATATATATATAAAAGTGAAATAAGAGGTTTAGGTGGAACGGGGGGAACAATTGTTCACCTGTGTCCAGATAATAACAATAATATGAGGACATGTATATATGTCAAAAATGGCATCAATGCTATGCCTTTACATGCTTTCTGTTGCAGGGATCTCACCACGGTGATGATCCAAAACAAGGGGGAGGGTAAGGAGCTGATACTATCATCAGCCTACCTCCCCTACGAGGCGACGGATCCCATCACACAGCAACTGCGGGATCTTGTTGCATACGGCAGCCGGGCGAACACCAACCTGATAATCGGCTGCGACGCGAACGCTCATCATGTCATCTGGGGCAGCTCAGATGTCAACAGGAGAGGGGAGAAGGTACTGGATTTCCTGGTAAGCTCTTCTTTACAAGTACTGAATAAAGGCAATGAACCTACCTTCGTCAATTCCAGGCGGGGAGAGGTTATTGATTTAACGTTGGCTACTAATAACACTAGTAACAAAATCAACTCATGGCACGTATCTGATGACATATCCCTTTCGGACCACAGATACATTTGCTTTAGGTACCAAACTAAAATAAAATCAAATACGGTACGTAAACGGAATCCGAGGAACACCGACTGGTCGGCCTTCAGAAGTGATCTAAAAGTGGACCTAGGAGACCCAAAAGGCAAGCTAAACTCTATTATTGACATAGAATTCGAAGCGGATAAAATAGTACAAGCCGTATACACGGCCTTCACTAATAACTGCCCGGAGAAGAAAACCCTGGCTAAAAAGTTACCTTGGTGGACCCCAGAGATTGTCAAGCTCAGGAGGGAAACTAGGGCAATATTTAATGACGCAAAGTTATCTAATGACTTCGGGTATTATGCACAAAAACTCACAGAACTCAGCAAGGCTGTGAGGAAAGCAAAAAGGAGAGCGTGGAGGAACCACTGCGATCAGATTGAGTCAATACCGGATGGAATGAGACTAACAAAGGCACTAGCAACAACAAAGTCGGTCCCGCTCACATCCATCAGGGACAATGACGGTAGAATGACGAAAACGGGGCTGGAGACCCTTAAGATAATGTGTAACACGCACTTCCCAGGCTCAGTAATACACGACAGCGTAACAGACGATGGCGCAATTAGTGCGTTGGAACAAACCACAAGTACAACGAGACACAATTGGGACACGTCTAAAAAGGTAGTAGATCATAAAAAGATAAAGTGGGCACTTTCAACATTTCAACCTTACAAAGCCCCGGGGCCAGATGGAATCTACCCCATTCTACTACAAGAAGGCGCTAATGTACTAATCCCGCATCTTAGCAGATTGTACAGGGCGTGCTTGGCCTTCGCACACGTACCGCGTGTGTGGAGGATGGTAAAAGTAACCTATCTACCCAAACCGGGTAAGGCGGATTACAGTGAAGCCAAATCGTATAGGCCGATAAGTTTATCGTCGTTTTTCCTCAAAACATTGGAGAAATTGGTAGATAGACACATAAGGGATGGCCCATTAAGGAGACATCCGCTGCACGAACTGCAATGTGCATACCAGCCAGGGAAGTCAACGGAAACCGCACTACACCTGGTAACAACCAGGGCTGAACGGGCTATAGAGAATAAAGAACTATGTCTGGCAGCTTTCCTAGACGTGGAGGGAGCATTCGATCGTACCACGTATAAAGCTATCAGCGAAGCAGCTGCAAAACATGGCATAGAGCCGACCCTATGTAAATGGATAGGCAACATGCTAAATGGCAGACTAATAAAGTCATCTCTCTTGGGGGATGAGATAATGGCCACGGCCACAAAGGGATGTCCACAGGGTGGGGTACTCTCACCAACTCTTTGGAGTTTGGTGGTGAACTCACTCCTGGTAGAACTCAATAAAGGTCCCATCCACACGGTAGGATATGCTGATGATTTAGTGATACTGGTTAATGGGAAATTCCCAGGCACGGTATCGGAAATCATGAACAAGGCACTGCAGACAGTGGAGAGATGGTGCGACCGGCACCAATTATCCATTAATCCAGGCAAAACGGTAGTAATACCTTTTACTAGGAAAAGGACCCTTCGCGGCGCACAGCAGTTAAAACTGTACGGGAGGGTACTAGAACTGTCCAATGATGTGAAATATCTAGGTGTCACACTGGATAAGGAACTGAATTGGAAGAAGCATACAGATCTCACCATTACAAAGGCACTGAGGGTATTTGGAATGTGCAGATCAGCGTATGGCAAAACATGGGGACTGAACCCAAAGGTACTGAGGTGGATCTACACCATGATGGTGAGGCCCATACTGTTGTACGGTAGCCTGGTATGGTGGCCAAGGACTTTAATGAGCACATGCAGAGATGCTCTGTTGAAAGTGCAGAGATCGGCATGCATGGCTATAACAGGGGCGTTTCGTACCACGCCCACAGCGGCGCTAGAAGTCCTATTGGACCTACCGCCACTTCACTTGGTGATTAAGTCAGAGGCGCGCAAATCGCTCTACAGACTAAGAACTCTTGGATTGTGGAGCGACAGCATGCCAAAGACTAAGCACACGAACATGGAGACTGACGGTTTCCTAGACAGAATAACAAACATGGGAAGCGACAAAATGCTACCCAAGTTTGTATTCCATAGGAACTACACAACAAAAGTTCCATCCAGGGCTGAATGGACCGAAGGTCTAGAACCACCGAAGTCTGGTATCGAAGACAGTATATGGTACACGGACGGATCAAAAATGGGATCCGGTACGGGAGCAGGCATTTATGCGAATGACTACAGTAGTAGTGTAAGCATGGGTAGTTTGGCAACCGTCTTCCAGGCGGAGACATATGCCATAATTGCCTGTGTGCAGGAGAATATAGACAGGCAAACCAGAGGGCAGACCATCTATATACTCAGTGACAGTCAAGCAGCCCTTAAAGCACTTACGGCGCCGAAAGTGGATTCTAGACTAGTCTATAACGGCGTCCAGGCACTGAACAAGCTTGGAAAGCACAATAAGGTGCAACTAGTTTGGATACCAGGGCACGAGGGCTTCATCGGCAACGAAAGAGCGGATGAGCTTGCAAGAGGGGGGTCTACAAATCACTTTGTAGGTCCAGAACCATCCGTGGGACTCTCGCAGGGAACCATAATTTCGGCCTTTAAAGCCTACGCCAAAACCAAACACCAACACGAGTGGAGGAATGAGGCGGGCTTAAGGCATTCTAAGCTCTTCATAGAAGGAGTGGACTCGGGCTGGACTAACAAAATCTGGAAATCCAGCAGGAAGCAACTCAGAATCATATCTGGGGTGTTCACGGGTCACTTCGGGGTCAAGGATCTCTTGGCCAAGATGGGATTATCGGACAGTCTCGACTGTAGAATGTGTGGCGAGGAGGATGAAACCATGGAACACTTATTGTGTGAATGTCATGCCCTTGCCAGACAAAGAATGAATTACTTTGGTAACGGCTATCCGCAACCAAAGGAATTCAAGGTGCTCCCGTTAAGCTGCATCATCCGTTTCGTGGAAATGATGGAGCGAGCTTGGGAGTAGACATAAAGGAGAGGGCAAATGCACAAAAGATCCCATAGGGTCGAAGTGTATCCGAAAGGGCCCTCATCTATATAAGATAAGATAAGATAAGCAGCCAGTTACGATAGCCCATCCAGCACCAATCAGTCGAGGAAGCGAGCATCCAACGGGAATCGAGGCACAATATCCAGGCAGTTGAACCATCGAAGCACTCAGCCGACGAAGAAAGCATCCATCAGATAAGGACAAAGGACAAATTGTGAGATCGTTCCTATATTTCCTTCATTTCATATTATTCACATCATTGTGTAGTTGCTTCACATCCATTTCCATTTATTTCATCCATTGGTTCAACATAAATTCATTATTTAGGCACTATATGACAGCCTAAAGTTCATTATTCACCTAGTGCAGTAATAGCTTATTTTCATTGCAAATCGTCTAATCAGTAGTTAGATATTCATTCGTATTCATTCTCATAATCCATATTTGCACATAAAATACACTTGATTAGCTATAAACCGCTTTATTCACAAAGATAATTCTAAGTTACACAGGTTACACTTGCCACTAATTACCTAACAACTATTCATTAAAAACAAAAGTTCATATTCAACACTCAAATAGTCAAAAATCAAATTTTACAATACATATTTACAGAGCATAGACCTTATTCTACCAAGTTCAATAACTAACTACCGTTTTCTTACAGTTAACAGGTAAACAAAGTGATTAAGGTGTTCGTGATTATCGCATTCGATACCTACGGTCGGCCGCCGCCTGCATTAAATACAGCGCCTGATCAATTTAAATAGCACTTTTAACGATCGGCACAATATTTTTGCTCATAACATTTTATTAGGAGTTACGAATAATTGTACCATAATTTCACATTGCTATTATTTTACATTAGGTGCATATTAATTCACATAGTTGCATTGTTACTTCATCATGTCATCTGAGCAAGACCTGAAAAAACTTAATTACAAACGTGGTGCTATTAAAGGCAAGCTTACAGCTTTCCAGAAATTTCTTGAAAATGCAACAGCAATGCCGCAACTTAGCGAAATACAAATTGCCGAACTTCAGTTACGCTTTGACAAGATTGTACCTATATTCGATGAATTCGATGCGTTACAGACCGACATAGAAATGCTGTCTGGGGCAGCAAGCGGGGAGGACATCGGAGAGGAGCGTCAGCTTTTCGAGGATGCCTACTACGCGAGCATGTCATCCGCGCAAGTTTTAATTCAAAAGCATACGAGGCGTAACTCCGGCGTCAATGAATCTGAGGTAAGCTCTGCTTCTACAGTTGTCAAGGCACACAATGCAAACTTCGTTAATTTACCGAAAATTGATTTACCTCGCTTTGAGGGTGGTTATCAAAACTGGCTAGCTTTCCGAGACACATATCTCTCTCTCATTCATGACAATGATTCCATAAATGCAGTCAACAAATTCCACTACCTGAGAGCTTCACTCAAGGGTAGCGCGGCACTTATCATTCAGAGCTTAGATCTCACCAATGACAATTATCCAATAGCATGGCAATTGCTTTCTGAGAGGTACGACAACCAGAAATTGTTAGTCACAAACCATGTCAATGCGTTATTCAATGTTGAAACCATTCACAAAGAATCTAGTCACGCTTTAAGACATATTCTTGATGTCACAAATAAAAACTTACGCGCAATTCATTCCTTAGGTCAGCCAACAGATAACTGGGACACACTGATAGTCCACATTATGGCGAATAAGTTAGATGCTGTGACCACTAGAGAGTGGGAAGAGCGCCGCAATTCTGAGTCCACTGTCCCTACTTTAGAAGTTTTTAAGACATTTCTTTTGCAAAGAGCAGATTTTTTGGAGAGCCTTGAGGACATCAGACAGAATAAACTCAAGCATGAATCATCAGCATCGTCGTCAAATCAAAACGGGCAGTCAAAATCTAAAAGCTTTATTGCTAGCTCTTCATTTGATAGTAGTCGTAGGCCTGCGTACACAAACACATGCCCTTTATGCAAAATGACTCATCATTTGTATGGTTGCCCCTCCTTCAGGAGGTTGCCAGTAGATGCACGGCTTACAAAGGCAATGTCCTTCAAAGTTTGTTTGAACTGTCTCTGTCACGGCCATTCAGAGCATCAGTGTCGCTTGTCACATTGCAAATATTGTAATAGGAAGCATCACACTCTAATTCACACTGAATCAAAGCAAGAGACGAGTCACATTGACGCACCTCCAAACATTTCAGTAGTTGCTGAACAGTCAGCTAGTAGCATTCAGTCAGCTCAGGTGCTGCTGTCTACAGCCCTCGTGAAGGTGGCAGATAAGAACGGGAAGCTGCAGACAGCACGTATACTGCTCGACAATGGCAGCACTACAAATTTTATTACACATGAGCTGTGCAGTAAGCTCAAACTGAGCACCGCCTCTATCAATTCCAAGGTGACTGGCATCAACAGTCACACATCCAATACATCTCAGGTATGCGCAATTCAAATCCATTCAATAGGCGGGAGCTTCAAGACGAACATAGATTGTCACGTTCTACCGAACATTACAACAGCCATACCATCCACATACATACGGGCATTTCTCCGGAGTGGCATTTTTTAGTGTCCAGGGCCAAAAATTCTTCAAATAGGTGCGTGATATTTTTGAATAAAATCTCACATATACTTCAGGCTTTTTGATACCTGGACAGCTATTTAGATATTCTGTAGGTATACATATGTTTGAAGAAAAAAAAAAATAGCGCCCAAATTGACGTTCAGTGGGAGCGTCCACTACCCAAGTTGGTTTAAACAAAAAATCATAACCCAAGATTGGAATTATAGTACATGTTTTACATCGGTTCACGTAATCTACATTAGTTTCCCCTATATATAATCCATATTACGATAATTTATCTATTAAACTTACTCAATAAAAGCATTTTTTCGAAGCGTCCGGGGGTAACACGTAAACTCAGTGACATTTAGAAAACGCGTCGGCATCATAACAAAGAAATGGCGTAGGAATCTCGCGACGCACACGCCGGTAGCTTTAGTCGCCCCACGTTTGCCGACGAGAGAGGACGCCGGCTGATGTCATATAGGCAGCTACTACAAAGGTTTGTTCGTCGTTCGGTGAGTTTGGTTACGTGTTTTTTTGAATTCGGTGAAGCTATTAAATTGTGTAGTGTTTGTGTTTTAATTATTATAAAAGTGAATAAGCAATCCTCAGAGGTATGTGATTTCGTATTGAATAACTCTTTCCCTGTACTATCTATACTTTTTGTGTAATTTGCAAATATCGATCAATATTGAATTCGGTGACATTGATTTCCGCGGATTCGGTGTACTTTTTGGTCACCGAATTCAATAAAATGAGGACCGAAATCAATCTTTATGTATAAATGATTGCTTTTTAGGGTTCCGTAGTCAACACCCTTATATTTTCAGCATGTCCGTATGTCTGTCCGCCCGAGGCTTAGCTCAGTGACTATTACTACTGGAAAAGTGTAAATTGGTTTGGGTATGTAAATCAATCACGCCAACAAAACGGTTAAAATAAAATAATTAACAAAAACTGGGTACTTGTCTTACACGTAAGGTGGGAATGTAATTTTTTTTTGTTAAAAAGTAGTGTAGGATATTGGTTAATATGTAGTTCTAAAAAAAATTGTTTAGTAAAACCATTTGTCAATTCAGGGATACTGGGAACTATGTGGTTTTAAAACTCTAATTCTCATTAAAGTTTAGTGCTGGCTAAATGATTAGTTCAGTCAAGGGTACAGTAACATACGTACATAAATAAGGACATAAATCTGTACACGCTTTTATGACATTGACAATAGAGTCCTGTACAGATATTTATGTCCTTATTAATGTACGTATGTTAGTAACCTTGACTGTACCAGGCTATAAACTATCTTGAGCCGTTTAAGCGTAATCGAGTAACAAACATCCAAACTTTCACATATATAATATAACTAGGATATGTCCCACGGATTACTATGTATGTAGGTTTGATTATGATCCTGGTGCTGAGTGTAAGGTCACTTGAACTTCCTATGGTAAGCTGTTTTGAGAATAAGGGTATTTAATTTGTTTGTAGGTGTGGACACAACGAATCCACCTGTTACTAAAGGGTCGGCAATGCGCTCTTGGTTATTCTGGAGTCGTTAGGCTAACACCATAATATACTCGTACTCCTTACGTCGGCATAAACCGACCTGTCTTCTTTATTCTCGCCTAATCCCATTGCAGTTGGGGTCGGCTCTCCTAATCATTCTTCGCCGGGACAGTCTAAGTTTTAATTTATTAATAATTAATTTATAAGTAATAAAGCGTGCAGTATCATATTTACTTTTTAGGATGCTTACTTATTATAAGAGCTATACAAAAGAAGGTAAATATAATATAAATAATTAGGGTTTAGTTACTATGCTTATTGTACTTTATTAGCCGGCCGGCCGTACTGCCGCTCTAAGCCAAAATGGGCACAAGTCTATATGTGGCTCAGCGTTACCTTATTCTCAATACAGCTCATCTTGGGAGCTTTGGCGACCTTACTCACCACCAAGAACACAAGCCGTATGTGCACTATATTAAATACTATTTAAACATGGTTACATCCGTATAATCAGAAACAAAAGTAATCAAACACATTATAAATTATCATCAAATTTGAACAGTCATATTTGTATGCAACTGTATGGGAAAAAAAAATCGTGTTCTTAATTATCTGGCCACGACTGTATACATATATATTTTGTAAGTGTACCAATTGGAAATAAAGGTTATTTTGTAGCAAAAAACATTGTTTAATTTCAAATTTGATTTCGGTGTAAGCATTTTTTGAATTCGGTGATACTATTTTATGAATATTGATTTCGGTGTGTGTGTTTGATTTCGGTGTACGCAAAAACCCGAATATCCCATGAACTACAAGGTTCCTATGAAGGCCTTTACCACCAATATTTTTTAAATTTAGGCCTTTTCTTTAATACCGAGGTCACCAATCGAAAAAGTGAAAAAAAAATACGTTCACCGAAGTCAAGCAGATCGAGCCGGCTCGGAGAATCGCCCATACACATCAACAATATTCAATTACCTTCAGGGATTCAGTTAGCAGATCCCACATTCAACAAGCCAGCATGCATCGATATGTTGGTTGGTGCAGAGATATTTTGGAGCGTGCTGGGTTCAAATCGTATTCAGTTGGGTACAAACCAGCCCACACTTTATGAAACCAAATTGGGATGGTTAGTTTCAGGTGGGATTTCTCAACCTAAACCAAATACATCACAGACATGCATGTTCACACATGAAGCACTTTGTGACACAGTGGCACCTCAACACAAACTGACGTCAGAAGAAAACCCTGCAGATTTAGTTTCCCGTGGTCTCAGTGCTGATCAGCTAGTTCAATCTATTCTGTGGTGGTCAGGTCCGAAATTTATTCAATTAGATAGGAAACAATGGCCTCAAAATCCAAACAAGTCATCCACTATTTGTTTGCCAGAAATGGTAGAACAATCACTTGTAATTCAAGAGCAAAATGACAACATTTTTAATAAGCTCATTACAAATTCATCAAGCTTCTCAAAACTTACACGTGTCATGGCGCTGATATTCCGATTCATTAACAATTGCAGAGAAGCAGGAACTAGGCAAACAGGCAATATTTCTCACCAAGAACTTGAACGCTCTAGTAATTTTCTTTTGCGTAGGGCACAAGAGGATTCCTTTCCCAAGGAAATGGATTTATTGTCGTCAAACAAACCATTATCTCGAAAATGCAATCTCCGGTCACTTTCTCCATTCCTTGGGGAAGGTAATCTCATTCGTGTAGGGGGAAGACTGAGCAACTCCAGCTATGAATACGATGTCAAATATCCAGTGTTGCTCAGTTCTAAGCACCATTTACGCAAATTGATATTCAGGCATTATCACGTCAGGTTCATGCATGCAGGTCCCCAACTTTTGCTGGCTACCACCAAGCATAAGTATTGGGCTATTCGCGGAAGGGATCTTGCTAAAAGTACAGTGCATAAGTGCATCAAATGCTCTCGATTCAGCGGAAAAACAATTCAACCCGTAATGGGTAACCTACCGAGAGAACGTGTTGAACTCGAATATCCATTTTTTGAGACTGGCGTAGACTATGCTGGGCCAGTAATGATATCAAACCGCAAAGGCAGAGGGAGTGTATTAATCAAGTCATACATTTGTGCATTTGTGTGTCTAGCAACGAAAGCAGTGCACCTTGAACTTATCACAGACCTAACAAAAGAAGCTTACATTGCAGCGTTAACCAGATTCATTGCACGTCGGGGTAAGCCTCAGACGATTTTCTCAGACAACGGCACAACATTTCAAGGTACCTGTAACGAATTTTCTAAAATCCTCCAGGAATCCTTCTCAACAGACGTAACTGAAGGTATCAAGTTTTCATTTATCCCTGCTTACGCTCCACACTTTGGCGGATTATGGGAGTCAGCCATCAAATCCATAAAGCACCATCTCCGCCGAGTGCTCGATCAAACTCATTTAACATACGAGGAAATGTCAACACTACTGATTCAGATCGAGGCAATTTTAAATTCAAGGCCTCTGACGCCAATTTCAAACGATCCAAATGATCTCTATCCTCTATCCCCTGCCCACTTCCTGATAGGACGATCGATTCATTTTGTGCCTCAGCCACAGATCACTGCATCCAACATTTCATCGCTGCAGCGTTGGAAACGCATCGAACTGCTGAAACAACAGTTTTGGCACCGGTTTTCTAATGAGTACATTCTCTGGCTCCAACAGAAAACCAAATGGCACAATTCTGCAGGTCAACTCAAGGACGCAGTTATGGTGGTCATCAAAGACAGAACTCTGCCACCTCTTCTTTGGCAGCTCGGCAGAGTCGTCCGCATCATTCCTGGCGCTGACTGTGTGGCGCGCGTCGCCGATATCCGCACCAAGCGAGGTTTCATTCGGCGGGCCTTCAACACCATTTGCCCGCTCCCTGTGGGCAACAATTGAAGATCTTCAAACTTCATGGCCGGCAGCATGTTCAGAAACGTTTAAAAACTATTAATTTTTTAATCCTCTTTCTCGAGAACAAAACTATAATATATTCAATTCTATGTAATAAAACTCACTAATAATAATTCCAATTTAATTGCATATTTTTTAGATAAAATATTCAATGTATAACATAAAATTCACAAGCAGTCGAATTAACTATGTTCAATTTTCATATGGCAATGTTTAGCTTTCAAAAAGGACTGACGTTAAACTTACCGTTGATTCAGCGATTCCCAGCGACTGTAACACACTCACTTTTCTGTATTTTTCTATTTTGGATTATACCAGCCCTAATTCTACAGTCCACTCTTTTATTTAACACCTACGGACCTGCGAAGATTTTACATCGACAAAATGTGACATCGCAGTAACAGGTTGCTAGCCAATCGCCCACAACACACTTCAACCCTGTTCCTTTAGTCGACTCTTACGACACCCACAGGAAGACAGGGGGTGGTGCTATTCTAACCCGACACCACACGGGGATCACTCTTGAATAAACGATATGATACATCGAACGAATATAATAGAAAAATAAACCATCATCGTCTGTAGCCCTGGACAGGACTGGAACCTATGACCCCTTTATTTCAGGTACAGTGCTCTCACCACTGAGCTACAGTTTGTAACCGAAAGGTTACAAACTGCAGTCTATTTGCGTAACGCTCTTATTCTTAAAAAAATGTATTCCATAAAAACAGGTCATCTTCGGGGAAACCTCTAAGAAATAATTTACCGTTATAATGCAACCTACTAAGGCTATGGTTAAGGGGCTCCTAGCTCCCAATGACCTTCGATCTGTAACTGTCGGTTTTTTATTACCGAAATAGTATTCCATATTTACTTCAAAACTCACAGTTTTCGGGATAAATGTCACCAAACTTTGGCAATTTCAGGCCAATATACCAGTTTTTTGGACGTAACTTTTGCGAAAATGAGTTAAAAATAAAAAAAAACTCTCGTGGGTTGTAACAGACGTCAATAAGGATTTTTATATATATAAATGCATAAACAACAACTAATATAGAAAATAGAGCTTTTTTGGACCATGTTTGAATAAATCATAAAAAAAAAAAAAAAAAAAACTCGTGTGTAGATAGAGGATTGAAGAACCGATACGCGTTACTGTCATACATATATCTATAATTTTGACGGAGGAATGTCAACTCAAAACTCGTCAAAACTAGCCAAAAAGCGCGTGGATTAATTATTTTAGTATGTGCAACTTTCTATATTATGATTTATCGCTGTGGATAAGACGTATCCGTCGTAGGTACCACTTAGGGCATATCTCAAGTGTATCATCCAAAGCGATAAATGATAGAATGGACATCTCGTGCCGAGTTCCGCTTCTGAACTCGCTTAATCTTGCCGCAATGCCAGTGACCCCCCCACTCCGCGCCTGTTTTACTCTGGCGCCTTATTATGTTACCTTTGTTTTCAAATTTAATTGGCTCTTCACAGATAAGTTATCTTGATATTAAACGGCGACCAATAAACCGGAGGTCGGGAACAGGCAACTGTCCCTCAAGATAAGAATGATTTTTAATACTAACGCTTCTTCTTACATGCGTGCTGTACTCTTAGAAATCGGAGATATTGAAGTCTTGATAAGTTTAGTGTCACTGATATCCGTCCAGACCCAGTGTCTGTCGTGTTTTTATGGGTGTAGCTGCAGCATTAAAGTTTCGGTCCTTAAGATTGGAAATTGAGAGACTATTATGTTAACTTTGATGGATAATTGAATATGGATGGAGTAACAGAAGTCTATGAAAATGGTGGATGGAATGCTTGAGAGGCGATATGGAGAGGAAGGATGTGAACGTCTTGATGGTGGCGATAGAGTAATACGGAAGAATACGATTTGCTGAGCCGGCCCGAAGAAATAGAATTATAGGTAAGGTGACCCGACCCGTACACTTTTATAATAGACCGAACAAAAAATGTATCTTAAAAAGAAAAAAATGGTATCAAAGTGCATGAAAAAAGAGCAATTGATGCGGGAAATCTTATTATAGCCTGACCAGAAATAAATGCTCATTATCAAGAGGGCGCTATTATCTATATGGCAACAGTTCAGTATAGTTTGAACAATGTGAATGGGGCCACTCGTCGTTATTTTGACTTACTTTTATTAATCGTAATCAATATAGGTCACACATAGGTCACAATCGTCGAATTGTATCTTCTTTTTTGTTTTGGTTTATTTTTCTTTGGCGACTTAAAACCTCAGGAGGAACGACGTTCTCTCGTAACTCGCGTAATCGATGCCTCTGATTTACCTAGAAAGCTTATGAATGGGTTCACCATCATTTCATAAAAAACGTTTCATAAATGATCATTTTATAAACAACGATTCACAAACTATTCATTTCACAAACCTATCATTCCTCAAAATGCTTATACTATACTTTAATAATGATTTGACAAATATTCATTTAGCAAATGAAAAAAACATTGAATGTTAAATTCTCATTTTAAAAATGATCATTTACCAAAGAAATCGTTTATAAAATAGGTCATTTTACAAATCGTCGATTGATAAATGATTGTTTCATATCTAGCGGATTGGCCAAGAAACATTCCTGTAGTAAATTCATAATAAAGTATACTTTTAGTATTTAAACATAAATCGGTTTTGGTCGCTGTAGGGTCGCAGTTCACCTAACACTCCTCCTCGCTTCGCTCGTCGTCGTACCTACACTCACCTGCCTTAAAGTAGAATATATAGGTAATCCACCTGTTATGTCAGTACATTTTAAGACCTAAAAGTTGTTTTTTAGGCTAGGAATGATAACTTACTTGCTAAACACTTTTAGACTTAACCGTGTGCTCATACAGACTTATACGATAGCTGTATACATAGAATTATAAAACTTTATCAAGATGATCAATGATTTATTGAAAATGACAAATGAAAAAAAAAATATTTCCGTAAGAACACAGTACAAGACACTATACAGATTACAAGGTTGGATTTATTAAATAAGGTATTTACCAAACAATGCATTTTCTCAAACGCTATTTTACCAAACGTTACTTTGCCAATTTTTACGAATAGTAAATGAGTAATTTGCCAAATAAAGATTTATAATATGATGTTTTTTCAATTAAGAGGCTCCCATACGCCAATGACCTTCGATCTGAATCCCTTAGTTTTCTAATGTTTTTTGTAGCTTATTATATTAACAACAACGGCTTTAAGCAATATAGTATCCCATATTTACTTCAAACTTCATTGTTTTCGAGATATTTGGCATCAAAGTTGAACAATTTTAGGCCAAAAAACTGGTTTTCTGGCCATAACTTTTGTGTTAATTGGTTTAAAATTAAAACCCTCTGCCAGTTTTTAGAGACGTCATAGACGAACCCAAATTTCTAGATTTCGTATGTTAGATCTTTCACGTCAATAGAGATGCGAAATAAGTGTTTTTTTAGACAATGTTTAAAAAAATCATACAAAATTAAGTATTAATTTGTTTCAAAATCCGGTCTGTCAAAATGGAGATAAAAGATTGAAGAACCGATAGCCGTTTGATTTATGATTCTATCTGTAGTGCAAAAGTAGTAGATACTGTATTGTTGTTGATTAAAAGATATAGTTTGATCTTCAGAGATGTTTATTTTATAGTTTCTTACTGTATTTATATTATTAAAACAAGAGTGCGTGTGTGTCGCTAGAGGGATGGGCGATCAAGGGAGAGATGTCACTTTGACAGCTTAAACGTACTTTTATAAAATCCGTTCGGATACTGCTACATCATCCCCTTTTTAAAAGAAAAACAAATCTTTATACAAACAAAAGCTCCGCTCTATGCTTAGCTATACCGATTTGTACATTGCAATTAAATTACAGTTAAACATTGCTCTTCATCCCCCTTTTAAAAGACACTCTTAATTATTACTAAATTAAGTTAAGATTAAATACTACTTTATCACAATAATATGCATAACTAAATTAGCAGTAACATCAGGTACACATAACTGTACCACTACAGCATTCGACCAGTGCTGAACCCAACTATGGAGTCCGATGAAGCACCAAGCACAGCTAAGGAGATCTGATGTGATAGGAAGTTCTACTATAAATTACATTATTTCTCTTATCCGCTACACCATATGCTCTATTACCATTACAACTGGTAATCTTGCCCTCAATCCACACCTTTTTAATGGGATCCTTCTTAAACCAAACATTCTGGCCTACCTGAAATGGTTCTTTGACTTGACTAGTTTTATTATAATTAGTAATATTTCTGTTTCTTGTTTTATCAAATTGCTCATTTACATTAATATTAATCTTTGGCTGTAGGTACTGAGTGTTTACAATTAATTTAGTTCTTAAATTTCTATTAAACATTAGCTCAGAAGGTGAGAAGTTAGTACCAGACACGGGTGAGGCCCTGTAATTTAATAAGGCTAATCTGTAATCAGATTTATCTTCGTGACATTTATTTAGTATTTTCTTAGCAATCTGAACTCCTTTCTCTGCCATGCCATTAGACTGTGGATACCTGGGGCTTGTATATGTAAAGATGAAGCCATTGTCACGAGCAAAGTCTTTACATTCTTTAGAATCAAATGGTACATGATCTGCAACTATTTCTCTTGGAAAACCAAAATTTGAAAAAATATCTGTTAAAACCTCAATAATGGATCTGGCACTCTTATTACGTATGTACTTAATCTCTAGCCATTTTGAGTAATAGTCATAAACTATGAGGTAACTTTTTGTCTTAAAATCCATGATGTCTGTAGCTATCTTTGTGAATGGCAAGTTTGGCACTTTATGAGACACTAAAGGCTCTTTAATATTATTGTTTTGGTGTGTCTGGCACGGAAAACATTGTTTGACGAATTTATCAATATGTGAATCAATGTGAGGCCAATAGTATAATTTTCTAGCTAACTGTTTCATCTTTGACATACCAATGTGCCCTTCATGTAAAGTTTTAATAAAAGTTGGTCTTAAATTTCTTGGAACAATTAATCGGTCATTAAAAAATACCAAACTATTATCCTCTGAAAGTTCACCTCTTAATTTATGATAATCATGCAGACCATCTGGAATATCCTTATTATTAGTAGGCCAGCCATTTTTTATAAAGTTTCTTAATAATTCTAATTCATTATCTACTTTACTTTCCGCTATTAGTACGGTTTTTTGTTCTTGTGTACATTCTAAATTTTGCGCTAGGCCAATGCAATGTATAACCTCATACATATACGACTCATCCACAGCTTCATTATTAGACTGATAAGAGCGTGACAACAAATCTGCAATAAACATTAACTTTCCTTGCAAATATTTGAAATCCAAGTCATATCTTAATAATTTTAGTTTTAGTCTCTGTAATCGAGGGGACGGGACTTCATGAAGATGTTTTTTTAACAAACTCTCTAGTGGCTTGTGGTCATTTAAAACTGTAACTACACGCCCATAGATGTAATAGTGAAATTTGCGAGTTGACCAAACCACACTTAATAATTCTTTCTCAATTTGTGAAAAATTACGCTCAGCTGGTGTCAGGCTTCGTGAAGCGAAGCAGACTGGTTTACCTTCCTGGAGTAAGCAGCATCCAAGGCCATCTTTTGATGCGTCACATTGGATTGTAACGGGCAGTTTTGTATCAAAATTCTGCAATACCGGGGCTTCACAAATTTTATTTTTAATATTAACATACACATCTTCATGAACTTGCGTCCACAGCCAATCCACATCTTTTTTTAATAATAATTGCAGGGGGGATGCAATGTGAGCTAAGTGAGGTATGAATTTTCTTAAGTAATTTACCATACCGAGAAAAATTTGTAATTCTTTTTTATTGTTAGGACTTTTCATATTAACAATGGCCGTGACTCTATCGGGATCTATTTGCATACCTTGCTCTGAAAAAATGTGGCCAAAATACTTCACTTGCTTGAGTTTGTATTGAAATTTATCCTTGTTGAAGCGAACATTGTGCTCTTTGGCTCTACTAAACACTTTGTCTAATATTGCATCGTGTTCCTGCTCGGTGTCCCCACATATCAATAAGTCATCACAATATACAATCACACCAGGAATGTCTCCGAAGGCTCTCTCGCTATACTTCTGAAAGATTTCTGGAGCTACGGACAGACCGAACGGTAATCTTAAGAATTTGTAACAGCCGAGAGGACTGTTGAATGTACATAAATTGCTCGACCCTTCATCCAGCTTAATATTGTAAAACCCATCGGACAAGTCGAGAACAGAAAAATATCTCTTATTACATATTCTTGGTACAATTTCATCTAATGTGGGTATTAAATGATGCTCTCTTATAAGAGCTTGATTGAGATCTTTAGGGTCGAGGCAAATTCTCAAAGAACCATTTTTCTTTTCAATTATTACCAAATTACTAACAAAACTATTCGGGTGATCTACCTTAGCTATAACTTCATGCTTCACCAGAGCCTCCAGCTTATCTGCGAGGCGTGTCATGAGCGCGTTGGGCACTCTGCGCGGGGGTCTCACCACAGGCTCCACACCCGGTCGAATGCGCAGCTGCAGAGGTCTATCGAACTCACCAACACCCTGGAATAGTTTGTTGTGTTTATTAATTATACAGTCTTTACTTTTAATGTTACTATTATTCTCGCTATGTGTTACCGATTCAGTCTTTAATGTGTCTATTTTAGTATTATTTAGTAATTTTAATTGCACTAATGAAGCTAGCCCCATAATTGGCCTGACCTTCTCATTAATAATTAAAAACTCAGTATTAATAACTTCATTGTTTTTACTATTAAAAACCCTTAATGTGACTTTTCCCACTGGGTATAATTTTCCACCTCCGAAGAACTCAATTAATGTTTTTGTCTCAGACATTTTAATATTAGCATCATCATCGACAATCATCTTCAGAGTACTTAAACTGATCACATTAATCTGAGCACCTGTATCACACTTAAACTGAACCCTCTTATTTTCTACCCGTAGAGACTCCGTCCACTCATTATTACCAAAATTTATACAATAGACTAGTCACAAGTCCTGCACATCATTGCAAGCTTCATCACTATCCTCGTAGTTTTTCATATAATGAACCTGGCCTTTCCTAAAGGTACAACCCACACTGAAATGATTGAATCGGTTACATCTAGAGCATACTTTGCCATAGGCTGGACACTGCCTTGGCCCATGCTCCGTGTTACACTTCTTGCAATTATAAAATGCTTTATTATACTGTACCCCATTATTATTTCTGTCACTTGAAGAGTGAAACTGACCATTTTTATTATTCTTATGATTATTAGCATAATACTTAGCTTTGCTAGCCTGTTGACCGTGCTGCGCTGGCCTCTCCAACTGCGCCACATGCACCTCCGGGGCATTCAGCGTCTTCACGAACTCTCTGGAGAGCTCCGCAGACCGGCAGATGTCAACCGCCCTCTCCAGTGTCAGGTCCTTCACCTCCAGGAGCTTCTGCTGCACCCTTTGATCTCGAACTCCGATGACAATTTTGTCCCTGATCATCCTGTTCTTTTGTTCCCCGAAGTTACAGTTCTCGGCTAGCTTCCTGATTGCTGCGTAGTATGTGTCAAATGATTCTCCGTCTTCTTGTTTTCGTTTGTTGAGATTATAACTGTTGATGACTTCGTTTTGCTTCGGTTTGAAGTAGTCGTCGAATATTGTGAGCACATCTTCTAGTTTGTCCTTGTCATTGTCGTCTGTTTTAAGCACATTAAAATACAACTCCTGTGCCTGTTGTCCTATGCAATTAATTAATATTGCGGCTTTTCTAGCCTCCGACAGTTTTTCTAAACCTGCCGCCAGGACGAAGTTTCTAAAAGACAATTTAAATCGCTGCCATCGTGGCCAGCAATTTTCAATATCGTCCAAGTTCAGACTTTGCGGCATTTTGTACTCGACGGCACACATGTTGTCAATTTTCACTTCGCTGTCACTCATATTTATTAATGTTCTTCATAAATGAGGTTCTTCTTAGTACTTTAGTATTGTGAAAAATGCCGGGCCGGTGAAAACGGTGTTGTTGGAGGTTACCTTTTTTAATCTTCTTGAATCTTCATGAATTCGGTTCGTTTCGGCTGCGCCATGTATTGTTGTTGATTAAAAGATATAGTTTGATCTTCAGAGATGTTTATTTTATAGTTTCTTACTGTATTTATATTATTAAAACAAGAGTGCGTGTGTGTCGCTAGAGGGATGGGCGATCAAGGGAGAGATGTCACTTTGACAGCTTAAACGTACTTTTATAAAATCCGTTCGGATACTGCTACAGATACGATTCAAAACTTGTCAAAAATCGATGAAAACCTCGGGTAGCCCCTTAAATGATTTGTCTAATGAACTCTTTGTAAAACAGTATTTTATAAAACGAATAATTTGTTAATCGTTAGTTTGCCAAACGTTGTTTATAAAATGAATATTTATGAAACGTTTTTTATGAAATGATCGGATACCTTATGAATTACTATAATATTACTGCGGATACTTATATTTAATTTAGTCGTATCATATCAGATGAGTGTGGTATATTCCAAAACCTATGTACGCTTGGTAGGTACGTTGTCAGTGACTAAGATTGATCGTCTCCAAAGCCCATAATAAATCTATTTCAAACAAAAATCATATTTTTACTATGGGTATTTCCTCGTTTGTATAACATACCACTACAATAACCAATTCATAATAACCAGACCATTATGATATCATTTGTTTACCTGTCAGGTCTGATGTTATTTGGAAATGTGTCCTAGTCCTAAATTTTGTCTTGCCAAATAAGTAAAGTAGTAATATTATATTGTCACTTTGTTCTACTCTTCATATCATAATTTTCTCGTCTTGTATTAGTTAATTGCATTTAAAGTAAATGTAAATTCTCATAGCATATAACTTGGGAAGAACATTATATTATCGTTAATGTGGTTGTACTGTCGGATTCCGTTTAGTTGGTCTAAGCCGTGCTTAGGGCAAGGGGTTAATTAGGTTGGGAGGGTATATAGTGTGTACATTGAATTAAGAGATGTATGAGTCCGCATAAAAGGCAGCGTTGAGTGTGTGATTGTATGGTAATAATGGGCTTTTACCGATTGGCCGGACCTCGCAGTGCAACCTAGGTTTGTTGGTACTGATTGGTATCTCCAAACCACACCGGTGTTTCCGCAGTTATAGTTGGTTAGGTTAAAGTCATAAATTGACAAGGTCCTTGTGTGACTAACTGTGGCGACACTATACTCTACAGAAGCTAAGCTGAAAGGCTAAGCTAGTCTTATCTTCGTTCTACACATCTCTCCTTGGCAAGGATACTTCCGACACCATATTCTTCGGGATGATTTGTCAACGAACATTCATTCTGAAACTTAAGTAATAATATTTTAACTTCCATTACTGGGAATTTATCAGAAATTTCCTATTTTATGTTAAGTAATTTGCAATGTCAAGATTTCAATCTTGCAAGGGTTCAATGAACATGGTTTGTTGAAATTAAGTTTAGTAAGGCTGTTATTTTTACACGATGGTGAAGTGTTGCATTTTGTCTTTTAGTAATGCAAACGTATTTTATAGTAGTTGCGACATTTCTACAATAAAGCTGGGTGGGGCTTGGACGCATGTAGTCGGATTCTCCATAGGATGTCAAGGCACTTCCTAGAGACCCCACGGGGTTGATGAATGTTACTGTGTGCGACTGGGTCACGTCTGGTATAGAGATAGAGTATCATCGCGAACGACGATTGTAATTAAAGTTTGTTTGATGTTTTGTCAGTATTATCACTATCATTAATGGTTTGATGGTGCTGTCAGGGCATTGAAGGGATTAATGTAAGATTAACCCAGTAGTTATTCATGAACAGTTTGCCTCTAGTGTGGGTGGTGTTATGTTATGTGGTTTCTTTTCTTTTCCATAAACAAAGTGAAAAATACCCTTTTCACGAAACAAATTATTTAATTAAATATTTTTGTTTCGTGTTATTTTTAACGAGGAAGTTACCCCGATCATTTTATAAACGATATGATACAGAGAAAGAATATAATGGAAAAATAAACCATCTTCGTCTGTCGTAGCTCAGTTGGTAGAGCAGTCTAGCGTTAATAGAAAGGTCGCAGGTTCGAATCCTGTCGGGGGCTACAGACGAAGATGGTTTATTTTTCCATTATATTCTTTCTCTGTATCATATCGTTTAAAGTGAAAAATATAGTTCCTATACCTATCTATTTTCCAGTATTTACTATTTTTTCCAAGAGTTATACCGTTTAAGGAATAGTGATTGCGAAATGAATTGCCATTTCATCTTTATCAAGACCACAGATTAAAGAATACAAGTACAGATACCCAATCTCATAGAGCAAAAGCGTACCGTCCTAATGTAGGCAATTCTGTATACAATTTTAGTCCCGTAATAGCTACACCAGTAGATGCAGTATCCGAGCTACCACGGCTATGACGCTGTCAGCCTTTAGTAATACATTGAGATATCACCAGATGGCGTTGACTTCCCGGGCAACAAATAGAGTATTTTTGATTTTTTCGATATAAAAGTAGTATTTTAGAGACAATATTACACATCACACAAAAATATACATAACCAAATGCTTAGAGCCTGTGGTTCCATAGAACTTTCGCGACCCGTGATGGCGCCATCTAGTGACAGTTCCCAATAATACGTAGCAAGCTTGAAACCTCACTCGTATAGTACGAGTTACATGGATTTAGTATCAATTTTATTGCATTTACTAAACTTATAAAATATACCTTTATTGTATGTGCCGAAGTATGTTTGTGATATAATTAAGGTACGTTGAATTTATTAAGGTGTAAAAATCATTCTATCTTCACGATTACTGGTTCAAATGTTTCGCTCGGTACGGTACCTGTGTCGCCATCTATGAGTTCTTTTTAGTATCAATTATACGTTGTTCTAGTTGGGAGGCCATGTCAAGACACTTCGGCACTCGTGAAAATAAAACGGCCGTTAAAATAAAAGAGCATCGGCCCTACTCAAACTAATATTTTGATTGATCTTCAATATCATGATAATTTTATCATGATATTGAAGAAGATAAGTACAGAGAAGTACATGTGTAACTAGAAGATACAACTATAGGTAAGGCCTTCCAAGTTAATCTTCAGCAATACAGTTGGACAACAGTGTGTTATTGATAGGTATAAAGATGAAACATTTGGACTGTTACTTTTCCTAGGTCGGTATAATAGTTATTTACGATACAAGTGCCAAAAATAGGAAATTCGCAACGAGTGGTGATAAATTAAAAGTAGCACCATATGTACTGTAAACATTATTTTAAACTTTACTTCGATACAATTTTTTATTATAGCTACGTAAGTCCATTTCGTATTTCTCTTGAGCAGAGGGGTAGAGCAAAGCATACGTTCTCGGGAATATTAGATCCGGAGTTTACCCCAAACTTTGTAAGTTTGTACTTACTAAACACTTAAAGTCACAAACTTAATATTATTTCTTTAATATTAGTATGAATATAAGTAAGTGTGTATTGGGACATTCGTATCTTGATGATTGCACTGTATCACACGGAGTATTTCCACCTACCAAATATTTGTTTATTTAATGATCAGTGTATAAAATCATTAAGTATAAAAAATTTACCCAGCTCTCACAAAACTGACGGAACAGTTTCTCTGTGTGATCGATAAACCGATGATGAAAATTATATATCTACAAGAACATAATAATCGGTCAAGAATAAAACAATTTTATGTTAGGTCGATTTACCTTTTCTTGGTTTTTATTGTCACTTGAGCGAAACAAACAGTGAGGCAGTGATTTAACAGATAAGTTATACCTAAAAGAAAGACTTCCATTCGATCAAAATTTTTTTTTTAGGTACAAGCTTTTACTTCCTACTATACTTTTTTACACAGTCCACTCAATGATATGCTTTATACAATGATTTAATGACCACATGCCTTTGGGGGAGGCCCATGTCCAGCAGTGGACGTATTTCGGCTGATATAATAGATATAAATACTTAAATACATAGAAAACATCCATGACTCGGAAACAAATATTCATGCTCATCACACAAATATTTGCCCTTGCCGGGATTCGAACCCAGAACCTTCAGCCTCGTAGGCAGCGTCACTACCCACTAGGCTAACCGGTCGTCCGTTATGGTGATGAATGAGGACAAATACGACCACTTTATCTTGTGTACTTGAGGAGTTTCCGATCTTTTATAATTCCGAAAATGCTGATGATTTTTATTATCTTGCTCTATACAACACTAGCCTAACCTTTTAAATCACGCGCGTCCAAACTTTCGTCTAGCGGAAAATAGAAATACAAAAAAAAAGTGATGCTTACTGACAGATGACTTTTCTGTAGAACATACAAATGTACTTAGTTGTTACTACTAAAGTTACTAATAAAGAGTGACAATACATGAAAAAGGCAAACCAGAAAAAGTCTATAACTATGAACTAGATTCCAAAGGGTGTAATTACAATAGGATACTTTCCTAAAAAAAATATTCAGTCTGTCAGACAGAAAAAAACAAAAAAATAATAAGATAAGTACTTATAGCCCGTTAAAGTTCCGTGTGATGTCACATTGTGGTACACTTTTTAGCATAATGTGACGACACGCGGAACCTTTAACGGACTAACTATATCTTCATAATTTTTGGTTTAATTGATAAACAAAAAAATATGACAAGATTTTTTTTTGATAACCTAACTGATGACGGACTAAGTAAATAGAATTATAATACCCAATTAGAGGATAAACTAAATTTAACATCAGACTGTAAAACCAACATAATTTGACCGCTTATTCAGAACAGTGTCTATGACTCGGGGGCTCAAATTATCATTCTAATGAGATGGTAATAACCTAGCCCGCCCACACGCCTAAGAACACCCCCGTTTAATACAAATCTGGGGGCACGGCAGTGCCCCCGCCAAGCCAAGCAAAACAGCGGCACGGCCGTACCATCCTTTTCTCGAAGCAGTTCAGGCCATTTTCGACCCCCCTATAACTTCGTTGTGGATAAAACTAGAAGCCTGCATTTTCGTAGTACCAAGTCTCAGGCATTCTTATTATTCTTTATTTGCTAGCTAAATAAAATTTTGTGACTTGGCAATCACACAATAGTTACTACATAGTTTTATTTAGGTTTGCAAAAATCCATAAATGCAGTAAAGTTGTGTGATTGCCAAGTTGCAGAATTGTATTTAGCTAGCAAATAAAGAATAAAAAGAATGCCTCAGACTTGGTACTACGAAATATTTCACAACTTTTTACGGTGGAAGACTTTCGAGACTTGGCCTCTTTTTTACATGGAATGTTTTTTATGGGATAGCTTTGTAAGGCAGCATTTTAAGGGGCACCAGTTTTCTCGCACTATCCGTCTCTCTCTTATTACAATACTTAGAACAAGAGGTATAGTGCGAGAAAAATCGAGAGTATGTCGCGGCCGTCCCATGATAGACGTGCAGGGCGCTCGACTATCCATATAAACGTAGTTTGGTTCTCAATTTAAAATGGCATGAGGTGGAGTCTTGTAACTGCAACTATCTGGTAATTGCAACTAAATCTAATAATGCCCTCTAGGATAGTGATCCTAGGGAGCATTATTCAATTTCGTTGCAATTACCAGATAGTTGCAATTACAAGACTCCACCTTGCTAGATTAACATGAAACTTTCTTTATACAATAGGCATGATGACAGTAATTGAAAATCACTAAAATATGGTATTTTCTTAGTGAAATTTTAATCATAGAATTCGAAAAATGCTTCTATTTTTTTATTAATTAAGAGATTATTATTTATTTTGATAAAATTAAACTGAAAATTACGGACGCCCGCCATGATATGTTAAACACCAATCAGAGCGCATGACGTCACACTTGTATAGACAAATACCCACGAACTTATATACATACTGAACTTTGCCATTCAGACAATGTTTTGAGACCCATGGCCACTAACCTGTAAAATTGAATAGCTGAATTCGGTCTCCAAGTACTTCCTCAAAGCGTCATTATACAAGACAATAACCATTTTGCGATTAAATCGTAGCAAAGGTATAAGGTAAATAAACTTTCGATATGGTAATAGTTATTTATGCTACAAGTGTGGAAAGTAGGTGATTTCCGACGAGTGTCATTTTTATACATGAGCGAGTGAAGCATAATTCGACACGAGTCGGAAATCATCTTTACGCGCGTGTATCATACAACATTTTACTATGCCTTGTGTGAGGAAATATATTAAATGTTGAAATGTTGGTTTAAAATAGATCTAGGTTAAAATTGAAGAACCCAGGTAGATTGTCAGGTACCTACTTATTATCTGGAATTGCATTTAACAACTTCTACACATCTTTTGCTGTCAAGCTTATTCACTTAAAAGTTAAAACCATTGTATTGTGGTTTTGGAACACAATTAATTTTGAGTAACTCAATATTATATTAAACAACAAAAAGACGCTGTACCGTCGTAGTTCTAAGAAACATACTGACACTAAACACTATTGAAACGCAATAAATCATTATTATTATTGATTACTCACTTTCATTCGACCTTTTTAACATATTTACATAAAATAACTACACAAAACTCACAACAAACAACAATGGCGGGCTTTTAGATACATATGCGCATTGCGCATGTGCAAGCCGCCATACTGTCGTATTGTAAAAGGCATAAGAAAGATATGCGTTCAGCCAAACACATTAAGTGAATATTAAAAATTAATGAATTTAATGACCAAATTCAAAATTCATAAACATTAATAAATCATTTTATACGTTATTAGTATTTATGTACCTATTATATGAAAGAAAACGTGTAATTTAAATATTTGTAAAACTTTTCTCGAGTAATAAAAACTCTTTGTGTCGGGCTGACGACGGACTAGAAAATTAAAAAAAAATTGAAAAGTAAAAAGCACTAGTGCGAAAAAGTGGCACTTTCCGCACGATTTTAGTGCTTGGAAAACGCTCTTTTCGAGCACATGCATTGTAATAGTTATTTACGATACAAGTGCCGAAAATAGGAAATTCGCAACGAGTGGTGATAAATTAAAACACGACCGAAGGGAGTGTTTTAAATCGACACGAGTTGCGAATTACCTATTCGCACGTGTATCGTACAACGTTTTACTGTACATATGGCTCTTTAAAGTTTCGACATATGTACGAAAAGTGCTCTTTTCCGCACTAGTGCGGGAAAGTAGCACCATATGTACTGTAAAATCTGTTTTGACATAACAGCCATATTTTTTCATTAGTATTGCCATAACAAGCAGTACAAGCATACCGTCAAAGTTAGGATTTTGACTGCGTTGGTATTTTTGGAGTGATATATAGAAAAGTCAATATATTTTTGTTTCATTAAATTAATTTTCTTTTGCATTTAATTTTGTGAAATTATAACAAAATTAAATGAAACAGTAATAGCGTAGAGCACGTCTATAAAAATGTCATTGTTTGTGTTTCAAGTTATAAGCAACACATCACAAAAATAGAAAGAGATGATAGAAAGACGAGTCGTCATTCAAGGTATTTTTTTTCTGGTTTCAAAACGTTTTTGAATGACAAAGTCCATAGTATATACGTTCGTGGTTTATACAAAAGTGATGTCACTCGGGACGCCATGACACTGACAAGCGTTTTAGCGCCAATTTTAAATTTAAAAACTAAAATGCATTTTTTCCTACTTAACTGTTATTTTCTCTAGAAAAAGTGTAGTTTTAGGATAGTTCTCGCTCGTTGTTACTTATAATCATGCTGTGCATACATGTTTTGGATGGCATTCCTAACCAGAACCCCTGATGTATCTTGTACTATCTATGTAATGAATGTTACCTGTTTTGTGTGCCTAATAAATAAATAAATAAAATAAATAAATAATGTTCGTCACAAAACTGACACTGAGTAAATTTTGTTTAAAAACTCACGCTAACGGGGTACAAGAATTACTGAAAATGCCCACCTAATTCAATTATTTGTATTTTTTGACGTAGGTATGTATTTTATCCATTATAGATAAATGAACATGAATAATCTAAAGAGGTGTGAAAGAAACAGTATACATTTATTCTATTTAAGTTCGTACCGTTCGTCGGATTGTAGGCGTAGGTACATACCTTCCTTTACCTCTGTCTAATGTTACTGAAAGGTATTTCTATGTCAAGGGTATCTTTTATTATAACACAATGGCTTTGAGCTGCGGAAAGGGTTCAAATAATAATAATTCAGTTAAGGTGCCCCCGGGCATCGACTTTAATCCGACGAACCTTGACAAAGAATATGGGTGAGTCATTTAATTGACGGAAAGAATAAAGTAAACATTATATTCTTAGATGATTTCTCTGCTTCGTCCTATAAGAACAAAAATAGAGCGAGATAATATTTTCCATACCTACAGTCTTCAAAACGCTTCATTTTTTTCTATTATAATTTATAGCAACATAAACTTGTTTCCTACCTATAATAAGGCGCTCATAGTGTTTATAATTTATCAGGTTATTTCAGTATGCCGTTTTAAAATGAGAACCAAACTACTTTTGTATGGAGGGCCGACTTGAGTCGATGTTGCTGGGGACTCTTAAAGGTGAATAGGGGCGTAGACACTAAATAAAAGAATCCATAATCTGATATTTTCTCGAAAAAGGATAAAAAATGTAGTCAAATGGAGAAGAATAATCACGAAGTTAAAAGTGTCCAAAGTTTTAAGAAGGGGTATGTTCTGTCCCTTTTTCGCACAACGCAACTTTATATGAAATGATGACGCTGGAAGAATGTGACGTCACAGAAGACGGTAACGTGCCGCGCCGCATCGTGGTCAGTGCCGCCGTCGACGCGGCCTGCCGGCAGCATCCTGTAATGTGACGTCACACACCGTTTGCGTTTTCTCTCTCTAACAAGCAATATTAAAACGGTTGTAGCTTCGTAATTCTTTAAGATATCTGAATGGGATTTTCGTCCCTAGGCATATTTTCTTGCCTTCTTTCTTTTGGAGTAATAACAATTTTCGAGTCTACACCCGTATTTCCGCCGGAGATATTCGATGCTGTGTCGATATTTGACATCTAGCTGTGCAAGCATCAAGCAGGAGTAAATGAAAACACAATCTTCGCACATCTCTGGTGGATATTCTCCCTGAGTGCCATTTTGCCATTGAGTGCAATTCAACTGTCATTTTACCATACAAAAATTGTCATTTAGATCTTCCTGACGCGCGTACAATGCGTTACCTGATCGAATAGCAGCAGGTCGATCACGTAACGCATTCAACGCGCGTCAGGTAGTTCCAAATGTCACTCTTTGTATGGGAAAATTACACTTTTGTCCTAACGTGCGTTCGGAAAGTTACGTGATCACCCCTCTGGTTGCATATCAACCACAAACATACAGGTCACTCAGTAAACGTTAAATCTGGCACCGGAAAACTTACTCGAAAACTGACAACTTCCCAGGCAGTGAGTTTTGAACGGATGTAACAAAACGAAAAAGCGGCCAAGTGCGTGTTGGACCACGCACAACGAAGGGTTCCGTGTCTATTAAAAAGGTCGTATCGTTACTGAAACCTTATGGCAGTTACGTCCTTTTCTTTAAGGAAGCCAGTTTTTTAAAAATATCTCGAAAACCTTTTAACCGATCTTGTTCAAAACAATTTTTGCTGAAAGAATTGAATAAGCCTTATGTCCATGATTTTTTTCATATTTTTAATATACACGGTTCAAAACTTAGAGGGATTATCTCCGACTCTATTCACTTTTAAAACAAAAAAATAGCTGAAAGACCTCATATTTATTTTGAAAGGCCTATCGATTGATGTGCCACACGACACGTGGGTTTGCGATGATTTTTTTTTTACTTTCAGGTATATGTATGGAGTGCACCTCACTAAAAAATTTTTTTTAGTAATTTAATTACAAAACTATAGCGGCTAACAAAATACTACACCTATCCTCAAAATTTTATTTAAATAAGTACACCTTATAGTTTTCGAGTAAAATGTCTGTGACATACGGACGGACAGACAGACAGACATGACGAATCCATAAGGGTTCCGTTTTTTGCCAGTTGGCTACGGAACCCTAAAAAAGGAAGTGTCGGTCGTCCAGCTCGATGGGTTGACGACGTAAAAACGACCGCGGGTCATTCATGGCCTGTTATTCGCTACACGCTAATGCGGCTCACCCCGCCGGTCACCAGTTACGAAACTAGATTACTAGACCTCTACCTACGCTTAGTTACTACGCATCGCAGTGTCCAGATATATTTGTGGGCGAGCGTTGAGGTGAGCTTAAGAGGCTGACAAGACCTAATTTGGTGAAATTGATGTTATTTAAGGAGTTTTTTAAGAAAAACTATTTGTTCTAGCACATCAAATAAAATATATGTTAATATTCACCATATTCCAAAGACCGTAGCCGGGCTCGATACATAATTGGATGAAATCGGCTCGATAGAAAATAATTGCAAAGATTGGTCTTAAAATCACATTAAACGGTTCTATGTCTTTATTTTTTAGACGTATGGGTTTGCAATTAAAAACACCAAGTCAACATATTCATACCTAAACCGCTAGCGAGTCATATTTCACAAATAATTCACCCTTTTTTATTTCAATATTTATCTTCAAAAACCGGGCCGCCAAGTAACACTCGCTCTCGTTTACTCCGATACAAATAGACAGTGTGCGCGCTATCTCCTCAAGGGCATTTTGGTGTTGACAGCGTCTTAAAACGAGTTACATAATAGGGGGGCTGGAGACTAACACGGGGCCGGGAGCTGAGCTCGGAGACCTGGCTTATCAGGCTGGCACGGAGAGCAGTGGGCGATTACAGGTGGGTGATGATGCAGTTACGATTACCGACGGTTTGAAACAACCGGGCGTTTATATTTATAACGTCATTGTAAGATTTACATCATAAACCTAGTTTATTCTTCTAAAACACTTCCTAATTTATTGTAATGATGTGGATTGGCTTCTTAGGAAAATATCAATTTAGCTAAATCTGAACGTAGCTTATTCCGAAATAATCCTCTCCTGTCTCACTTGCACCGTGCAAATTAGATAGAGGAGGGTAGATCTTTCTCGACTCGCGTCGCGGCGTGGCGTCAGTTGTGCTAGCCTTCCTGGAAGAGATATATGTAGCTCTAGTACCTCTGGAACTACGCTAGAAATTGCGTCACCTTGGACATTCTCTTACCAGGTCATCAGTCCACCCTGTGAGGGGTCTACCCACGCTGCGCCTGCTACGTGGTCGCCACTCGAGAACCTTTCCGCCCCAAACTATAGGTACCTCTTTATAATATAAGTACAGTCACCAGCATCAAGATCTGCCACAAGAAAGCGTGCGTAAAGTTCTGACTCGACTCTATTGTGTATCATAATTGCCTGCTTTGTTATTGCAAATATGAATGATGGTGACTGTACGTATATTTGATATATGGAATAACTGTCAATACACTACGACCTAATTAACTATTTGGAAACTCTTTGTTCACAAAAACATCGCGGCTAATAACATATACCCAAACAGCTAATTAGGTACACAATTCACATTGCTAACCGGGAATTCCTAAAACTGGGTGTTGCCAAACAGCATTGTCAAACACTCAAATTCTGAGAGACTAATCTATTATAATACAGCCTGAAATATTTCTTAAAAAAAACTTACTAATATACTCAGATGTTAAAACTTATTCCTACTGTTTTAAAAATGAAATAATTATCGATGATGACCATTCAAAATCATAAATCAATCATTTAATCGTGACACATAGAAAATAAAAAATAAATATATATACTTCACGAAAAGGACCCGGCTCAGCATGATGCTGGCTTTAACTGCCAGCGCTGGTCTTCCGCCGAGTCCATTTGGTGAAAGAACGGAAGGCAACAGAACAAGAGATATAAAAATAAACACATAGAGCTAGAGAAAGATAACATAAGGGAATCATTAAATTAGTAGACGTAGCAACTTGTTGGCATGCGACGACTTGCTACGCCTGCTTAGACCTTTATACAAATTATGAACTTAGCCATAATAGTTTGCTGCTAGCGCTAGCAGTGGCAATAATAGGAAACAGCACGGCTATCACAAGGATAAGAGAGAGCCGGATAGTGCGTGAAAAATCGAAAGAGCTCGCGCTCCATCTTATGATAGCCGTGCATGAAGAAACACAAAATAAGACCAGCTGAACTATGCGAATAGTAACTAGAATAAACTATGGCTAAATAATAAAATGTATAAACTACAGACTAACAAATTAGTGGCAACGTACATGGCAATGCAATTTTGACATAACAAACAGGTGAAAAAGAGGTTATATAAAACTAGTGTCATGGCACAGCTTTTCTTGCCTGAGCTGGTTGTCATGCATGAGCATTTTAACTTTAATTCTAAAGCTTTGAATGTTCTCTAAGGACTTAACTGGCGGAGGCAGATTGTTCCAGCACTTTGTGGCTGCATAGTGGAAACGATTGTAATGTAATGCAACTAACTCACTACAGTCACAACTCTCTCTGTCTCAAGTACATATACTCGTTGAGAATACATACTACACATTATATGATGCACACCTTAGTATGTCCCTGCAAACTAATCTATTACAGCGTTTTTGACGTTTTACTAAAAGTGGCTGAGACACGAATATCTACGCGCCACTGGCCAAGAAATGCGATTTTCCGAACGCGTTTAATCGCACAGGTGCGACGTGAAATATACTGATTATTTTACAATACAGCTATTTTAAAGATCTATCAAACACATCAAAGTAGGTACTTATACTCATCAGACAGTACTCTTATTACATACCTACAGCTAGTTACGTACCGTACATTAATGCTGACTTCAATCATTCCTTACGCTGACTTAAGAATTTCGGAGCCACATTTCAGTCATTGCATAACTATGACTCGGGCATGCGGCTGACCTAATGAATTAATCGCATATTGAATACTTTAAAAGTTTCGTGTTCATGCTTTATGTTTCATAGGGAGATTCATGAAAGGAAATTGTACGTACTTACATTCTTTCCATCCTGTAACGAATCTTACTCGTTGATGTTGATAGATTGTATGACTAATATAAGCGTAACACAAAAATAAAAGCAAATAAATAATGGAAATTATATCACTAGGGGACAAATACGACGTTAGACAAAATTGAAAGTTACATGAAATTAAAATTCTTGTGTCGCGCGGTTTTGCCACACATGCCATTGTCGAGCAAAGTCGCACGAATTTGCTAGTGGCACGGGCAGCGTGCCATTAGTACCCTATTATTATTATTTTCTGGAGAAAAAATGCGAAAATAAATCCTTGGTTTTATATGCAAACAATTTGTTGACTTTGGGCGAAATAAAGTGCATTTCGCTGCTCATGCACTGTTCCATGCTCTGAAATTTCTTGAAAGCAACCCCGGAATGGACTATGACATTTCATAGTCCATTCCGGGGTTGGGCACTTTCAAGAAATTTCAACCCATTGGTTACGATAGCTAATTTTCTGATTAAATGGCCTACTGCAAATCCAAATACTCTGAATATAACAGTAAAAAGCTTTAAAATTCAAAAATTCGAAAATTCAAAATAATTTATTTGTAAGAATACAGTTTCATACATGGTCTTAGGTTATGGTGTAAAAGTGCTCGTATTCAGCATGCAAGCAAGCATACAAATATTATATTTAAATAAGCTAAAATAACATGTCAATTAGGGTATTAATTAAATATTGTAATAATTTCTTATGTCAAACATTCTTACAATTTAAATAGTAGTTTATGCATAGATATTGTTGATAAAACTTGAAAGCGTACTAAATAATGTTTATAAAATAAAAGACCTTGGGGTTTCATTTCGAATAGTGGGCGCGACCCGATTGTAGGGAACACTCTGTGAACCGATACACCACTTTGACACCGACGGTCCGCATTCCGATTTATATTTATTTAATCTTTATTGCACAAAAGAATATCTTATGGTACAAAAGGCGGATTTAATGCTATAAAGCATTCTCTACCAGTCAACCTCAACTGAGAGTGTTGTCGAGATAAACACCTAGGTCTTTGACACTTTTGCTGTACGGGATAGGAGTACCATTAAACTCAACTGCAGCAATAGAATTCAAATTAAGTTTCGGAAGCTGCTGAGGGATACCAATGACGATTGCTTGACACTTGGACGGATTAACAAATAAGTACTAAGCTGGGTCTTTACCTACCCTGTTAAGAGGCTGACAAGACCTAATTTGGTGAAATTGATGTTACTATGTAAGCAGTTTTGTGAAGAAAAACTATTTATTCTAGCACATCAAATAAAATATATGTTAATATTCACCATATTTCAAAGACCGTGGACGGGCTCGATACATAATTGGACGAAATCGGCTCGATAGAAAATAATTGCAAAGATTGGTCTTAAAATCACTTTAAACGGTTCTATGTCTTTATTTGTTTCATTTTTTTATTTCAACATTTATGTAATATTATCTTCAAAAACCGGGCCGCCCAGTAACACTCGCTCTCGTTTACTCCGATACAAATAGACAGTGTGCGCGCTATCCAAAATCCTCAAGGGCATTTTGGTGTTGACAGCGTCTTAACGTTGTGTTTTTATGTGGGGGAAAAGCATTTACGCATCCCGTGTGGCTAGGGAAACCAGGTGGGTATGAGGGACTCCCAGGAACCGTCCGGACTAACGTCTACAACCCCACGGTGCTCTACGCGCTGCGTAATGGCGGACCAATGGAAACGCTCGCGCACACTCCGCGACTCCGCACTCATACAATACTGTATATTATTAGAAAACATTCATCACATCACAAATTTAAGAGTTAGACTCTTGTCGGTGCAGCTCCCTCCACCTGACTCTGTCTACAGCTGCCTTATTGACCTCTTTATACGACGTGGCTGCTACTTTTTTAACCGACTTCAAAAAAAAGGAGGAGGTTCTCAATTCGGTTGTATTTTTTTTTTTTTCAATGTTTGTTACCTCAGAACTCAGTCATTGATGAGCTGATTCGAAAAAAAAATTTTTTGTTTGTAAGTATATGCATCCAGGTGGGTCCCATTTTTTTTTTTATTTAGTTGTATGATGGGATTTATGAGGAATTGAGAGAACTCCTCAATTATATTAGGCACGCGTGTAGTGATTTCGGTATTTTCTATTATATCTCGTGTATTTACATCCAGAAATCATACATTTGGTGGAGTGGAACTGATGATGAAGACCACAGATGACTTATGGAATTCCTCAATTATGTACTTAAAGTACAAAAGCACGTCACAGATTCTGATAAGATTCCGTTGAAACAGCAGCTAATGAAGTACCAAAGGTGATCCTTGTGGAATCGACGGAAGTCCTCAAATATTATCGGGCCACATACAGCGATTGGGTTTTTTTCTCTAATAATTAACGCATTTGCTCTCGGAAATCAGTTCATGTGGTAAATTGGAAAATAAATGTGGAAATGTTCTCGTGGCTTGGCGAGTACTAAATTGAAGTCGGTTAAAACTTTGTTTTTAAAGTAAATTATTTTCTTTTATTTGATTCACTTATCCTGGGTCTTCCCCTTCCTCGCTTGCCTTCAACCTTGCCTAGAAAACATTATCAAATTAAAATGAGGGTATTTTTCCAAATTATTATAAAAACCAATAGAGAAACAACATAAAACGTCGCAAAAGAATATTGAATTTAGATGTTAAGCGACATTAAATTTATCAAAAAAAATTTTGCTGGTTGATCACGTAACGCATTGTATCTGCGTCAAATAGATCTAAATGTCACCTTTTGTATGAGAATGACAGTTGAGTTGTCCTATGGTATGTTCCAAAAGTTGGGTGATCACCCCTCTGAAGTGAATCGCATCTCGTTTTTACGTGCGCTGTACACATAAGCGTGACTCTTAAACGAGCGCGTGAACAAGAATGGAGGCATCTCCTTAACTCGTTATCGAATGGAAGAACATTTATTTAATCTTCTTACATTTATTTAAACTTTCGTGGTACAAGTTGAAATAATACTAATAATTACACGGTTCAAGCGACACCGCCGCACAAACACTCATCCTGAAGAAGAACTCCCGAAGATTTCGAAACATGTCGCCCGTAGTGACATTTAATACGTGAGTTGAACCGTGTAATTATTAGTATTATTTCAACATTTATTTATTTTTTATTTAAAGCATTGTTACAATTTATTATCTTAAGTAGACCTATAATTTCCATTATTATGTAGCTACATATAAAAATATTCATAAACTATGTAGCACGAGAAAAAACAAGGTACCTATCTAGGCTTTGAACATAAAAACAACACACTGTGAGATATTGTAACTAAACAGCTACTTCAAACGCTAAATTAATGTATTTACCTACAGAATATAAATAATTAAAATTAACTTGAATATGGCCAATAGATCGTCTAGTGTCTACGTTGTGTGCCGAGCAACCTAAATTCTTTTATGTGTAGCAAATTAGACTTTGACTCCTCCCTACCTACTCAACCCTACGTTCATCCTACTGCATCCTAGTTCAAAATGTTAATTATGTAATAAATAAAATTCGTTTTTGGTTATAAACCCCAACCAGATCCTACCGTGGCCGGTTAACGTAATGATAGCTTTATCAATATTTTCTCAACATGTAATATCCTCTTAAAACAAAGCCTATGTTTCTTTATATACCAAAACATTGCCTCCATTTATAATCATACCATCAAATCAGATAACAGACCAACCTAGCTAGCTAATTGTTTATTATTATTATTGTATGGAAGATTCTCTTTCAGCCATACTATGCTACCATTTCCGCCTGGATGTGGGTCTGGCCATCTATCTAATTAAATACCCATTTTATTATATTTTGTTTCTAATAGGTAATTCTAACATGTTTCATAAATTTACCTGTGCTTCGTACCTAATTTCTGATGAGAAGAAGCACTCAACAAACTCATCAGACCTAACAGTGGAATATTATTTTCTTCATGGAAAATTATGTATTAAGGCATTATTCCACCCTTTACATAGAGACTAATGTATCCATTAAATTCCTATAAACCTGCTATAGTGAAGATATTTGTAATACTGAGGTATACCGTCCATTAAATATGAAATATTGAACCTAAAGTTTACCCTAAGTAATGAGTATATTCCACTCATGATAATTCGATACCTTAATATTAGATATAATGGACTGCTCCGCTGGCCATTAGCCTAGAATCATTTCATCTTTCTGAAACAATTCTGATATCCTAATCATAACCGGAAGTATAACACCTTGATGACAATAAGCAATATGACGATTACACCTTTAATATTTCATATGTAATAAAATACGGAACCCAATACTACTGATCCACACACAATAACTAATTCCTATTCAGTTACTCATAATTGCAATTAAACCTTCAAATAAATGTTATTTGATTTGTAAACCTTCGTAGGATTTAGTGGTAGGTAGGCTTAGGTATAGAGTCAAACTCCGTCATAGGGTATTAGGAATACTATTCTTAGGGATGGCCTAAGAATAGTATTCCTAATACCCTATGACGGAGTTTGACTCTATACCTAAGCCTACCTACCACTAAATCCTATACTACTGTATGCAAAACTCCCATCATTACTTTTATTAACGTTATGTGATGTGTATGTTCTAAGCTAGCTAGGGATCTAAGCTGTAAATCGTTCGGAAGGCTAGTCCGAGAATGCAATCTAGAGCCTGTGTAATGTACATTTCACAACGTGTCCGTGGACTTAAGGGTTCTGTGAAATGCAAGCCCTATTTTATAACATATAAATATATATCCAATAAAAGACCAAGCCTTAAGCACACACAAGACCTCAACTCAACGAGTGGATAACAATCCTAGCGATCGACTTATGGGAAATTGCGATCTTCTCGCTTCAGCCTGTGGCCAACCTTAAGACGAGTAAGAGGCCCATCAAAGATAGGCTACACCATCTGTGCAAATAAAAAAGATGGTGCCAGGCTTCTCTCAAACCTGGCCTACTACTAACAGGATCCCGAAGTATATTTCCTTGGCACCGTTAGGGGAAATGCACTTCGTTAAGTTGACCATGCAACTAGGACTTTGATCTGGTTCGAAATAATAATAAACTCATCTAAAATAAACCCAAAATCTAACAGAAAGAGAAATAGTTCATTACTACGCAACATAATTGCACAATACTGAACCTTAGAATAAACTCAGATTCTAATAAGTAGTGGAATAGTTCAATACTATGCAAAGCAATCACACAATATTGAACCTTCCCGCCACCACAATAATGTATCTACGAATGTTTACGTTATGAATTTAGGCTCGACCCAGAATCAATGACAATCAGAGAGTTCGCTAGAGAAATAATGAATACGTCTACTCGGTGCGCCGGTCTTATATACACTAAAAAAGGCTGAAACGCTTGAAATGCATGAACCACATGAATCGCTCGATGTGCTTGACGTAAACGAAATAATACCTTACCAGCATTAACTTAAAGTTTGTTTTCAATCGTGCGCGTACGTATTTATTCCCTATTGGAACCAACTTTACTCATTGCGTAGTGTTAGCGCCAGCTCCGTAGTGACAACACGTATTTAGTTTACTGAGAAATATGAAAATATTACGTTTTGTTACGTACGAACGTCGATTTAACTATGTACTATTATATTCTATTCAGGTGCCCATATAATTTCGATTCATACCAAATGATGATGATGATTAATGTATTAATTCTTATTATATTCTATTATTCCTTCATTTAGCATTCATTAAAGACCATAATAGCGCCATAGGCATAGTTCTAGTTACAATATGAAGCAATGTGGAATATCCAATGGCTCTGAATAGACAGTCGTTGCAACATCGTATTTTGTTTCTCGTAATATTAAAGGGCGAAGGATCAGCAAGTTGATTGATTTTCACTTTCCGTTGTCGTACACATATAAACATATGGGTGCATACAACTTACCTACTCATAGTCTGATAAATATGTCCCATCCCTCTTATGTCAGCGGATTATGTTCCGGTACATATTTATGAGAGGGTTAAATCGATACATATTTTTACACTTGCCTGTGGAATTTTCAATGTTCCATAATTTGTTGGTACTTTATATTTATTTTTCGGACATTTACTGACAAATTAAAATTATTTAAAACCGTTTGGTAGTAAACTAAATATATTATATTATTATGTTTTAGTGGGAAAACTGTTGAGGAGCTAAATGCATGGTCATTCGTAATCAATCTAGATTGTAAGTTACTATTGAGTACATTTATCTCTGGTTGTTCTCCAAATAAAAAATAAATAAAAATAAAAATAAATATGCATTATTTTTATCAAGAGTTAATTTTAATTTGAATACCCGTAACGAGCCAAACGCGCGAAATACAATGGAATCAAATGGGAATGCGTAACCTACGTAACAAATGGACCCCCAGAGAGGGATTGAGCGCGGCGTATTTTCTGAACGCATAGTGGACAATTTGGACGCGTTGCAATATTCCAGTGACCTTTATTAACATACACATACAAGTATCTATACCTATATACGCCAGGTTTACGGGCACGGAAACTAATTCCGAAACACATAAGTACACGTTTGGAAGTCATATAGGAATCTCATTGGTTCAAGCGCTCTTGCGTAAGCTAGTAGCCAACATACTTAATGTAAGTAGTAATTTATGAACATTGTACAGGTTGATTCAGGAGACATGAGCAGGATCAACTCTACGGATTCAATAGATGAATGATAGCGATACGAACGAGTAGCTTATAACTCGTTCGTACCAGCATTGGTAAGATTAACGTTAATTTTCTTTGTGAATGAAACTTTTACTTAACAAAATGTAAAAAAAAACCGTGGTCGTTTAACTTAATTACGATGGTAAACGATCCATTAACATTAACTGTATGTGTAGGGTTGATCCTGCTCACGTCTCCTGAATCATCCTGTATAGTAGCGAAGTAGTAGATTTCATATATGAGACACCTTTTCATGGCACTGTCTTCGCGGTTGGTCCAAGCAACTGGTGACCCCCGCTGGCGCTTATCACTCGCAACGAATATCCATTACAGACGCAATATTTTCATTGTTGCTTTCATTCGAAATAATCGCATGTAGAATAAAACGAAAGTAAAAAAATAAATAAAAAAAAGACCGGATTGCACTCCGGGAGTGCCGGCAGGAGTGAAAACTCAATGACATTGTAACAGTTTTTCGATCAGGTCACGGTCCGTCTTACGAATTTTCAATCTGTCGAATCTTACGGCTATGTGACATCTTACGGTCACGTGACCTGTGGCGAGTTTAACAATTTTTCCCCAGCACAAAAAGTGCACAGCGCCGCTAAAGAAGTTTTCACTTCAAAAATAATTTATAGTCAAACATTCCTGTTACAAACTGACAATTTAAACTTTCGCGCCTAAATGGATCTACAGTTCCTGTGATGTCACTCATATGTGTCACTCGCCATATCTGTTAACTCGGCTGTTTTACTCAACTTGGCGGGGGTGTCACTGTCGTGCCCCCAGATTTAATGATATGTCAGCAGAATGCTTGGTCACCCTACATTTCTTATACGTCATAATCTTCATACGTCAAATTTTCGCAAACTACCGTTAGGGTGGAAATTATTTTGGATTATAAAGTAATTCCTTATTCAGTTTTATTCAGAAAAAACAGCCGGACAAGTGCAAGTCGGACTCGCCCACCGAAGGTTCCGTACTTAATTACAAATGTATAGTTTTCAGATTTTACCCTTTACATGTAGTATAAGACAATTACTTGTCAAATTTCATAGTTCTAGGTCAACTTTTGATTCCATCGAGTGTCGAAATATACGTTTTTTGCGGCATAAACGGCCGTATCTTTTTTTACGTTAACTTAGAAATTTGATTTTTTCATAGTTTCGCCATGTCTGTCCGTCCTTTTCCGTCTTCGGCTTAGCCCAGTAACCCTTTTTCTAGTTGTAAGGGTTTAATTCTTAATGGGTATAATAATCTTGAAAAAGTGAAATTGTAAAATCTTGTTCGAGCCAAGTGCCCCCCCTTTTTGGCTAAATGGCTACTACTACTGGGATGTGAAAAAATTAGTGGCGGTAGTACATATAATAAATTTAAAAGGAAATCTATCGCGGATATGTAGGCATAAGTATAGTGACCGAGTAATAATCGACCAACTTAATGTACACGTACTTGGAAAGGACAATTTTCGTACAAATTCGGCCGACGCAACCGCACCGCACGTCGATGTAACTAAGACAGACAGGCAACTACGGAACCATACACTGCGCGTAGCCCAACACGCACTTGGCCG
Organism: Epinotia ramella; assembly: GCA_947578815.1. Taxonomy (NCBI): domain Eukaryota; kingdom Metazoa; phylum Arthropoda; class Insecta; order Lepidoptera; family Tortricidae; genus Epinotia; species Epinotia ramella. Next base: position 76,323 of record CANPUT010000052.1, on the reverse strand, counting down.
GTTTTTTTTGTTTTGAGGTAGTTTAGAGAGTAGGTAGGGAAAAAAAAAGAGCGTTTATTTTAGGAACCTTCGAGTTAATCGTGTTTGGTTCCCATTACAGAGTTGGAAAAAATTACTCGACAAGTTTGATCACGTAACGCATTGTACGAACGTTAATCTAAATTACAAATTTTCATGTTAAATGACAGTCAAACTGCTTAACGCGCGTTGGGAACGTTACGTTCCCTCTGATCACGAATTAAAAATCACCGTGTATAGTAGCTACATGCAAACTTTCACCCCCTTAGGGCATGATTTCCGGGAGTAGATTATCCTTAGTCCTTCCCCGGGACTCAATCTATCTCTATGCCAAATATCATCTAAATCGGTTCAGCGGTTAAGCGTGAAGAGACAGACAGACAGACAGACAGACAGACACACTTTCATATTTATAATATTAGTATGGAGTGCAGTATTGAGCTTTGAATAATTATGGAGCATTTTCGCAAACATTGAAACTGTCAGGTAGGTACAGTGGTTTTCAAAACGGTATTGAACAAAAGTTTTTTTTGTATTGCTCATAAAAATGAAGCTGCTGACAACTTACATTTGCAATTGTATTCGTTTTTTAGATGTACGAGGCTGAATTGGAAAGTTTTGAGCCTTACCCGTCAAATGAAATCTATACTTTTTGTAAGCAATAAAACCAAAATTGGTTATAACTAAAAACGAAAGCATAAATAGGAAAGTTATAAAACACACCCCCTCGAGGTCATTCTGCGGCATGGCCCTCATTATGCTGGCAGCATTACCTACCTCTGTGAAACGCAATGGAAATTCGTTGCGAGAGGTAAGCGCTAGCTATTCTCCAGTTGCTTGGAACAGCCGCGAAGACAAGGCCTTAAAGAACTTATGTACTTCTTTTTATAACAATTTTATTTTTCTACATAGTCTCCAAAAACATCCACACTTTTGCAATCTTGCCTGTAATGTCATTATTCAGTGTAAAAAAAAAGAATCTTTCAGGTCATCAAAATATATGCAGTAACAGCTCCTTGCACCACCATATCCGTGAAAAATTGTTCACATCCCAAGTGTTTTTTTAGGTTGGGGAAAAAAAAGTCGTCTATTTGTATAAGATTTTCTTCCGATATTTATTTATTTATTTTATCGCGACCCGCCTTTCCTCTTGTCGCCCTTGCGCCAGCTGTGCCGTGGAATACTTCCTCAGGGCTTCTCGAATACCAGTTTTTCGAGAAACCTTTTTTATTCCAAAAACTGAACCGACAAAAGAATTCCATCTAGTTGTCGAACCTACTCGCGAATTTTCACGAGAACCGGTTGAGAAATGCGATCAGAGCCTCTAGTATAAGTTTTACCGATACAAAACTTTACGATCGCGTTTGCGTTTTACCCTCTATTTGTATGGGATTTGACAGCTAAACGCAAACGCTGTCGTAACGTTTTGTTTCGGTAAAACCTATACTAGAGCCTCTGTAGTGGAGAGCAGCCGGATAAACGTCGGACTTTTTGCCCAAACTGAAACGCAGAATTTGTTTGTCTCGCTCGCTCTTGCAATAAGGAGACGATACTAAAAATAAGAGTCTCTAAACGGCCCATGCTAATTTGACAGTGAATTGTGACGTCAATACTTTGTATCCATCTATACTAACCGCTGTATGGAAATACAGTAAATTACTTAGTAGGGACAGTTGGTACAATTTCTATTTTATTGAAATATAAGTCTCACATTTATTTAAGATTTTAAGTATTTTTTTGGAATCTACAATGAATTGTGCCTATTAATTCATAGTGACACCATGTTATAACACGAGTAAACTATTATTCAACTACGACCGGTCTAGCAATGGATAACTGTCAATTCACCCTTACATGCGTTGACGTAATTATTTGGCAGAACAGCCACCTCCATTCCCAAATTTATCTCTGTCCCCAATTCCTGCCTGCCAAAAACCAAAATTACTACCGTCATATGTTTTGTCGCAGTGGCTCGCACGACGGATGAAGACGAGCTGCACGAGGGGTGCGACGATGTCGCGCTGACAAGCTACCCAACATTCGTCATGAACGAACTCGCCTACGTCGACACACGGAGAATGCAACTTTACACGCACTCACATTTACACCCGGCGGTAAGTACACCCTTATAAATGAACGCACCTTTGTTACTTAAGTACTTAGTTTTTGTCTCTTATTAAAGAGGCGTCCAAACGTCCGAACACGGCGGACGGCATGAGCGGTACGAAGGTATATGATCGCGAGATCGAGATTAAGATAGGGATAATGATTTTGCCGGACGCCGTGCAACTATCCACATAGGCCGGAATCGCGCAGCGAACTAACATGCTCGCCCGAGGGAATATAACGCCTTTAATCAGTATTTCATTGTGATATGAACAACATTTAACGCCATCAACAAGTAAGACTCAGTTGTTTCAAACCGTAGGTAATCATAAGTTACATACGTTTAGATATGATTACATGGAAACTTTGACAGCTTTCTATGGGACGACAGCTGCCGGCGCCATATTTAACGATGTATTTTACCTGCGAGTGTTCATTTGAAACACTCGCTACGCTCAGGATTCTATGATTGACCACGAGCGAAGCGAGTGGTTCAAAAATAGAATCCTGAGCGTAGCGAGTGTTTCAACACACGAGACGTAAAATAACTTTTCACCCGTGTATAACACAAAACTTTTCACCTCACTACAGCGAGGAAAATAAGAAAAAAGGGTTCTTTGTCAATACAATAATTTTGAAGTATTAGAAGTATTGGTAAAATCGAAAATATTGCAAAATAGCCTAAGCGTATCCAGTCTTTATGGAACTACTCCAATATTGACATATACAACCATAACAATTATTGTACCTAACAAATAGACTAGCATAAATTATATAATTCCATCCTCAGTAAGTAAGGTTTATCAAATGTAATATTAATTATATTTATATTATATTATATTCAATAACTAGGTACATTTTGACAATATATTCAGTTTTGTCAAAATAGGAGAGAATTACAGTTTCTGAAAAGGTTTTTGCACCTTTTTTGTGTCTCCTTGTATTGAAAAGGTCAAACGCTTTTATGTATCTTAAGGCGCCGTAGGTTCAGCGAAGTTAAGCGAACAGAGTTTTTGAAACAATATAATGCGTCTGTTTATAATAATATGGTTTCAAAAAAATACGAATAGTAATCTTGAGGCTTTTCTGCAGGGAAATCAGTGCTTCGAAACATGATTAAGCAAATTTCGCTCGATAGAAAAAAATCACGAACATAGGTCTAAAACACACAAAAATACACTTAAATATTCGTAACAAATTATGCACAAAAGCTATAAATATTAAAATTGCTTCTAAAAATCGGCAATATCATGTTTGAGGGAAATCAGTGTTTACATTTTTATTTATTTAAACGGCCAAAAAAATAAAATTAAAAAACATGATATCCGCGCTTCCGAGCACGCACTTCCATCTCGCTCACGCTTATGCTCAGTGAGAGGGAGAGAAGGCCATGAACCTACGGCGCCTTAAACGGGATTTTTCAGGCAATAAGCACGATTCTGCATTATGCACGGTTTCCCGTAATTCCACAGGTGTTAATACGTCTTCGTCACTCGAATCATTCATTTTTAATAACAAACCAAACTAGAAAAACATGCGAATATTTTAACGTTAGCGGCTTGGGTAATTGAAAAGTGAAAAGTTTTTTTTTATTATTTTGGATGCGTTTTGTTCGCACATCGACTTACTTGGACTGTCAGAACATTTTATCCGTTTTTGATAACAAAAATGAAGATTAATGTTAAATGGTGATATTTATGAATTAAAATAAATTTGTAAGACTGTATTTAGTATTTTTTACTCGATGCAATCCATTAATTGTGATGTTAAAAATTAAGCACTTTTATCGTTCTACGTTTTGTTAGCTGTCACATGTCACTTAAGCTGCGTTCAAATGTCAAAACTCTTTCTTCACATGTCGATAAAAAGGTATTTTCTCAATAGGTATCAAACATACAAAAAGGGCTTTCCGAGCTAGTGAGGTGAAAAAGTCCTTTGAAGTGCGCTTGATGCAACCGCCCTACGACTCTAGCAAGTGGCAGGTGCACATGTGTAGAGTCGAAGAAGCAGATATATTATTAGGAAAAGGTAGTTCTAAATGAGAAGATATGAATAGGTAGTGACGAAATTAGGGGTTACAGTAAAAGGGGTGCAGCGCCGACCATACTTTTCTGCCAGAAAACGAGCATAACTTGCTGTCAAGTCAAGCCGCGTGCGTCATCGCGACTTCTGTCTCAGGTTTACTCGTCTCGCGTCGCGTTACAGCATCAATTGCGCTACTAAGCTACGCAGAGCCGTTGTAAGTACTAAGCATGTGTCCATACACATGCTTAGTATTAGATACCATTACCTAAGTACCAGTAACTCATTGGTGGAAATCGGTTCAACGATTTGATCAATTAGTAATTATTTAGGGAAACTAAGAATGCGAGCTAAAGGACTAATTGATCCGTTCAGCTACACCATTTAGCTGTGGTGGAAACAGTCAGTTTTCTAGCATAGATTTGCGCTCACCTACTCGCTATTTTACCTTACCCCGAATATCGCTGCTGTTAGAAAATCAGGCTCCTATTTCATCACGTTGACAGTGACAATTCGCCCTGCATTGTTGGATCGCAACCATCTGCGCACAGCTGCTACCTGTGTTCTTGTAATGTCATAATGTAATAATGTCAGTTGCTGCTCTGAATAGTGGCTCAGCCTGTAAATGGCATACGGGCAAGCAAATAGTGAGTCAGTCTTTTGTTTTTGCGTGACGCAATTGGACATGGACACTTCCGCGTCATAACGCACTAAGTCCATGGTCTCCGGTTAACGCCGCACGCCACTTACAGCATCACGTTCTATGGAAATGTATCTGTACTTTCATGCAACTTGATGCTGTACGCGGCGTGCAGCGACGACCGGAGACTAATGCCTTAAGCCCGCTCCACACTATGGGCCATCATGGCCCATTATACAGGACGCAACTATGCGTTAAAGGGAGTAAAACATATTTACGTCTCGTTCTACCGCATAACCGCGTCCTGTATGATGGGCCATGATTGCCCATAGTGTGGAGCGGGCTTAAGCCTGCGTTCCCACTGAAGCGGATATGTGCAAAATGTACCTTTGTTGTTAGATTAATAAATAAATAATAATAAATTGACCAAATTAGATGAAATCGGCACCTTGTCTCCGCTTCGATTTGGGCTCGGATTTAAATGCTGCATTAGACCAGGATCGCTAAACTTCGGCCCGCGGGCCAAGTCCGGCCCGCGAGCCTTTCTAATCTAGCGTGCGGAAAGAAAGCGGAGAGTTCGGCCCGCGATAGCGATGGGGTATGGCTCGTCATGACCACCGCCAAGTCATGGCCCGCACGAATTTATATTTGTGTGGCCCTGGAGTCAAAAAGTTTCAAGACCGATCCGAAGTCAGATCAAATTTTATAGTAATCCAGTATATTTTGTTTATTGTATTTGACGGCGCCGTAGGTTCAGCGAAGTTAAGCGAACAGAGTTTTTGAAACAATATAATACGTCTGTTTATAATAATATGGTTAAAAAAATACGAATTGTAACCTTGAGGCTTTTCCGCAGCGAGATCAGTGATTCGAAACATGGATTAAGCAATTTTCGCTCGATAGAAGAAAGTCACGAACATAGGTCTAAAATACACTTAAAATATTAGTAACAAATTATGCACAAAAGCTAAAAATATTACAATTGCTTCTAAAAATCGGCAATATCATGTTTGAGAGCTCAGTGATTACTTTTTTATTTATTTAAACGGCCAAAAAAAAATTATTAAAAAACATCATATCCGCGCATCCGAGCACGCCCTTCCATCTCGCTCAGTGAGAGGGAGAGAAGACCATGAACCTACGGCGCCTTAATGGAACGAACCCAATAACCACGTGACGTTCCTCGTTACTGAACCGGGTCAGGAATAGTCCCAACAATGTTCTGAAAACGCCGGCTGGCAGCCTTGACTGCGCGATTTTGATGCACTGGGTTCAGCAATTTAAAACGGAAGTCAAATATGTCAAATAAGATCAACTACCACATAATTTATAATTTTCATATCTACGGACCTATCATCAATTATCATAGTCTAAGGGTCTATGGCTTAATAAAGATATTCTATTCTATTCTAATATAGCGATCGGACTGCGTGGTTTTTTTTTTTTTAACACAACGACGGTGGCAAACAAGCGTACGGACCGCCTGATGGTAAGCGGACACCGCAGCCTATAGACGCATGCAACTCCAAAGGAGTAACATGGCCGTTGCCGACCCTTGATATATTTGAGGATTCGCTGTGTTGAGAGCTGAAGGAACAAATTCCCTCGCTCTCAACACAACGCATCCTCGGGAGCTCTGGCGACCTTGGTCACCGCCAGGAACACAACACTACTACAGAGCAAGTAGTAGTGTTATTATGGCTGTGGTCTTCTACAAGGTGGAGGTACTTCCCCAGTTGGGCTGCTCCAAATTCGAGCGGGATGACATTTCGCTGTGCCCTACCTCACCAATGATGATGGTGGTGGGAGAGTATAGCCTGGGGAAGATCCAGGGAAACCTCCAGCACGACCACGCGGACAGTTTCAATACTGGAATATTCATCAAACTTAAATTGCCTGTGATAAATATAATGTGTTTTATGTCTCGTTCTTACCAACACATGTCAAAGTGACAGATCAAGACAAACGTATTTTAACGGCATTTTGTTAAGGGGATGCCTTGATTTGAGTCGTACACGCCCCCTCGACAGAGACACGCTGATGTCTTTCGCCCACGAAAAAAAGAGACGTAACACTCTTCGGGAATCGCTGTTTTGGACAAATTTCGATAAATACCTAACTTAGAGAAGGATTATTAAAATTTCATAAAGTGAGATTTTAGATGAGATAAATTACTATAGTATTTAGACGTTAGGTTAGGTTATTTGGACGTTTTACGAATCCGGCGGTAACTAAGAGTTTCGCTCCAGTGAGATTGGTTGACCGAGTTCAATCAAACCTGGGGTGTGAAGGTATCGAACTTCTGGGAGTTATATCACTGGGTTACAAAATCTAACCTGGCTAAGATTCTAGCAAAAAACTTGGCTTGGCCCGGTCTTCGACGGACTGAAAATTTTAAAACCACATCTACAAGTTTTCGTTGTTCTCAATATTTTCTGTAAAAACCAAGATAAAAATGTCGGATCTAAGAACGGATAACATTTAAAAACGGTAATAATGTATGTTCTGCCAGTTACGACATTTTGGAAGCCACTTTTTTGTCGTATGATGTGGTACATCCCACATATTGTAGCTTACAGAGTCCAGTCAAAAATGTCGTATGTGGCACTTCCGACATTTTTTTCTTAACACATTCAATGCCAAGAATCGCTAAGCGCTACGCTCGTAGCCGATCCTGTGGTTTTCTTCGTATGTAGCGGAAAACGACTATGGCGTTGGCGCCCGCTAGGCGGGTTCCAGGTAGTGAAAGTGTTAAACTATTCCAGGTAAAAAAGTAACACGAAGTTTTTGTATTTTTTTGGAAAAATGACTGCCAAAGTACATGTATGCTCAACGGCTACTAATAAACAAACATTCGAAGTTTGACAACGACCATATTAATGAACAATTTCTCCCATAACATTTTTTTTTCGAAAACTTTGACGTCACGTCAGCTCCTTAAAAGTCGCTGTTTTGCAGATCAGACTCTTTTGCTTGGGACCGTCGATTTGATTGCGCCATGTTTTATTTGATTTACTGTCATTCAGCACAACTTCGCACCTGACAACTGGAAACAATTGATCAAATCTGAATAATGTCAATTCGAAAATCCTCGACATGGAAAATTGACCACTTTGACCAGCCTGACTAATGCTAAAATGTAATTACGTCATAAAAGTAAAATTGAGATAGGTCGAAAGAAATACGTCAATATGGAATTACATTCCCTCCAAAAATATAACCAGTCGGACGTCATATTAGTAGTACAAAATAGTCGATGTTCATATTAAATTATTATATTAATTTAAATATTTTAAATTAGACAACATTCACTTTGCACGTATTTGAATATGAACCTATTTCATACTGGACAAAGTTCCATTTGGGATAGATTCATTTTGAACTAGAAAAAAAATGGTCATATAAAATTATAGACACAATTATATTAGTACCAAATTCTCTTTTGCTGGTATAACTTTTTGGTCCAATATCGAAATGGTCATTTCGTGTTGACGATTTTTCATTTTTTCCGAATGACCGTCACTTAATTTTACTTAGTCAATCATTTATTTTTACTCTTGTCCAATAACATTCAACGTAATAATTTCAAGTAGGGATAAGCTCAGGTCACGTTCATCGCATGACCACCGAAACAGTACGGGTACGTAGGTAAATATTGTTATAACAATGAATATGACATTGACTTCGGTGTTCAGGTTATCATTATCGGTAACATAATCGCTTAGGACGCTCTTAATTTCGGAATAACATTTATTATTGCTACAGCAGCTGGGGCTTAGACACTATTAGTAGGTACCATACCAGGCACATTATTACTAACTAGCTTCTGCCCGCAATCCCGTCCGCGTGGAACTCGTTTATATCGGGGGGGTACCACCAGTTTACTCCTTAGGGGGTGATTTTCGGGATAAAAATTAAAACATATCCTTTCCCAGGACTTAAACTATCTCCATACCAAATTTCATCTAAATTGGTTCAGCGGTTTAAGTGTGAAGGGGTGTTTGATGCCCGAAGGGTTTGATATGCGATCTGAGGCTTTCCACCGCCTGTGGTGAGTACAAAATAAATGCCACTTTATGATGAGGTGTGACGTGAAATACTGTTCATGTTGGAGATGCTATAAAAAAAAGTGCTAACCCTAATAACCATACATCGGGGTTTTCGGAGCGGCAATGATTTGAGAAAGAGTAGAGATAAACAGATATGTTAGTCTAAGAAAATATCTTATTATGCCTAATGAATAACTACCTCTCTGTGAGTTGTACACAATCTGTGACAAAGTTTTATTTTAATTTCCGTAAAAGTCTTATAACTTATAAGGTAACAATTAAAATAACTTTAATTAATTACCTGCTGTAAATTGAATAGTTGACACGATTTTCAGAATAAACTATTAATATTTTTTCTATATTTGGGACAGGGACGTAGTTAAAGGAAAAAGATCCAATCCACAGAAAGTTGAGCAAAAGTTATGGCGGTTTAAAGTTTCAACCGTGATTCCTCAAAACTGGTACATTTTTTTTATAATATATGTTTGGATGAAAATTGAGTACAGTCGTGTATTATACATTCTTTCACACAGAATTCAGTTAAATGCTATATTTTTCAGGATTTCGACCAAAAGTAAGGTTGGATCTTTTTTGCGAAAATACACTTTTCATAGACCCTTCCTTTTGTTTAATTTTGTAATAAGGATTCACGAAATAAAACTGGCATAATAATCATGTAAAACCATCTCTATACATACATAAAATAAAGCTGAAGATGGTCGAAAGTCTGTACATGGAAGATATTCGAAAAAAAGTTTGCTGGGATACTTAGAATCGATAACAGAACACGTTCCAACAGTTTTTAGAATTTTTGTCTGTTTATCTGTTTGTCTGCTTATGTGAACGCGCACCACGTGAAAACGGCTGAACGGATTTTGATGCAAACTTTACTAATCTGTTGAGAAAATCCCCGGCCAGGTTTTAGGCTATAAAAATATTATGATAAGGGTGCAAAGGGGACCAAAACTGGGGTTGAACTTTGTATGGGAACTCCATGAATCCCATACAAATCTAAAAATGCGGGTATAAAATTTGGACAAAACGGCATTCCGCGGAGAATTGAGTATATAGGTGCCAATTCTTTTTATGTAGAAAACTCTCGTGACACTGAAATATTATTGGGAGCGCATAAGGACCGCTCCCTAAAGGGATATTTTGGGCCTTTCATTCCTACGAAAACCTCAGCCTTCGCTTCGCTTCTTCTTCGCTTGCCTCCCCGTTTACCTTCGGGATTTCGGCCCTTAAGTTTCGCTTGCAAGACACCGGAAGATAATGAGTGTGCTTAGGGGTGATTGCTCACATTGAGAACTGCTCTCAGAAGGGTTGCTTTGGGCCTTTCAGTCCAACAAAATGGCCTTGCTTGCCTCGCCGCTTACCTTCGGAACTTTGGCCTGGGATTTCGCTTGCAAGACACCTGGGGATAGTAAGTGTACGTGGGGGCTCGCCCTCAGGTTTCGTTTGCAAGACAACGGGAGATAATGAGTGCCCGTCCATGGGGGCGCATTTAGAGCGCTTTCTGAAGGAATGATAATGAGTCTTTCATTCCAACGAAAAGCAAGGCCTTTGGCCTCGCTTGCTTGGTGAGTGGCGAGCCGAGGTAAGTCCCGTAGGTGAGTGGCGAAGCAAGCGAGGCCAAAGGCCTTGCTTTTCGTTGGAATGAAAGACTCATTATCAATAAAAAATTGTAAGTGTCCGTGAGGGCTCGCTTGCCTCGCCGCTCATCTCCGGTACTTTAGCCACAGGTCGGTTTGGTCGTTTGCAAGACACCTAGGGATTGTAAGTGTCCGCGGGGGCTTGCATTCGGGTCTTGGGCCCTCGAGCTCGCCTAGGGAGCGGTCTCTTAAAGCATGCTAAAGCCTTTAAGTCCTACAGAAAAGCTCACCCTTCGGCTTCGCTTGGCTCCCCTTTTACCTTCGGGAATTCGGGCCTCAGGTTTCGCTTGCAAGACTCCCGTAGATAATGAGTGTCCGTAGGCGCTCGCATTGAGAGCGCTCTCTAAAGGGATGCTTTGGGCCTTCCATTTGAACGTAAAGCTCGGCTTTTGGCTTCGCTGCCACCTGGGGATAGGAAATGTCCGTGTCCGTGAGGGCTCGCCGTCGGGCTCGCATTGGGAGCGTTTTATAAGGCTTGATTGTGACCTTTCATTGTTACAAAAAGCTCGGCATTTGGCCTCGCTTGCCTGCCCACTCCCCTTGGGGACTTTGGGCTCCGGCCTTCGGCCTTCAGGCTTGCATTGGGAGCGCTTTCTTAGGGCTTGATTGGGACCTTTCATTGTTACGAAAAGCTCGGCCTTCGGCATCGCTTGCCTGCCCGCTCCCCTTGGGGACTTTGGTCTCCAGTTTCGCTTGCAAGACACCTGGGGACAGTAAGGCCTTCAGCCCCCGAGCTCGCATAGCGACCGCTCTCTAAAAGTATGCTTAGGGCCTTTAATTCCTACGAAAAGCTCAGCCTTCGGCTCCGTTTGCGCCCCGTTTACCTTCAGGTCTTCGGCCCTAAGGTTTCACCTGCAAGTTACTCGGAGATAACGAGTATCTATGGGGGCTCGGCCTCGGGCCTTAGGCCCTCGTAAAAAAAAATTAAGACCACTCTCTGAAGGTTTGCTTCGCCGCTCAGATTTAGGGACTTTGGCCTCAGGTCTCGCTTGCAAGACACCTGGGGGATAGTGAGTGTCCGTGGGGCTCGCCATCGGGCCTTCGGACCTGGGGCTCGCATAGGGAGCGCTCTCTCAAAGGATACTTTGGGGATCTATATAATATTATAGACGACCAAGTTTATGAGGGTATTTATTTCGATTCGAAGACAATTTGAACTCTTACACGCACAGTATGGAAATGGAATGTTTATTTTCAAATTTGTCAGTAATATGGTTAAACATAAGAATATCATCATCTAACATATACGAAATCTACATATTTGGGTTCGTCTGTGACGTCTCTAAAAACTGGTTGAGGGTTTTGATTTTAAACCAATTAACACAAAAGTTATGCCCAGGAAACCAGTTTTTTGGCCTAAAATTGTTCAACTTCGATTCGAAAACAATAAACTTTGACGTAAATATGGGATACTATATTGCTTAAAGCCGTTGTTGTTATTATAATAAGCTACAAAAAACATTAGAAAACTAAGGGATTCAGATCGAAGGTCATTGGCGTATGGGAGAGAAAGCGTAATAAAACGTATTAACCCCTTAAGAAAGCGTATTTGCGGCACTTGACTGTTTGGGCGTCATGCAACACTCAGAAGACTAAATACTCGTACAACCTCGATCTATTATTCGTATTATATCCGTGACGTCAGTGTCAGTTCATTTTTTGGCAGGTGGTGACAACCAAATAAGCCTATACGCACTGAGGGACAGGAGATACGACATTGTATCTCGTTCCCACATGTGGTATTTTTAATGCTTACATCTTTGTCACACATGTGTGTATGTGTGTGTGAGTCCCTCTATTCCATCCTTTCTCTATGATCCAGATAAAGCTTTCTATGTACTCAAAATTATATACATAAATTTTTGAAACCTGCTCACAAGAGTTCCCAAGAATCGGTTGAGAAATGAGACCTGAGGCTCTAGTATAAGTTTTACCGAAACAAAACGTTACGACCGCGTTTGCGTTTAGCTGTCAAATCCAATAAAATTGAGGGTAAAACGCAAACGCGATCGTAAAGTTTTGTTTCGGTAAAACTTATACTAGAGCCTCTGAACAGCCGGATAGACGCCAGACATTCGAAATATTTTTTAACCGAGCTGAAAGGGTGAACTTCGTTGGCTTCGCTCGCTCCTTCAATAAATTAGAATATTCTGGTATGATGTTTACAATATGACTCATTAGAACGAGGGTTCTATATTTCCCATTCAAATTAGTCTAGGCCAACTTGGCCTGGAAATAGGGAAATAGGTGAGAAAAAACTATTCGTCGCGAGGCAGCCGATTGAAACAGCGGTTGCCTGAAAATGTGTACGCTGTTTATATAATGTTTTTTTTTATACCACTCCCTCCTGACCCCGTATCAAGGTCGGCCTTATCACGCGATAATTGACAAGATAGAGCGTCAGTCTCGTTCTATCGAACGGTGTCAGCCAGTGACGGACGCTCTATCTTGTCACTTATCGCGTGATAAGGCCGACCATGATACGGGGTCTGGTGCGACAATATTTTTTGTCACTTCCCCTACTTATCTCCGCCCCAGGCGAAATACCACGAGCCATCCGGTTGGCTCTTGGATACTGCAACTACGCGTCATTGCTTTTACTATTAGCGCTAACCCCCGACAAAAAGGAGGGATGTTATAAGTTTAACATGTGTATTTGTATGTACCAAATGGATGAACCATGCCTTGATTTGAGTCGTACACGCCCCCTAGACAGAGACACGCTGATGCCTTCCACCCACGAGAAAAAGAGATGTAACACTCTTCGGGAATCGCTGTTTTGGACAAATTTCGATAAATACCTAACATAGAGAAGGATTATTAAAATTTCATAAAGTGAGATTTTAGATGAGATAAGTTACTATAGTATTTACTTAATTGTGTCGTAAAATAATGTATCGTTTGAGTAGGCTGAGTAAAAAAAGGAAAATACAGACCCAACTTTGGTTTTTTTTTCTATCGAGGAAATTTTAAGCAATCATGTATCCATAAAATCAGATGAACAATCATATAGTCAAGAATCATATATCTGAAAATCAGACCTTATTGTTTCTTAATCTAGTCAGAACGGCGTTTCAAAGCACGCGATAATTTCCAATGCACCGCCTTAAGAGTGTGGTCTTTTTAATTCGAAAGCCTTGTGAGTTAGATGATTCTTAGCTACTTATGTTTGTTGTGTTCACAACACCTCCCCCTGTTATTATTTGATGTTCTTAAGCAAATTTTTATAATCATTTCATTTAATCTCTAGCTGAGAATATCTCTATTTATAAAGAAAAGTAATGGAAGGCGTAATGGGTACAATGCCGCAGGCGAACCTTTTTAAAAGGGTTGTTATTTTTATGATTGGATTTTAACTTGTAACTAAGTACACATAACTATAGTTTTTATTAAATTATTAACAGGAAAAAATATAATTTGGTCACCCTACACCTCATGACGTTTTGTCATTCCCCATAATAGCGTGAGTGAAAAGGAAAATGGTGATCAAGATTTAAGGATTCAGTTATTATTCTTTATCTACGCACATATCATTAGTGCTCTAAAATGCGTTCAGAAACCGTAGGAAATGACCAGCATTATTACAACCAATTTTACTAAGAGAACTTTCTTGTCTGTGGTAGTAGGTAAAATCTGTACTGTAATGTTATTACAGTACAGATTTTTGTAAGGTTATGAGTTTAAATTTGGAACAGCTGCCAAAACTCAAGCGGGTCTCTATTCTAGTATCCATAGATATTAAAACAGTTATCGATGCGAAACGTCAATTCAGTATGTTTTTTAATATAAACCGCACGACATTTGATCAAGAGTGACATGAGAATAGGGACTTCATTCGTTTGTCTATGATTAAAAAAAAAACATTCGTCTTGACGTAGGATCGAATTGCCGCCATTACTGTTGTCATTTCTTTGTATGTTTTTGCTGTTACGAAAGTACAGTTGTGAAAAGTTGTTTGTAATTCACATTTTAGTTGAAAATATGAGTAGTAGTGACTCCAAGAACGATATGAACACTCCGACGGATATCGTAAATGCAGCCACGATTGCAACAAAGATATTTTACAGGTAGCACTATAGTAGCAATGCAGGTCATTTTCTTACGGCTTCTGAACCCATCTTAGAGTACTTATGATATGTGTGTCGATAAAGTAGTGTATGCAACTATACATAATTTAGCCTTAAAACACTCGTGTGATCCTATTATGAAACTCGCTGACGCTCGTTTCATAAAACCACACTCGTGTTTTAAGGCCTCTGATTATGTATCAGTTGCATAAACTACTATTCTCTTATTCGATGTAACAAAGTACCTAAGTACCTAAATATATTCAAAAGGCGATCGATTGGAGAGATGGAAAAACGATTTCTGGTTACAGCTCCGGAATAGCCCTAATTAAGTTTTCTCCGTTTTATACCTTCATTATAAATGCGAAAGTGTGTCTGTATGTCTATCTGTTACCTGGACTGATTTAGATGCAATTTGGTATTGAGATAGTTTTTAATCCCGGGGAAGGACATATATATGATAGTCCTTATCCCGGAAATCATCCCCTGAGGGGGTGAAATGGGGGGTGAACGTTTTTATGGAGCTACCATATAAACGAGTTTCAGGCGGACGGATTCGGGAGCAGAAGCTTGTCTCAAAAAATGATAAGTATTTTTAGAAAACGGTGACACTAGATAATATTTTTCATTGAGGAATAAGCTATTATTAACAATATATTATCAAAATAGTAATTTACAATTTAGACTAAAGAAATCGTGCGTTAAATGTGAATGCCTAAATTAAAAAAAGAGAAATAACTAACAAAACTGAAACTAAAGGTAAAAAATTTGCCCCAGGTCGCTGCCAGACGGTAGTGTGCCCAGAAGGCTGGCAGCATTGCCACGTTGAATGGCAATGCTGATTCTCTGGGCAAGGTAAAAGCCAGCCTTCTGGTCACGTGAAGCCTCGACCAAGCGCTTGCACAATCCATTGAAGATTCGGTGCGCGCCTGGTCCCCACGGTCCGAGGGTCTCTACGCCGAACGGCTCAAATATGAAGCCACTGTCGATGGCTCCATACTTGCACCGTTTGAGACCCTCGGCTGAATCAGCAGCGGAGCCAGTCCCACACGAAGTCCCCGGAAGATGTGACGACGCCAGGGTGTCGACGCACGTGGCGTCCCACACTAGGGGTCGACCCATCTTCCAGGGAATGAGCGTCATTCCATCGGGCCTTCTTCCGTCGTTCCGTGTCAAACCAGTAGGTTCGAGGACTGCAGGGACATCGGCGCTGACGAAGGCCCGACGGATCATGTCGTTAAGGCTGGCATGACGCGGGATGCGTCCCGCGCTCTTGCTGCACGAGAGACCGTGGTGGGCCGGACGATCGACAGCGTCTCCGCAGTGGCAGCGATGAGGGGCGACACACGTCGCTCCCAGACGTAGACATGCGGACAGCCTGAAAGTATTATTGTCCATTAATGTGCCTAGGTTTTTAGAGGGAACAGCATGCAGCCACATACCAGATTCCCACTCCGCAGCCGAAGGAGACGGGAACGCTCGGCAGGCTACCAGCTTTTTCCGACACGTTTGGTACAGATTTTTCCGTACCAGCCTGCAGAGCGGCTCATCCCATTGACGCTGGGAGTGTAGGGTTTGTGGATATGTTGCGTTTGGGCAAGCTGTGATCCAAGCATTCTTGGCCTCGGCAGTGGTATTGGCAGTAGTAGAACCTGGGGAAGTGTTTAAAATTTTGGCAACTAGATTTTGAGTGCCATGGACCGAGGACAGGAAGGCAGGGAGGGCAATATCTGCCGTTTTTCTAATGCCAAGGCCTCCATGCCGGATCGGAAGTGATGCCTGGATCCATGAGCGTTCGTCTAGCGTGATATTAAGAACTGCCGAAATGGATGATTCTGTCAAATAAGTTGTCAATTATATTTTATCTCATTACCTTAGTTTTCATTTGTAAAAACCCGGGGTCAATCCGGGACACACATTTTGCAACATAATTTGATTTCAATATGATACGTGTGGGCGCGAAACACATTCAAATGAAATTGGGACTATATTTACGTCTCAGTCTGACCCCCAACTTTTGTAAGTTTTTGTACCACTGAAATAATTTCAATAATGAGTTATTCGTATATTAAAAAAACGAGCGTATCACCGTATCATGACACAAAATGATCGTTTCCTTTCAACTCGAGTTTAATTCTATAATAAACTAATATATTTACTAACAATTTAACCGCGACCAAAACGAATTAAAATCAATGAATTGAATTATGTTTGTACATATTTTCTAGTTTCATACACTTAATTGAGCGTTTACAATAATAACTTTCATATGAACTGGTTAAAAGATGACGTTGGTTGTCAAGTACATACAGTATCTGTGTGTTATCATGCTCGTCACAATGTTATATCACCGACTGACCTTGTTTGTCTTGACTTTTATTCTTGCTACTATTGATATGCCTTGATGGAGCTGCTCAGTATTAAAGTAATTTGAAAATACCTAGTTATAATTGGATAACAAAAAAGCGTGTCTTATTGTTCGAGATTTTTCACGTACGGGATTCTTCTTTACAGTGCCTAAAACTGAGAAAAATTGATCGATGAAATTCATAGGGAAAATAAGTTCATTTATTTGGCAACACAATGATTACTTAAAAATATACACGCTCTAAACTAGCTACCTAAAAGAGAAGAAAAATAATAAAGTAAATCTACAACCCGCCCTGCGTCATGCCCAAAGGTCACCAAAATGCTTGCGGCATTGTCTCGCTGAGTAGCAATCTGTTGGACGACCCATGACCGATGTTACTCGTAAAGTTTATTTATCTTGATTATTAATTCACGATGATTTCGTCGTTCCAAATAGAGTTAGCCATCCTAAAGAACTTTTTTAAGCAACTGGTTGACGTTTAAAGATATCATTGAAAGAAAATTGTATCCATCTTGTGCACTTGTGTAAAGTCTAGAATAATCCTAATCAGATTAAAATACCGGTGTGAAGTTAGCGGCCAAAGTTAACGGCCGATGATAACCCGACCAAATTAAGAAGTTATGTATATTTTCAACAAGAATACTGTCCAAACAAGCAGATCCGCAAAATATCTTCTTTCTTATTAGAAAAAAAAAAAAAAACAAATCTAAAGATTAAAAAACGATAATAACTAGAAATGCACTTTGGCCGCTAACTTCACAACTTATCAGCCAGTGTTTTTTGATATGTTTTTCATAATTTCTGCACCTTAGACAACATGCAATTAGCTATCAAATAACACTATTTCTAGGGTGATACTCGACTGCATATGCATATAAAAGAAACAGGCGACCACGCAGAAACATCAGTGTTAATTAGATAGCACGACTATCCAACTTTCTTTAATTGTTATTTACTAGAATTCAGTTATTTTTAATTGTAATTAATAATGCTGTTCTCGCCCGCGCTGTGCCGGCCCCAAGGCCATGTTGGCGCGGTAAGGCGAGCGCGGGGCGAGGGCGAGGGCGGAGGGGCAATCGCGTGATGCGTGCCGCCGCTATGGTGAACTAGTCTGCGCCTAGCAACCGTACTGTTAATTGATATTATTTTCGCGCCGTAAATATGATGTTCGCTTTACTAAGTTGTTAATCTACCCATTGTGTTCGTTTAATTTGTGTTTCCACTAAGTATAGAGTCTTATCAGTTCAGTTCGTTTTTTAATTTCTACCTATCCACTTCAGTTTTATAATCAACCCCGCACCTCCCGTACAATTTGTGGTCCTACGAGTTCGGATGAAGTTTATTGGTAGTCATTATGAGTGATAGTAATCGGAAACCGAGGACACGTAGTGCAACGAGAACTGTGATGAAAGAGGCCGAAGTACGCGCAGATTCGGGAATAAATACTCCGTCGTGTCCCGGATTACAGTCGACGCCGCCTCAGCAACCGGCCGATGCCCCCACGGTAGGTGGTCTTAGTGACCACGGAGAGAACCGACTGCCGTTGGAGATGAGTACGCCGGTTTCAGAGGGCACCGTGAGAGCGCGGAGTAATGCCAGCCACGCGTCGAGACTTAGCCAGGCCGGGCGCGAAGCGCTTCGAATGCGCGCTGAATATGAAGCGGAGCTAGAGGTGGCTAAGCTCAAGGAGAGCCTCATAAAGAAGAAGCTTGCACTTGAGATGGCAGAGTTAGCGGCACGGGAAGAGGAAGAGGACGACGCGCCGGCGAGCGTCGCGAGCGGTGCCTCAGCGCGCGTGGTGCGCTGGCTCAGCGACGCGCCCGCCGCCCCCCGCGCGCCCGTCCCGGACCCGCCGCACGTGGCCGCGGAGCCGCCGCCGCTGCCGAAGAGCCAGGCTCTAACAGATATGGATCGGCTGGCGGAGGCCATCGGCAAGCTAGGACAGGCGAGAGGAGTACCGCGACAGGTGCACGAGATACCGATATACGATGGTAACGCCGCGGACTGGCTCAGTTTCGAGAAGGCCTACCGGAGTACCACTGAGATTCACAACTTCAAGCCATTCGAGAACATGGCGCGCCTCAGGGTGGCGCTTGTCGGAGAGGCGAAGGCTGCCGTCGCGGACCTGCTGAGAACATCCTACGACCCTGAGGAGGTCCTAAGGGCGCTCGAGGACGAGTTTGGACACCCTAATCGCCTTCTAGAGTGTGCCATCAAGAAAGTGCGTGATTTACCTACAGTTACTGAAAATGGACCCGAGATACGTAAATTTGCCACAACAGTGCGGAATTGCGTATCCGTGTTAAAAAGTATACGTGCGGACGGATACCTAAATAACCCACAATTAGTGAGCGAACTATTAAACAAATTAACTCCATATCAACGCGCGCAGTACGGAGAATTTGCGCTGCGCTTGGACAATAATAGTGGTGTTGATTTACGAGTGTCTCCAAACCTAAACATGTTAGTCGAATTTCTCAGTCAACTCTCACGCGCATCGTCATATTACACACCGATTAGTTTAAGTGCGGAATGTGCGCCATCGTCCGGCGCTGTCCGACGCGATAAGGACAAGTCTGTGGTACCAGTGCGAGCGGGCGGACAGAGACACCGTGTTCATACACAGGTTGAGACAGTAGCTGCTGTTACTAAGACTGATTTTAGTAATAAAAGTGTGTGTTTTAAGTGCAAAGCGGGCCATAAGTTAAATGAGTGTAGTCAGTTTAAAAGTCTTCCTATTGATGAACGTTGGGACTTGATCAAACAAAATAGACTGTGTTTCAAGTGCATTTTGAAGACTCACTCGAGTAGGTTCTGCCGCGCTAAACGTTGTAGTAAGTGTAATTGGTCACACCACGAGTTACTACATAAGGAGACACAGAACGCGTCGCCGCCCGCGCCCGCGGTGGGACCACCGCCTAACGTACCGCCGCCGGCGACTACATCGCCCGCGTCGGCGCCTGTGAAATATGAAACTGTGACAAACATTGGAGGGTGCCGTGCGCGTGCTTTGTTAAAAGTGATACCTGTGACTTTAGTGACAAACTCGGGTGTTGAACGACATTCGTACGCACTCTTAGACGATGGCGCGTCCGTGTCGATTTTAGATGATAAACTCGCGAGTGATATCGATGGACCCGTAGAGCCGCTTAAGTTAAAGACCGCGGGAGGACATTGTGTAACTGATAACAGCTCGCGAAGTGTTAAACTCGTAGTGCGCGGACCGAACGGTGTCTGTCATGACATTTCAGTGCGTACTTTGCATAATTTTGACTTACCGTCGCAAGCGTTACCGGCGCGAGTGCTCGAGGACAACGCACACCTGCGGGACCTGGATTGCAGCGAGATGAGGGAGGCGAAACCCATGCTGTTGTTGGGGCAAGACAACTGGGAGCTCATCGTCGGCAGGGAGATTCGACAAGGTAAATCCGGTCGTCCGGTTGCTTCTCTTACCCGCTTAGGCTGGGTCGTGCATGGCCCGCTAGGGGGGGTTGGTGGTAGCGATGTTGATTCCGCCAACTGCATATCCACGCCACTTGACGATTTACACGCGTTAGTGAAGGGTCAATTTGAATTAGAAGCGATAGGTATTTCACATGTTTTGCGTAAAAACTCTAATTCGGAACGCGCTTTAGAAATATTAGATAAGACATGTCGCCGCGTGTCGGATAACTCCCAGCAGTGGGAAGTGGGCTTGTTGTGGGCTCGTGATGACGTAGAGATGCCTGACAACTATGACTATGCGTTCAGACGTCTAGCCGGAATAGAAAGAAAAATGGATCGGGACCCTAGTTTTGCGGACGCATACACAAAACAGGTAGACAGATTGCTAGCCGCGGGTTATGCGCGCGAAGTCGACGGTATTCAGGCGAGCCCCGTTTGGTACCTTCCACATTTTGGGGTGTTCAATCCTAACAAACCCGGAAAATTGCGTCTTGTCTATGATGCGGCTGCCACTTACCAGGGGGTATCGTTGAATAGTAATTTGCTGAGTGGCCCCGATTTAATGAATTCTTTGTTGGGTGCTCTAATTAAATTTAGATCTGGGTGTATAGCTTTCACCGCCGATATTGCGGATATGTTCATGCGCGTTAAAATCCGTGAGGCCGACCAGGGGGCACAGTTATTTCTATGGCGGGGTCCAGATAGGGACAAGGATCCCTCAATTTACGTCATGGATTCGATGATCTTTGGCGCCGCCTCCTCTCCCACTTCGGCCATTTATGTCTTGAACAAGAACGCAAAAGAGTTCAAGGACACGCATCCCGCTGCGGTGGAAGCTATAAAAACTAAACACTATGTAGACGACTATTTAGATAGTGTGGACTCTGTGCGTACGGCGGAACAGCTGATCGCTGACGTCACCCATATTCACCGAGCCGGTGGTTTTGATATCAGGGGGTGGGTGACGAATTCACCTGAATTAGGTGAAAAGCTACCAGCTGTTGTGCCGGGTAGAGTCAAATTGGATAAATCTGAGAGCGAGCGCACACTAGGGATGATATGGTGTCCATCAAGTGACTGTATGCAATTTGACTTGTCATTTAAGCGATTACCGATTGAAATAGTTGATGGCCAAATCAAACCTACTAAGCGCGAGTTCCTCAGGTTTATAATGAGTATTTTTGATCCACTTGGACTAGTGTATCCATGCATAATACAATCACGAGTCCTTATGCAACGCGTTTGGCAGTCTGGAATAGAATGGGACGAGTGTATCAAAGACACCGAGGCCGCTACCTGGTTTCAGTGGCTGAATAAATTAAAAACGCTATCGAACGTAGCTGTACCTCGGTGGTATGGCCTGCAACGGACAGCGAACGTCGATCTACATGTTTTCGGAGACGCCAGCGAAAAGGCGTACGCTGCCGTAGCGTTTTTAGTAGGCACTGGTAGCGACGGTAATAGGGTATGTACCATGGTAGCTGGTAAGGCACGCGTAGCACCCGTGAAGGTAGTGTCGATTCCGCGTCTAGAGTTACAGGCATCAGTATTGGCATGCAGGTTGGCGGTGACAATAAAATCCGAGGTGAACTTCGCTATCACCAACCTTTACCTTTGGACTGATTCTAAAACAGTCCTTATGTGGATCAACTCAGACGCAAGAGACTATCAAAAATACGTCTCACATAGATTGGCGGAGATAGATAATTTGAGCAAGAGAAGTAACTGGCATTGGGTACCTTCCGAGTCCAACCCTGCTGACGAGGCAACTAGGATGGACTGGCCTAATAATAAAAACATGTGGCTTTCGGGTCCCCCCTTTCTTTGTAATCCACAGGTGCCGTGGCCGAGCTGGAGCCGCGAGGAGTCTCCTACGGATGACCCGGAGCGCTTGGAGAGAGCGCTAGTGACGGCTGAAGATGACCAGCCTCTAATCGACGTGACGCGCTACTCTACGTGGACAAGAGCCGTGCACGTTACTGCGCGCGTACTCACCTTCATAAGCGCGTGCAGAGCCAATCCGAAGACGGGGGTAAGCGAGCTTACATCGGAGAAGCTGCAGGAGGCCGAGCGCCTTCTACTGAGGCAGTCACAGGCACGCTCCTTTCCTGACGAGTTGAGCGCGCTGCATGCTGGTCGCTCGTTGCCTAAGTCGAGCCGCTTGATGAAACTCGACCCGATGCTCTACGATGACGAGTTGCTCCGTGTCAGGGGACGTCTTGGGGCCTCTATCGAGTTATCTTTCGATGAAAGAAACCCCGTGATTCTCGATGGTAGCTGTCACATCACACGACTTCTAGTGCAGCACTACCATACCCGTGCGCTGCACGCCAACCACGAGACAGTCGTCAACAACGTACGAGAGAGGTTCTGGGTGACCTCCATTCGACCGACTGTGAAGGCGGTCGTTGCGCGCTGCCAGTACTGCCGCATACAGCGCGCGCGACCCAATCCACCGAAGATGGGTGACTTGCCGCTCGTCAGACTCACCACGACGCGGCGAGCGTTTGTCAACTGCGGGATCGATTATTTCGGTCCAATGCAGATCACCATCGGACGGCGCCGGGAGAAACGTTGGGGCGTGTTGTTTACTTGCCTCGCTACACGCGCCGTACATCTTGAGTTGGCTGCATCGCTCAGCAGTGACTCTGCGATACTTGCCTTGCGCCGCTTGATAGCGCGTCGCGGGCAACCTGCGATGATCTTGAGCGACTGTGGCACGAACTTCGTTGGGGCGAATAAGGAGCTACGTGCTGCGCTGCGAGGCCTGAACGCTCAACGACTGCAAGGTGAAGCCTTAACTAAGGGCATCGACTGGCGCTTCAACCCGCCTGCAGCGCCACACATGGGCGGTGTCTGGGAGCGGCTTGTTCGCTCCGTGAAGAATGCTCTTCATGCCACGCTGAGGGAGCGAGCGCCGTCTGAAGAAGTGCTGCACACCGTCCTTTTGGAAGCGGAGCTGGTTGTCAACAGCCGCCCGCTCTCATATGTTGCATCCGACCCCGACGAACCAGTGGTACTTACACCTAATCATCTGCTACTTGGCACAGCGGCGGGTGATACACGCTCGACGAGCTACGATCCCTCGGATGTCGACGCTCGCCGCCAGTGGAAGAAGGCCAACGGGCTGGCTGAGATGTTCTGGAGACGGTGGACCAGAGAATACCTGCCCACTCTTCAGAGACGGCAAAAGTGGGCTACGGCAACGGACTCTGTCAAGGTCGGTGATGTGGTGGTACTTTGTGACGGGAAACAACCGCGTAATATGTGGCCCCGTGGCATAATATCAAAAGTGTTTCCGGGCAGTGATGGTCATGTGCGTGTGGTAGACATAAGAACGCCCACTGGGTCGCTGCGTCGTCCCGTTGCTCGGATAGCCGTGCTACCTACTGACGGTACATTTATCGGTTGAAGCCTCCAACTGGGGGGTGGTAATGTTAATTAGATAGCACGACTATCCAACTTTCTTTAATTGTTATTTACTAGAATTCAGTTATTTTTAATTGTAATTAATAATGCTGTTCTCGCCCGCGCTGTGCCGGCCCCAAGGCCATGTTGGCGCGGTAAGGCGAGCGCGGGGCGAGGGCGAGGGCGGAGGGGCAATCGCGTGATGCGTGCCGCCGCTATGGTGAACTAGTCTGCGCCTAGCAACCGTACTGTTAATTGATATTATTTTCGCGCCGTAAATATGATGTTCGCTTTACTAAGTTGTTAATCTACCCATTGTGTTCGTTTAATTTGTGTTTCCACTAAGTATAGAGTCTTATCAGTTCAGTTCGTTTTTTAATTTCTACCTATCCACTTCAGTTTTATAATCAACCCCGCACCTCCCGTACAATCAGCTTTCCATGAACAAGTGCATTAAATCAAGATTTTCTGCATCTCAGACGGCAAGCGAGTAAACCACACCCAATGTACGATACGGGCAGTGCATTACATAAGCTAAAAATTGACATTAATTTTAGAGTGATACTCGACTGCATATAAGAGTAACAGAGGCTACCAAGTAGAAACATCAGCTTTCTACGAAAAAGTGCATTCATTAAAGATTTACTGCATCTTAGACGGCAAGCGAGTACAGCACACCCTATGTATCGTGCAGTACATTACACTAGCTACAAAACAAAACTATTTATAGAGTGATACTCGACTGCATATACCAGTAACAGAGGCGACCAAGTAGAAACATCAGCTTTCTACAAAAAAGTGCATTCATTCAAAATTTACTGCATCTTAGACGGCAAGCGAGTAAACCACACCCAATGTATCGTGCAGTGCATTACAAAAGCTATCAACTGACACTTATTCTAGAGTGATACTCGACTGCATATAAGAGTAACAGAGGCTACCAAGTAGAAACATCAGCTTTCTACGAAAAAGTGCATTCATTCAAAATTTACTGCATCTCAGACGGCAAGCGAGTGAACCATACCCAATTTATCGTGCAGTGCATTACATTGGCTATAAACTGACACTTATTCTAGAGTGATACTCGACTGCATATAAGAGAATCAGAGGCTACCAAGTAGAAACATCAGCTTTCTACGAAAAAGTGCATTCATTCAAAATTTACTGCATCTTAGACGGCAAGCGAGTGAACCACACTCATTGTATCATGCAGTGCATTACATAAACTATAAACTGACATTAATTCTAGAGTGATACTCGACTGCATATAAGAGTAACAGAGGCTACCAAGTAGAAACATCAGCTTTCTACGAAAAAGTGCATTCATTCAAAATTTACTGCATCTCAGACGGCAAGCGAGTGAACCACACCCAATGTATCGTGCAGTGCATTACATTAGCTATCAACTGACACTTATTCTAGAGTGATACTCGACTGCATATAAGAGTAACAGAGGCGACCAAGTAGAAACATCAGCTTTCTACGAAAAAGTGCATTCATTTATGATTTACTGCATCTTAGACGGCAAGCGAGTAAACCACACTAATTGTATCGTGCAGTGCATTACATAAACTATAAATTAATATTAATTTTAGAGTGATACTCGACTGTATATAAGAGTAACACAGGCTACCAATTAGAAATATCAGCTTTCTACGAAAAAGTGCATTCGTTCAAAATTTACTGCATCTTAGACGGCAAGCGAGTGAACCACACCCAATGTATCGTGCAGTGCATTACATTAGCTATCAACTGACACTTATTCTAGAGTGATACTCGACTGCATATAACAGTAACAGAGGCTACCAAGTAGAAACATCAGCTTTCTACGAAAAAGTGCATTCATTCAAAATTTACTGCATCTTAGACGGCAAGCGAGTAAACCACACCCAATATATCGTGCAGTGCATTACATTAGCTATCAACTGACACTTATTCTAGAGTGATACTCGACTGCATATAAGAGTAACAGAGGCTACCAATTAGAAACATCAGCTTTCTGCGAAAAAGTGCAATCATTTATGATTTACTGCATCTTAGACGGCAAGCGAGTAAATCACACCCACTGTATCGTGCAGTGAATTACATAAATTATCTAATGACACTATTTCTAGAGTGATACTCGACTGCATATAAGAGAAACAGAGGCAATCAGATAGAAACATCAGTTTTCTATGATCTAGTGCATTCATTCAAGATTTGCTGCAACTTAGACGGCAAGCGAGTAAACCACCCCTACTGTATCGTGCAGTGCATTATACTAGCTAAAAAAGAAAAGTATTTCTAGAGTGATACTCGACTGCATATAAGACTAACAGAGGCAATCAGATAGAAACATCAGTTTTCTATTATCTAGTGCATTCATTCATGATTTGCTGCATCTTAGACGGCAAGCGAGTGAATCACACCCAAAGTATCGTGCAGTGCATTTACATTAGCTATTTACTGACATTAATTCTAGAGTGATACTCGACTGCCTATAAGAGTAACAGAGGCTACCAAGTAGAAACATCAGCTTTCTACGAAAAAGTGCATTCATTCAAAATTTACTGCATCTTAGACGGCAAGCGAGTAAACCACACCCAATGTATCGTGCAGTGCATTACATAAGCTATCAACTGACACTTATTTTAGAGTGATACTCGACTGCATATAAGAGTAACAGAGGCTACCAAGTAGAAACATCAGCTTTCTACGAAAAAGTGCATTCATTTATGATTTACTGCATCTTAAACGGCAAGCGAGTAAACCACACTAATTGTATCGTGCTGTGCATTACAAAAACTATAAATTGACATTAATTTTAGAGTGATACTCGACTGTATATAAGAGTAACACAGGCTACCATTTAGAAATATCAGCTTTCTACGAAAAAGTGCATTCATTCAAAATTTACTGCATCTTAGACGGCAAGCAAGTGAACCACATCCAATGTATCGTGCAGTGCATTACATTAGCTATCAACTGACACTTATTCTAGAGTGATACTCGACTGAATATAAGAGTAACAGAGGCTACCAAATAGAAACATCAGCTTTCTACGAAAAAGTGCATTCGTTCAAAATTTACTGCATCTTAGACGGCAAGCGAGTGAACCACACCCAATGTATCGTGCAGTGCATTACATTAGCTATCAACTGACACTTATTCTAGAGTGATACTCGACTGCATATAACAGTAACAGAGGCTACCAAGTAGAAACATCAGCTTTCTACGAAAAAGTGCATTCATTCAAAATTTACTGCATCTTAGACGGCAAGCGAGTAAACCACACCCAATATATCGTGCAGTGCATTACATTAGCTATCAACTGACACTTATTCTAGAGTGATACTCGACTGCATATAAGAGTAACAGAGGCTACCAAATAGAAACATCAGCTTTCTGCGAAAAAGTGCAATCATTTATGATTTACTGCATCTTAGACGGCAAGCGAGTAAATCACACCCACTGTATCGTGCAGTGAATTACATAAATTATCTAATGACACTATTTCTAGAGTGATACTCGACTGCATATAAGAGAAACAGAGGCAATCAGATAGAAACATCAGTTTTCTATGATCTAGTGCATTCATTCAAGATTTGCTGCAACTTAGACGGCAAGCGAGTAAACCACCCCTACTGTATCGTGCAGTGCATTATACTAGCTAAAAAAGAAAAGTATTTCTAGAGTGATACTCGACTGCATATAAGACTAACAGAGGCAATCAGATAGAAACATCAGTTTTCTATTATCTAGTGCATTCATTCATGATTTGCTGCATCTTAGACGGCAAGCGAGTGAATCACACCCAAAGTATCGTGCAGTGCATTTACATTAGCTATTTAATGACATTAATTCTAGAGTGATACTCGACTGCCTATAAGAGTAACAGAGGCTACCAAGTAGAAACATCAGCTTTCTACGAAAAAGTGCATTCATTCAAAATTTACTGCATCTTAGACGGCAAGCGAGTAAACCACACCCAATGTATCGTGCAGTGCATTACATAAGCTATCAACTGACACTTATTTTAGAGTGATACTCGACTGCATATAAGAGTAACAGAGGCTACCAAGTAGAAACATCAGCTTTCTACGAAAAAGTGCATTCATTTATGATTTACTGCATCTTAAACGGCAAGCGAGTAAACCACACTAATTGTATCGTGCTGTGCATTACAAAAACTATAAATTGACATTAATTTTAGAGTGATACTCGACTGTATATAAGAGTAACACAGGCTACCAATTAGAAATATCAGCTTTCTACGAAAAAGTGCATTCATTCAAAATTTACTGCATCTTAGACGGCAAGCAAGTGAACCACATCCAATGTATCGTGCAGTGCATTACATTAGCTATCAACTGACACTTATTCTAGAGTGATACTCGACTGAATATAAGAGTAACAGAGGCTACCAAATAGAAACATCAGCTTTCTACGAAAAAGTGCATTCATTCAAAATTTACTGCATCTTAGACGGCAAGCGAGTAAACCACACCCAATGTATCGTGCAGTGCATTACATAAGCTATCAACTGACACTTATTCTAGAGTGATACTCGACTGCCTTTAAGAGTAACAGAGGCTACCAAGTAGAAACATCAGCTTTTTACGAAAAAGTGCATTTATTTATGATTTACTGTCTCTTACACGGCAAGCGAGTGAACCACACCCAATGTATCGTGCAGTGCATTACATTAGCTATCAACTGAATTTTATTCTAGAGTGATACTCGACTGCATATAAGAGTAACATAGGCTACCAAGTAGAAACATCAGCTTTCTACGAAAAAGTGCATTCATTTATGATTTACTGCATCTTAGACGGCAAGCGAGTAAATCACACCCACTGTATCGTGCAGTGAATTACATTGGCTATCCAATGACATTAATTCTAGAGTGATACTCGACTGCATATAAGAGAAACAGAGGCAATCAGATAGAAACATCAGTTTTCTATGATCTAGTGCATTCATTCAAGATTTGCTGCATCTTAAACGGCAAGCGAGTAAACTACATCTTCTGTATCGTGCAGTGCATTATATTAGCTATTTACTGACATTTATTTTAGAGTGATACTCGACGGTTCTCTATTGTATCGCATAAAATCATTTGGAATAATATAATAACGCATAATTTTTTATAGCCGAATTAGCGTTAAGCCTAATCATGTTATGGCATAAATTTTTAGGCATAAAATTAAGAAGAATAAACGAAAATAGCATAATCATCACAAAGACTAACATCAGATAGCATAAATACAAAAAGACATAATAATTACTTGGCATCATTACAAAACGCATGAAAATTATGTCCTAAAAAATAAAATCATGCATTTCACAAAGCAATGAAAGCATAATGCACGGCCCAATAATGTACAGCCTGATAATCCATGTACATTGGGACGGTCATCTGTGCGGACTAATAATCTCCAGCGATTCGACGCCACCCCGCTGCGCGGGGTGTCTATTTCTGGTCTGAGGAACACAAGTGAACCCTAACCTAACCGACCTAAGACAGAGTTCGCTTATGACAAGCCATTTTTATCCGCCCTGATAATGCACGACCCAATAATCCGCGTTCACGAAAAGTGTAAATGCATGCTAACAACGAAACTGTGTTTTATTTATATTATGCTTCAAAACAGTTATGATAAATAATTATTAGCCCATACAATAGTATGCATAATGAATATTAGTCGAATACAAATTAGTCCAAGTAAAATTATTCTAAAACCATAGTATGCCAAACAAAGTAGTAGACGAAAGTATTATTATGCGACAGTATTATTATGCCAATAGAAATTATGCCAAATCAATTATGCGAAACTATATTAGTCTAAAAAAAATTATGCCAATGAAGGGGATCCCATACTCGACTGCCTATAAGAGTAGCAGAGGCTACCAAGTAGAAACATCAGCTTTCTACGAAAAAGTGCATTCATTCAAAATTTACTGCATCTAAGACGGCAAGCGAGTAAACCACACCCAATGTATCGTGCAGTGCTTTACATTAGCTATCAACTGACATTTATTCTAGAGTGATACTCGACTGCATATAAGAGTAATAGAGGCTACCAAGTAGAAAAATCTGCTTTCTGCGAAAAAGTGCATTCATTTATGATTTACTGCATCCTAGACGGCAAGCGAGTAAACCACACCCAATGTATCGTGCAGTGCATTACATTAGCTATCAACTGACATTTATTCTAGAGTGATACTCGACTGCATATACGAGTAACAGAGGCTACCAAGTAGAAAAATCAGCTTTCTGCGAAAAAGTGCATTCATTTATGATTTACTGCATCCTAGACGGCAAGCGAGTAAATCACACCCACTGTATCGTGCAGTGAATTACATCGGCTATCCAATGACACTATTTCTAGAGTGATACTCGACTGCATATAAGAGAAACAGAGGCAATCAGATAGAAACATCAGTTTTCTATGATCTAGTGCATTCATTCAAGATTTGCTGCAACTTAGACGGCAAGCGAGTAAACCACCCCTACTGTATCGTGCAGTGCATTATACTAGCTTAAAAAAAAACTATTTCTAGAGTGATGCTTGACTGCATATAAGAGTGACAGAGGCAATCAGATAGAAACATCAGTTTTCTATGATCTAGTGCATTCATTCAAGATTTGCTGCATCTTAGACGGCAAGCGAGTGAAACACACCCAATGTATCGTGCAGTGCATTACATTAGCTATCAACTGACACTTATTCTAGAGTGATACTCGACTGCGTATAAGAGTAACAGAGGCTACCAAGTAGAAACATCAGCTTTCTACGAAAAAGTGCATTCATTCAAAATTTACTGCATCTTAGACGGCAAGCGAGTGAACTACCGCCAATGTATCGTGCAGTGCATTACATAAGCTATTTACTGACATTAATTCTAGAGTGATACTCGACTGCATATTAGAGTAACAGAGGCGACCAAGTAGAAACATCAGCTTTCTACGAAAAAGTGCATTCATTCAAAATTTACTGCATCTTAGACGGCAAGCGAGTAAACCACACCCAATGTATCGTGCAGTGCATTACATAAGCTATCAACTGACACTTATTCTAGAGTGATACTCGACTGCATATAAGAGTAACAGAGGCAATCAGATAGAAAAATCAGTTTTCTATGATCTAGTGCATTCATTCAAGATTTGCTGCATCTTAGACGGCAAGCGAGTGATACACACCCAATGTTTCGTGCAGTGCATTACATTAGCTATTTGCTGACATTAATTCTAGAGTGATACTCGACTGCCTTTAAGAGTAAAAGAGGCTACCAAGTAGAAACATCAGCTTTTTACGAAAAAGTGCATTTATTTATGATTTACTGCATCTTCCACGGCAAGCGAGTGAACCACACCCAATGTATCTTGCAGTGCATTACATTAGCTATCAACTGAATTTTATTCTAGAGTGATACTTGACTGCATATAAGAGTAACAGAGGCTACCAAGTAGAAACATCAGCTTTCTACGAAAAAGTGCATTCATTTATGATTTACTGCATCTTAGACGGCAAGCGAGTAAATCACACCCACTGTATCGTGCAGTGAATTACATTGGCTATCCAATGACACTAATTCTAGAGTGATACTCGACTGCATATAAGAGAAACAGAGGCAATCAGATAGAAACATCAGTTTTCTATGATCTAGTGCATTCATTCAAGATTTGCTGCATCTTAGACGGCAAGCGAGTAAACTACCCCTACTGTATCGTGCAGTGCATTATATTAGCTATTTACTGACATTAATTTTAGAGTGATACTCGACTGCCTATAAGAGTAGCAGAGGCTACCAAGTAGAAACATCAGCTTTCTACGAAAAAGTGCATTAATTCAAAATTTACTGCATTTTAGACGGCAAGCGAGTGAACCACACCCAATGTATCGTGCAGTGAATTACATTGGCTATTCAATAACACTATTTTTAGAGTGATACTCGACTGCATATAAGAGTAACAGAGGCTACCAAGTAGAAACATCAGCTTTCTACGAAAAAGTGCATTCATTCAAAATGTACTGCATCTAAGACGGCAAGCGAGTAAACCACACCCAATGTATCGTGCAGTGCATTACATTAGCTATCAACTGACATTTATTCTAGAGTGATACTCGACTGCATATAAGAGTAACAGAGGCTACCAGGTAGAAAAATCAGCTTTCTGCGAAAAAGTGCATTCATTTATGATTTACTGCATCTTAGACGGCAAGCGAGTAAATTACATCCACTGTATCGTGCAGTGAATTACATCGGCTATCCAATGACACTATTTCTATAGTAATACTCGACTGCATATAAGAGAAACAGAGGCAATCAGATAGAAACATCAGTTTTCTATGATCTAGTGCATTCATTCAAGATTTGCTGCAACTTAGACGGCATGCGAGTAAACCACTTCTACTGTATCGTGCAGTGCATTATACTAGCTTAAAAAAAAAACTATTTCTAGAGTGATACTCGACTGCATATAAGAGTAACAGAGGCAATCAGATAGAAACATCAGTTTTCTATGATCTAGTGCATTCATTCAAGATTTGCTGCATCTTAGACGGCAAGCGAGTGAAACACACCCAATGTATCGTGGAGTGCATTACATTAGCTATCAACTGACACTTATTCTAGAGTGATACTCGACTGCGTATAAGAGTAACAGAGGCTACCAAGTAGAAACATCAGCTTTCTACGAAAAAGTGCATTCATTCAAAATTTACTGCATCTTAGACGGCAAGCGAGTGAACTACCGCCAATGTATCGTGCAGTGCATTACATAAGCTATTTACTGACATTAATTCTAGAGTGATACTCGACTGCATATAAGAGTAACAGAGGCGACCAAGTAGAAACATCAGCTTTCTACGAAAAAGTGCATTCATTCAAAATTTACTGCATCTTAGACGGCAAGCGAGTAAACCACACCCAATGTATCGTGCAGTGCATTACATAAGCTATCAACTGACACTTATTCTAGAGTGATACTCGACTGCATATAAGAGTAACAGAGGCAATCAGATAGAAAAATCAGTTTTCTATGATCTAGTGCATTCATTCAAGATTTCCTGCATCTTAGACGGCAAGCGAGTGATACACACCCAATGTTTCGTGCAGTGCATTACATTAGCTATTTGCTGACATTAATTCTAGAGTGATACTCGACTGCCTTTAAGAGTAACAGAGGCTACCAAGTAGAAACATCAGCTTTTTACGAAAAAGTGCATTTATTTATGATTTACTGCATCTTCCACGGCAAGCGAGTGAACCACACCCAATGTATCTTGCAGTGCATTACATTAGCTATCAACTGAATTTTATTCTAGAGTGATACTTGACTGCATATAAGAGTAACAGAGGCTACCAAGTAGAAACATCAGCTTTCTACGAAAAAGTGCATTCATTTATGATTTACTGCATCTTAGACGGCAAGCGAGTAAATCACACCCACTGTATCGTGCAGTGAATTACATTGGCTATCCAATGACACTAATTCTAGAGTGATACTCGACTGCATATAAGAGAAACAGAGGCAATCAGATAGAAACATCAGTTTTCTATGATCTAGTGCATTCATTCAAGATTTGCTGCATCTTAGACGGAAAGCGAGTAAACTACCCCTACTGTATCGTGCAGTGCATTATATTAGCTATTTACTGACATTAATTTTAGAGTGATACTCTACTGCCTATAAGAGTAGCAGAGGCTACCAAGTAGAAACATCAGCTTTCTACGAAAAAGTGCATTAATTCAAAATTTACTGCAATTTAGACGGCAAGCGAGTGAACCACACCCAATGTATCGTGCAGTGAATTACATTGGCTATTCAATAACACTATTTTTAGAGTGATACTCGACTGCATATAAGAGTAACAGAGGCTACCAAGTAGAAACATCAGCTTTCTACGAAAAAGTGCATTCATTCAAAATGTACTGCATCTAAGACGGCAAGCGAGTAAACCACACCCAATGTATCGTGCAGTGCATTACATTAGCTATCAACTGACATTTATTCTAGAGTGATACTCGACTGCATATAAGAGTAACAGAGGCTACCAGGTAGAAAAATCAGCTTTCTGCGAAAAAGTGCATTCATTTATGATTTACTGCATCTTAGACGGCAAGCGAGTAAATTACATCCACTGTATCGTGCAGTGAATTACATCGGCTATCCAATGACACTATTTCTATAGTAATACTCGACTGCATATAAGAGAAACAGAGGCAATCAGATAGAAACATCAGTTTTCTATGATCTAGTGCATTCATTCAAGATTTGCTGCAACTTAGACGGCATGCGAGTAAACCACTTCTACTGTATCGTGCAGTGCATTATACTAGCTTAAAAAAAAAACTATTTCTAGAGTGATACTCGACTGCATATAAGAGTAACAGAGGCAATCAGATAGAAACATCAGTTTTCTATGATCTAGTGCATTCATTCAAGATTTGCTGCATCTTAGACGGCAAGCGAGTGAAACACACCCAATGTATCGTGCAGTGCATTACATTAGCTATCAACTGACACTTATTCTAGAGTGATACTCGACTGCGTATAAGAGTAACAGAGGCTACCAAGTAGAAACATCAGCTTTTTACGAAAAAAAGCATTCATTCAAAATTTACTGCATCTTAGACGG
The DNA here is from genome assembly GCA_947578815.1 of Epinotia ramella. NCBI lineage: Eukaryota > Metazoa > Arthropoda > Insecta > Lepidoptera > Tortricidae > Epinotia > Epinotia ramella. Next base: position 41,921 of record CANPUT010000052.1, on the reverse strand, counting down.
CAAGCGAGTGAACTACCGCCAATTTATCGTGCAGTGCATTACATAAGCTTTTTACTGACATTAATTCTAGAGTGATACTCGACTGCATATAAGAGTAACAGAGGCGACCAAGTAGAAACATCAGCTTTCTACGAAAAAGTGCATTCATTCAAAATTTACTGCATCTTAGACGGCAAGCGAGTAAACCACACCCAATGTATCGTGCAGTGCATTACATAATCTATCAACTGACATTTATTCTAGAGTTATACTCGACTGCATATAAGAGTAACAGAGGCAGTCAGATAGAAAAATCAGTTTTCTATGATCTAGTGCATTCATTCAAGATTTGCTGCATCTTAGACGGCAAGCGAGTGAACCACACCCAATCTTTCGTGCAGTGCATTACATTAGCTATTTGCTGACATTAATTCTAGAGTGATACTCGACTGCCTATAAGAGTAACAGAGGCTACCAAGTAGAAACATCAGCTTTCTACGAAAAAGTGCATTCATTTATGATTTACTGCATCTTAGACGGCAAGCAAGTAAATCACACCCACTGTATCGTGCAGTGAATTACATTGGCTATCTAATGACACTAATTCTAGAGTGATACTCGACTGCATATAAGAGAAACAGAGGCAATCAGATAGAAACATCAGTTTTCTATGATCTAGTGCATTCATTCAAGATTTGCTGCATCTTAGACGGCAAGCGAGTAAACTACCCCTACTGTATCGTGCAGTGCATGATATTAGCTATTTACTGACATTAATTTTAGAGTGATACTCGACTGCCTATAAGAGTAGCAGAGGCTACCAAGTAGAAACATCAGCTTTCTACGAAAAAGTGCATTAATTCAAAATTTACTGCATTTTAGACGGCAAGCGAGTGAACCACACCCAATGTATCGTGCAGTGAATTACATTGGCTATCCAATGACACTATTTCTAGAGTGATACTCGACTGCATATAAGAGTAACAGAGGCTACCAAGTAGAAACATCAGCTTTCTACGAAAAAGTGCATTCATTCAAAATGTACTGCATCTAAGACGGCAAGCGAGTAAACCACACCCAATGTATCGTGCAGTGCATTACATTAACTATCAACTGACATTTATTCTAGAGTGATACTCGACTGCATATAAGAGTAACAGAGGCTACCAAGTAGAAAAATCAGCTTTCTGCGAAAAAGTGCATTCATTTATGATTTACTGCATCTTAGACGGCAAGCGAGTAAATCACACCCACTGTATCGTGCAGTGAATTACATCGGCTATCCAATGACACTATTTCTATAGTGATACTCGACTGCATATAAGAGAAACAGAGGCAATCAGATAGAAACATCAGTTTTCTATGATCTAGTGCATTCATTCAAGATTTGCTGCAACTTAGACGGCATGCGAGTAAACCACTTCTACTGTATCGTGCAGTGCATTATACTAGCTTAAAAAAAAAACTATTTCTAGAGTGATACTCGACTGCATATAAGAGTAACAGAGGCAATCAGATAGAAACATCAGTTTTCTATGATCTAGTGCATTCATTCAAGATTTGCTGCATCTTTGACGGCAAGCGAGTGAAACACACCCAATGTATCATGGAGTGCATTACATTAGCTATTTACTTTTATTAATTCTAGAGTGATACTCGACTGCCTATAAGAGTAACAGAGGCTACCAAGTAGAAACATCAGCTTTCTACGAAAAAGTGCATTCATTCAAAATTTACTGCATCTCAGACGGCAAGCGAGTGAACCACTTCCAATTTATCGTGCAGTGCATTACATTGGCTATAAACTGACACTTATTCTAGAGTGATACTCGACTGTATATAAGAGTATCAGAGGCTACCAAGTAGAAACATCAGCTTTCTACGAAAAAGTGCATTCATTCAAAATTTACTGCATCTTAGACGGCAAGCGAGTGAACCACCGCCAATGTATCGTGCAGTGCATTACATTAGCTATTTACTGACATTAATTCTAGAGTGATACTCGACTGCATATAAGAGTTACAGAGGCGACCAAGTAGAAACATCAGCTTTCTACGAAAAAGTGCATTCATTCAAAATTTACTGCATCTTAGACGGCAAGCGAGTAAACCACACCCAATGTATCGTGCAGTGCATTACATAAGCTATCAACTGACACTTATTCTAGAGTTATACTCGACTGCATATAAGAGTAACAGAGGCAGTCAGATAGAAAAATCAGTTTTCTATGATCTAGTGCATTCATTCAAGATTTGCTGCATCTTAGATGGCAAGCGAGTGAACCACACCCAATTTTTCGTGCAGTGCATTACATTAGCTATTTGCTGACATTTATTCTAGAGTGATACTCGACTGCCTATAAGAGTAACAGAGGCTACCAAGTAGAAACATCAGCTTTTTACGAAAAAGTGCATTTATTTATGATTAACTGCATCTTACACGGCAAGCGAGTAAACCACACCCAATGTATCGTGCAGTGCATTACATTAGCTATCAACTGAATTTTATTCTAGAGTGATAGTCGACTGCATATAAGAGTAACAGAGTCTACCAAGTAGAAACATCAGCTTTCTACGAAAAAGTGCATTCATTTATGATTTACTGCATCTTAGACGGCAAGCGAGTAAATCACACCCACTGTATCGTGCAGTGAATTACATTGGCTATCTAATGACATTAATTCTAGAGTGATACTCGACTGCATATAAGAGAAACAGAGGCAATCAGATAGAAACATCAGTTTTCTATGATCTAGTGCATTCATTCAAGATTTGCTGCATCTTAGACGGCAAGCGAGTAAACTACCTCTACTGTATTGTGCAGTGCATTATAATAGCTATTTACTGACATTAATTTTAGAGTGATGCTCGACTGCCTATAAGAGTAGCAGAGGCTACCAAGTAGAAACATCAGCTTTCTACGAAAAAGTGCATTAATTCAAAATTTACTGCATTTTAGACGGCAAGCGAGTGAACCACATCCAATGTATCGTGCAGTAAATTACATTAGCTATCCAATGACACTATTTCTAGAGTGATACTTGACTGCATATAAGAGTAACAGAGGCTACCAAGTAGAAACATCAGCTTTCTACGAAAAAGTGCATTCATTCAAAATTTACTGCATCTAAGACGGCAAGCGAGTAAACCACACCCAATGTATCGTGCAGTGCATCACATAAGCTATCAACTGACATTTATTCTAGAGTGATACTCGACTGCATATAAGAGTAACAGAGGCTACCAAGTAGAAAAATCAGCTTTCTGCGAAAAAGTGCATTCATTTATGATTTACTGCATCCTAGACGGCAAGCGAGTAAATCACACCCACTGTATCGTGCAGTGAAATACATCGGCTATCCAATGACACTATTTTTAGAGTGATACTCGACTGCATATAAGAGAAACAGAGGCAATCAGATAGAAACATCAGTTTTCTATGATCTAGTGCATTCATTCAAGATTTGCTGCATCTTAGACGGCAAGCGAGTGAAACACACCCAATGTATCGTGCAGTGCATTACATTAGCTATCAAGTGACACTTATTCTAGAGTGATACTCGACTGCGTATAAGAGTAACAGAGGCTACCAAGTAGAAACATCAGCTTTCTACGAAAAAAAGCATTCATTCAAAATTTACTGCATCTTAGACGGCAAGCGAGTGAACTACCGCCAATTTATCGTGCAGTGCATTACATAAGCTTTTTACTGACATTAATTCTAGAGTGATACTCGACTGCATATAAGAGTAACAGAGGCGACCAAGTAGAAACATCAGCTTTCTACGAAAAAGTGCATTCATTCAAAATTTACTGCATCTTAGACGGCAAGCGAGTAAACCACACCCAATGTTTCGTGCAGTGCATTACATAAGCTATCAACTGACACTTATTCTAGAGTGATACTCGACTGCATATAAGAGTAACAGAGGCAATCAGATAGAAAAATCAGTTTTCTATGATCTAGTGCATTCATTCAAGATTTGCTGCATCTTAGACGGCAAGCGAGTGAACCACACCCAATGTTTCGTGCAGTGCATTACATTAGCTATTTGCTGACATTAATTCTAGAGTGATACTCGACTGCCTATAAGAGTAACAGAGGCTACCAAGTAGAAACATCAGCTTTTTACGAAAAAGTGCATTTATTTATGATTTACTGCATCTTCCACGGCAAGCGAGTGAACCACACCCAATGTATCTTGCAGTGCATTACATTAGCTATCAACTGAATTTTATTCTAGAGTGATACTCGACTGCATATAAGAGTAACAGAGGCTACCAAGTAGAAACATCAGCTTTCTACGAAAAAGTGCATTCATTTATGATTTACTGCATCTTAGACGGCAAGCGAGTAAATCACACCCACTGTATCGTGCAGTGAATTACATTGGCTATCTAATGACACTAATTCTAGAGTGATACTCGACTGCATATAAGAGAAACAGAGGCAATCAGATAGAAACATCAGTTTTCTATGATCTAGTGCATTCATTCAAGATTTGCTGCATCTTAGACGGCAAGCGAGTAAACTACCCCTACTGTATCGTGCAGTGCATGACATTAGCTATTTACTGACATTAATTTTAGAGTGATACTCGACTGCCTATAAGAGTAGCAGAGGCTACCAAGTAGAAACATCAGCTTTCTACGAAAAAGTGCATTCATTCAAAATGTACTGCATCTAAGACGGCAAGCGAGTAAACCACACCCAATGTATCGTGCAGTGCATTACATTAGCTATCAACTGACATTTATTCTAGAGTGATACTCGACTGCATATAAGAGTAACAGAGGCTACCAAGTAGAAAAATCAGCTTTCTGCGAAAAAGTGCATTCATTTATGATTTACTGCATCTTAGACGGCAAGCGAGTAAATCACACCCACTGTATCGTGCAATGAATTACATCGGCTATTTAATGACACTATTTCTATAGTGATACTCGACTGCATATAAGAGAAACAGAGGCAATCAGATAGAAACATCAGTTTTCTATGATCTAGTGCATTCATTCAAGATTTGCTGCAACTTAGACGGCATGCGAGTAAACCACTTCTACTGTATCGTGCAGTGCATTATACTAGCTTAAAAAAAAAACTATTTCTAGAGTGATACTCGACTGCATATAAGAGTAACAGAGGCAATCAGATAGAAACATCAGTTTTCTATGATCTAGTGCATTCATTCAAGATTTGCTGCATCTTTGACGGCAAGCGAGTGAAACACACCCAATGTATCATGGAGTGCATTACATTAGCTATTTACTGACATTAATTCTAGAGTGATACTCGACTGCCTATAAGAGTAACAGAGGCTACCAAGTAGAAACATCAGCTTTCTACGAAAAAGTGCATTCATTCAAAATTTACTGCATCTCAGACGGCAAGCGAGTGAACCACTTCCAATTTATCGTGCAGTGCATTACATTGGCTATAAACTGACCTTTATTCTAGAGTGATACTCGACTGCATATAAGAGTAACAGAGGCTACCAAATAGAAACATCAGCTTTCTGCGAAAAAGTGCAATCATTTATGATTTACTGCATCTTAGACGGCAAGCGAGTAAATCACACCCACTGTATCGTGCAGTGAATTACATAAACTATCTAATGACACTATTTCTAGAGTGATACTCGACTGCATATAAGAGAAACAGAGGCAATCAGATAGAAACATCAGTTTTCTATGATCTAGTGCATTCATTCAAGATTTGCTGCAACTTAGACGGCAAGCGAGTAAACCACCCCTACTGTATCGTGCAGTGCATTATACTAGCTAAAAAAGAAAAGTATTTCTAGAGTGATACTCGACTGCATATAAGACTAACAGAGGCAATCAGATAGAAACATCAGTTTTCTATTATCTAGTGCATTCATTCATGATTTGCTGCATCTTAGACGGCAAGCGAGTGAATCACACCCAAAGTATCGTGCAGTGCATTTACATTAGCTATTTACTGACATTAATTCTAGAGTGATACTCGACTGCCTATAAGAGTAACAGAGGCTACCAAGTAGAAACATCAGCTTTCTACGAAAAAGTGCATTCATTCAAAATTTACTGCATCTTAGACGGCAAGCGAGTAAACCACACCCAATGTATCGTGCAGTGCATTACATAAGCTATCAACTGACATTTATTTTAGAGTGATACTCGACTGCATATAAGAGTAACAGAGGCTACCAAGTAGAAACATCAGCTTTCTACGAAAAAGTGCATTCATTTATGATTTACTGCATCTTAAACGGCAAGCGAGTAAACCACACTAATTGTATCGTGCTGTGCATTACAAAAACTATAAATTGACATTAATTTTAGAGTGATACTCGACTGTATATAAGAGTAACACAGGCTACCAATTAGAAATATCAGCTTTCTACGAAAAAGTGCATTCATTCAAAATTTACTGCATCTTAGACGGCAAGCAAGTGAACCACATCCAATGTATCGTGCAGTGCATTACATTAGCTATCAACTGACACTTATTCTAGAGTGATACTCGACTGAATATAAGAGTAACAGAGGCTACCAAATAGAAACATCAGCTTTCTACGAAAAAGTGCATTCATTCAAAATTTACTGCATCTTAGACGGCAAGCGAGTAAACCACACCCAATGTATCGTGCAGTGCATTACATAAGCTATCAACTGACACTTATTCTAGAGTGATACTCGACTGCCTTTAAGAGTAACAGAGGCTACCAAGTAGAAACATCAGCTTTTTACGAAAAAGTGCATTTATTTATGATTTACTGTCTCTTACACGGCAAGCGAGTGAACCACACCCAATGTATCGTGCAGTGCATTACATTAGCTATCAACTGAATTTTATTCTAGAGTGATACTCGACTGCATATAAGAGTAACATAGGCTACCAAGTAGAAACATCAGCTTTCTACGGAAAAGTGCATTCATTTATGATTTACTGCATCTTAGACGGCAAGCGAGTAAATCACACCCACTGTATCGTGCAGTGAATTACATTGGCTATCCAATGACATTAATTCTAGAGTGATACTCGACTGCATATAAGAGAAACAGAGGCAATCAGATAGAAACATCAGTTTTCTATGATCTAGTGCATTCATTCAAGATTTGCTGCATCTTAAACGGCAAGCGAGTAAACTACATCTTCTGTATCGTGCAGTGCATTATATTAGCTATTTACTGACATTTATTTTAGAGTGATACTCGACGGTTCTCTATTGTATCGCATAAAATCATTTGGAATAATATAATAACGCATAATTTTTTATAGCCGAATTAGCGTTAAGCCTAATCATGTTATGGCATAAATTTTTAGGCATAAAATTAAGAAGAATAAACGAAAATAGCATAATCATCACAAAGACTAACATCAGATAGCATAAATACAAAAAGACATAATAATTACTTGGCATCATTACAAAACGCATGAAAATTATGTCCTAAAAAATAAAATCATGCATTTCACAAAGCAATGAAAGCATAATGCACGGCCCAATAATGTACAGCCTGATAATCCATGTACATTGGGACGGTCATCTGTGCGGACTAATAATCTCCAGCGATTCGACGCCACCCCGCTGCGCGGGGTGTCTATTTCTGGTCTGAGGAACACAAGTGAACCCTAACCTAACCGACCTAAGACAGAGTTCGCTTATGACAAGCCATTTTTATCCGCCCTGATAATGCACGACCCAATAATCCGCGTTCACGAAAAGTGTAAATGCATGCTAACAACGAAACTGTGTTTTATTTATATTATGCTTCAAAACAGTTATGATAAATAATTATTAGCCCACACAATAGTATGCATAATGACTATTAGTCGAATACAAATTAGTCCAAGTAAAATTATTCTAAAACCATAGTATGCCAAACAAAGTAGTAGACGAAAGTATTATTATGCGACAGTATTATTATGCCAATAGAAATTATGCCAAATCAATTATGCGAAACTATATTAGTCTAAAAAAAATTATGCCAATGAAGGGGATCCCATACTCGACTGCCTATAAGAGTAGCAGAGGCTACCAAGTAGAAACATCAGCTTTCTACGAAAAAGTGCATTCATTCAAAATTTACTGCATCTAAGACGGCAAGCGAGTAAACCACACCCAATGTATCGTGCAGTGCTTTACATTAGCTATCAACTGACATTTATTCTAGAGTGATACTCGACTGCATATAAGAGTAACAGAGGCTACCAAGTAGAAAAATCTGCTTTCTGCGAAAAAGTGCATTCATTTATGATTTGCTGCATCTTAGACGGCAAGCGAGTAAACTACCTCTACTGTATCGTGCAGTGCATTATAATAGCTATTTACTGACATTAATTTTAGAGTGATGCTCGACTGCCTATAAGAGTAGCAGAGGCTACCAAGTAGAAACATCAGCTTTCTACGAAAAAGTGCATTAATTCAAAATTTACTGCATTTTAGACGGCAAGCGAGTGAACCACATCCAATGTATCGTGCAGTAAATTACATTAGCTATCCAATGACACTATTTCTAGAGTGATACTTGACTGCATATAAGAGTAACAGAGGCTACCAAGTAGAAACATCAGCTTTCTACGAAAAAGTGCATTCATTCAAAATTTACTGCATCTAAGACGGCAAGCGAGTAAACCACACCCAATGTATCGTGCAGTGCATCACATAAGCTATCAACTGACATTTATTCTAGAGTGATACTCGACTGCATATAAGAGTAACAGAGGCTACCAAGTAGAAAAATCAGCTTTCTGCGAAAAAGTGCATTCATTTATGATTTACTGCATCCTAGACGGCAAGCGAGTAAATCACACCCACTGTATCGTGCAGTGAAATACATCGGCTATCCAATGACACTATTTTTAGAGTGATACTCGACTGCATATAAGAGAAACAGAGGCAATCAGATAGAAACATCAGTTTTCTATGATCTAGTGCATTCATTCAAGATTTGCTGCATCTTAGACGGCAAGCGAGTTAACTACCCCTACTGTATCGTGCAGTGCATGATATTAGCTATTTACTGACATTAATTTTAGAGTGATACTCGACTGCCTATAAGAGTAGCAGAGGCTACCAAGTAGAAACATCAGCTTTCTACGAAAAAGTGCATTAATTCAAAATTTACTGCATTTTAGACGGCAAGCGAGTGAACCACACCCAATGTATCGTGCAGTGAATTACATTGGCTATCTAATGACACTAATTTTAGAGTGATACTCGACTGCATATAAGAGTAACAGAGGCTACCAAGTAGAAACATCAGCTTTCTACGAAAAAGTGCATTCATTCAAAATGTACTGCATCTAAGACGGCAAGCGAGTAAACCACACCCAATGTATCGTGCAGTGCATTACATTAGCTATCAACTGACATTTATTCTAGAGTGATACTCGACTGCATATAAGAGTAACAGAGGCTACCAAGTAGAAAAATCAGCTTTCTGCGAAAAAGTGCATTCATTTATAATTTACTGCATCTTAGACGGCAAGCGAGTAAATCACACCCACTGTATCGTGCAGTGAATTACATCGGCTATCCAATGACACTATTTCTATAGTGATACTCGACTGCATATAAGAGAAACAGAGGCAATCAGATAGAAACATCAGTTTTCTATGATCTAGTGCATTCATTCAAGATTTGCTGCAACTTAGACGGCATGCGAGTAAACCACTTCTACTGTATCGTGCAGTGCTTTATACTAGCTTAAAAAAAAACTATTTCTAGAGTGATACTCGACTGCATATAAGAGTAACAGAGGCAATCAGATAGAAACATCAGTTTTCTATGATCTAGTGCATTCATTCAAGATTTGCTGCATCTTTGACGGCAAGCGAGTGAAACACACCCAATGTATCATGGAGTGCATTACATTAGCTATTTACTGACATTAATTCTAGAGTGATACTCGACTGCCTATAAGAGTAACAGAGGCTACCAAGTAGAAACATCAGCTTTCTACGAAAAAGTGCATTCATTCAAAATTTACTGCATCTCAGACGGCAAGCGAGTGAACCACTTCCAATTTATCGTGCAGTGCATTACATTGGCTATAAACTGACACTTATTCTAGAGTGATACTCGACTGCATATAAGAGTATCAGAGGCTACCAAGTAGAAACATCAGCTTTCTACGAAAAAGTGCATTCATTCAAAATTTACTGCATCTTAGACGGCAAGCGAGTGAACCACCGCCAATGTATCGTGCATTGCATTACATTAGCTATTTACTGACATTAATTCTAGAGTGATACTCGACTGCATATAAGAGTTACAGAGGCGACCAAGTAGAAACATCAGCTTTCTACGAAAAAGTGCATTCATTCAAAATTTACTGCATCTTAGACGGCAAGCGAGTAAACCACACCCAATGTATCGTGCAGTGCATTACATAATCTATCAACTGACATTTATTCTAGAGTTATACTCGACTGCATATAAGAGTAACAGAGGCAGTCAGATAGAAAAATCAGTTTTCTATGATCTAGTGCATTCATTCAAGATTTGCTGCATCTTAGATGGCAAGCGAGTGAACCACACCCAATTTTTCGTGCAGTGCATTACATTAGCTATTTGCTGACATTTATTCTAGAGTGATACTCGACTGCCTATAAGAGTAACAGAGGCTACCAAGTAGAAACATCAGCTTTTTACGAAAAAGTGCATTTATTTATGATTTACTGCATCTTACACGGCAAGCGAGTAAACCACACCCAATGTATCGTGCAGTGCATTACATTAGCTATCAACTGAATTTTATTCTAGAGTGATAGTCGACTGCATATAAGAGTAACAGAGTCTACCAAGTAGAAACATCAGCTTTCTACGAAAAAGTGCATTCATTTATGATTTTCTGCATCTTAGACGGCAAGCGAGTAAATCACACCCACTGTATCGTGCAGTGAATTACATTGGCTATCTAGTGACACTAATTCTAGAGTGATACTCGACTGCATATAAGAGAAACAGAGGCAATCAGATAGAAACATCAGTTTTCTATGATCTAGTGCATTCATTCAAGATTTGCTGCATCTTAGACGGCAAGCGAGTAAACTACCTCTACTGTATCGTGCAGTGCATTATAATAGCTATTTACTGACATTAATTTTAGAGTGATGCTCAACTGCCTATAAGAGTAGCAGAGGCTACCAAGTAGAAACATCAGCTTTCTACGAAAAAGTGCATTAATTCAAAATTTACTGCATTTTAGACGGCAAGCGAGTGAACCACATCCAATGTATCGTGCAGTAAATTACATTAGCTATCCAATGACACTATTTCTAGAGTGATACTTGACTGCATATAAGAGTAACAGAGGCTACCAAGTAGAAACATCAGCTTTCTACGAAAAAGTGCATTCATTCAAAATTTACTGCATCTAAGACGGCAAGCGAGTAAACCACACCCAATGTATCGTGCAGTGCATCACATTAGCTATCAACTGACATTTATTCTAGAGTGATACTCGACTGCATATAAGAGTAAAAGAGGCTACCAAGTAGAAAAATCAGCTTTCTGCGAAAAAGTGCATTCATTTATGATTTACTGCATCCTAGACGGCAAGCGAGTAAATCACACCCACTGTATCGTGCAGTGAAATACATCGGCTATCCAATGACACTATTTTTAGAGTGATACTCGACTGCATATAAGAGAAACAGAGGCAATCAGATAGAAACATCAGTTTTCTATGATCTAGTGCATTCATTCAAGATTTGCTGCAACTTAGACGGCATGCGAGTAAACCACTTCTACTGTATCGTGCAGTGCATTATACTAGCTTAAAAAAAAAACTATTTCTAGAGTGATACTCGACTGCATATAAGAGTAACAGAGGCAATCAGATAGAAACATCAGTTTTCTATGATCTAGTGCATTCATTCAAGATTTGCTGCATCTTAGACGGCAAGCGAGTGAAACACACCCAATGTATTATGGAGTGCATTACATTAGCTATTTACTGACTTTAATTCTAGAGTGATACTTGACTGCCTATAAGAGTAACAGAGGCTACCAAGTAGAAACATCAGCTTTCTTACAATTCTCCCCTTCCCGCCTTTTTGTTTTTTTTAATCCTCTTAATGCCTTAGCCCTAGCCGCATACAGCCACGCATTTCATGAAGGCCCGCACTCAGCACAATAAGTCGCGTTCCAAATTCAAAATGCATTGGGATTGTTGGGAATACAACTTCACAGTGTAATACGTAGAAGTTATATCTTGTTTGAAGTAATGTATGGGATGTTACAAATTCGAATTTTTCACATCGTTAAGCCCGATTTTAGTAATTAAAAAAAATATATGTTAAAGATTATTAAATTCTACATAAAATACACAAATTCGGTAATTGTCGCAATCTCGTACCTATTTTTTTTTTTTTTTAGAAAATTGTTATCTCGTTTTTATTTGTTTTTTTTTTCTAAAAATAATTATTTAATTTTTTCTAAAAAGCGATCTTAATGTTGCTTCCAACATATCCGAATTACAAAGAAATCGGATAAGTACTTTGGCCAAAAAAAAATAAAAATGTTATTTCTTTTTATGCGTTTTTTTTCTTAACCTGAAGGATTTGAGGCTTTATTTTCGGTGAAAGCACTACATATTTAAAGGGTAATAATCCAGTAAAAGGAAATTATTTTTTTCGCTAAGGGCAGTTTTGCCATACTTACCCGGCTATGCCCTTTATTGATAAATTTCGTAACAAAGACCCGATTAACTCAAAGTGCTAAACTTAGGATATCCGGCAACCATACCAGTGTAAGCGATCTAGTTGACGAGATGAAACTCCATCTTCTACCTACCAAATCAGCAACCGCGATACAAACAAAACTGTTAACGACAAAACAGGGGACCAAGACCATCGAACGTTACGGTCAAGAATTAGAGGACTTATTCGTAAACCTCACAGTAACACAAGCCGACGGAAAACCGGAAGTTTACGCGATCTTGAAGTCGCTTAACGAAAAAATTACCATAAATAAATTCGCGGAGGGCCTACGGAATGAAAAACTGAGTACAATAATAGCATCACGAGAGTACACCTCGTTAAAAGATGCCATACAGGGTGCGAAGGACCAAGAGGTGTCCACATTTACCGCATCCACTCCGGAGCAACTCATGCATTTCCGGGACAGAAGGAATAGGTACCAGGGACCCAGCAGGGGTCACTATGGAACCAAACCAGTGGGCACATACCCACAGCGCACATACCCACAGCGCACATACCACAGAAGAGATACGTCGAACAAACCACCCTGGGTGCGCACCTATGTGGAAAACACCCGACCGATACGGGCCGGAAATAACAATTACAGACATACCCACAAGAATACACAACATCGTCAAAAATCAAGACGACATCAAGTGAATACGGCGATAGAGAATACGCAAGAAAACAGTCAGTCGCCATCACCGTTACAATTTTTTCGTGACTAACAACTATATTATGACTTATAGTCATATGAATACGGTGCCGTTTGAAATAAACGACACTACGCACATATGGCTGATAGACACGGGCGCCAGCCTAAGCGCCATATCAAATGATGCGGCATTATTATCTCGCGCACATATGACACCAAAGATGACTCACATCAATGGAATAGGAGGGAAAATTACGTCTCATAATACAATCACTTTAGAATTACAGAATCAAAATCACATATTTCAACATGATTTTCATGTATTCCCAAAATTACCTTTACAAGTTGACGGGATAATTGGACAAGACTTTTTAATTAAATATAAATGTGTCATAAATTACGAGACAAAAACGATCACACTAAGCAGCAATAACGAATTAGTTACAATACCATTAACGTTGAACAATAGCAATAACGTCACCATAAACTCACAACAAACAAAATTACCGGCACGGAGTGAAACAATTATAAAATTACCCACAAATTACACAGGGGATTGCGTTATACTATCAAGTGAAATAGGCGAGGGAATTTTTATAGCCAATTCCGTAACATGCACAAAAAATGGGAAAATATCAGTTAAGATATTAAACACGCGCGACGAAAATGTAATGGTAACTAATCTCACACCAGAATTAAAACCACTAAGTGATTATCAGTGTTTTTCGTTTGAAAACAATAGAAACAACGCGGACAGAGTGAAATTATTATTTTCTTTATTAGACCTCGAAAATTTACACGACGAAGAAAGCAATTCCATTGCCAATATTTGCGCGAAATATGCCGACATTTTTCAATTACCAGGAGACTTGTTAAATACCACAAATCTATATGAACAAAAAATTCAATTAAAACCCAACGTATCACCCGTATATAGCAAACCATACCGTTTACCACAATCACAAAAAACGGAAAACAATAAAACAAATACAACAAATGTTGGAAAATGACATCATAGAAGAATCTCAGTCAGAATGGGCAAGCCCGTTACTTCTCGTTCCCAAGAAACCAGACTCCAGTGGAGAAAAGAAATGGAGATTGGTGGTAGATTACAGAAAAGTAAATGACGTAATTGAAAACGACAAATTTCCTTTACCCAATATCACGGAAATCCTAGATTCACTAACCGGTGCTATGTATTTCAGCACATTGGATTTAAACCAGGGTTATTATCAAATTAAACTCGACCCAGAAAGTAGGAAATACACAGCATTTATTGCAGACAAGCACTACCAAATGAAGAGACTCCCAATGGGTCTCAAGACGTCACCAAATGCGTTTAGCAGAGCAATGACCATAGCAATGTCAGGCCTAAATTATTCAAAATGTATAGTCTACCTAGATGATATCATTATCATGGGACGAAATTTGCAACAACATAATAAAAATTTAATTGACATCTTTGAGAGATTAAGAAAAGTAAACTTTAAACTAAACCCACAAAAATGTAATTTTTTGCAAAAAGAAATTTTATACCTAGGACATGTAGTTACCCCCGAAGGGATAAAACCCGATCCAAAAAAGATATCCTCAGTTCAAAACTACCCCGTACCGAAAAACTCGGACGAGGTCAGGCGTTTTGTAGCATTTGTAAACTATTATAGAAAATTCATAAAAAAATTCTCTGAAATAGCACAACCGCTGACAAACTTATTAAAGAAAAACATACAATTTATTTGGTCACAACAATGTGATAAGGCGTTTCAAGCGCTAAAAATAGCCATCAGCCGTCCACCGGTGCTACAATACCCGGACTTCTCAAGTGACAATACGTTCACGATACACACAGACGCCTCGGGCATCGCTATAGGTTCAGTACTATCAAATAAAAACGGCTTACCAGTGGCATACGCCAGCCGACCATTAAATGACGCTGAAAAAAAATACCCAACTTCAGAACAAGAACTACTCTCAATTGTATGGGCAGTAAAGTATTTTCGACCATATTTATATGGACGAACATTTAGAATTATTACCGATCATCGCCCGCTAATATATTTATTTAGCATGAACAATCCGTCAAGTCGCCTCACCAAGTTCCGTTTGTGCCTAGAAGAATACGATTTCACTGTGGAATATTTAAAAGGAAAAGATAATGTAGCTGCAGACGCGTTATCTAGAATTATAATAACCAGTGACGAACTAAAGAACGCTGTAACAGAATAGGCGTGCTCGTCGGTGTGTATCTGTATAAATAAAGCATCACGTTGTATAACTATTGTTGTAGAGGGAAAAAGAGGATGACAAGCTTTTATTTCTTACCCAAAGTTGGGAAATTTACTTAATAGTTAAAAGGGAGGAAGGAATCAATTAAGCAAGCATTCAGACGTGTAAATATTCAGTATCGGAAACTTATTTCATTTAAGAATATTGTATGAGTTTATTTCATGATAATGGGTACAAGGGTTTATAATAGTGCGATATGAACTAGGCTTATAACAATCCTTTACAATATGGATACCAAAGTAATATTTCTACCCTGGCAATCGCGTCATGGCTGGAAGCGTAGGGCGACCATACGAATTTCCATCTTAATAGCTAGAGCATTGGGAGCTTAATTAAATGGGCGATACAACCAGTGGCGGGGGAAGGTGCGAATAATATCACGTGTTTATTGCATACCAAAGTTGGCGCGTGAATACGTACAACGGATTTTCAACCTTATTACCAAAGAGGTTAGGTGTTTCAAAGATAATGATGATACTATTGTAAATCAATCAATAGAGCAATTATTTATTCTACGAATGGGTCGCAGGGGCACTTCTGCATGTCAAATGATAAAATTAATTAATATAATAATAATCTTACAAAATAATTTAAGATTTTCAGATGAAGGACCGATATAAACGGTTAACAGGAACGGTGGTGTCTCGGAACGGCGGGGATAGGAAGATGTCGTAGTAGTATAAGGGATTTAAAAGGGAGAAACGGGGATGGCTGCGGCATTCAATTCTCGTCACCCGGACTGGATAGCGTCTCTGGCTGTTAGGCTGTGAAATTATTGGTGTGTTTTCTTGGTTATGGTGGGTGGCTTGTCGTTATGGGGAAACTCTCCTCGTAATTATGAGCCATTTACTATTTTACAATTTTATAGTCATTTGTGAATTTAAAGTGGGAGTTAGGGCCAAGTTATATCTGACTTATCGAAGATATTCTATAAGGTTTATATGGCTAAATCAAACATGCCTTATTTGCCAGGGCTACTCTCAGGAATTGGGCATGTTTGGTAAGTGGTTTCAAAATACAGTCTAGACCATATTTGTCACTACGGACATCCGGGGGCTTTTATGGTTAATCAAACATAGCTGATTATCTAGGTTACCGGGAGATCGGTTATGTTTGAGTGATTGTTTTTGGGACTAAGTTAGGGTTAGTGTTTCGAAATACAGTCTAGACCATATTTGTCACTACGGACATCCGGGGGCTTTTATGGTTAATCAAACATAGCTGATTACCTAGGCTACCGAGGGATCGGTTATGTTTGAGTGATTGTTTTTGGGACTAAGTTAGGGTTAGTGTTTCGAAATACAGTCTAGACCATATTTGACACTACGGACATCCGGGGGCTTTTATGGTTAATCAAACATAGCTGATTACCTAGGCTACCGAGGGATCGGTTATGTTTGAGTGATTGTTTTTGGGACTAAGTTAGGGTTAGTGTTTCGAAATACAGTCTAGACCATATTTGTCACTACGGATATCCGGGGGCTTTTATGGTTAATCAAACATAGCTGATTACCTAGGCTACCGAGGGATCGGTTATGTTTGAGTGATTGTTTTTGGGACTAAGTTAGGGTTAGTGTTTTGAAATACAGTCAGGACCATATTTGTCACTACGGATATCCGGGGGCTTTTATGGTTAATCAAACATAGCTGATTACCTAGGCTACCGAGGGATCGGTTATGTTTGAGTGATTGTCTTCGAGACTAAGTTGGGGTTAATGATTTCGGTGAAGTATTAGGACTTCTAGGTAGTAATGACAAGTCGAGACTCGGGTAATAACTGTCTTTATTCAGAGAAAATGTAGGTCTTATATACTAGTGCATTACCTTGAGTTCCTATGAGTGGAAACTGCTACCAAGGTTAATAGTACAAAGTCCACGCATGTGTCGGTGGGAATGCCGAGGTCGAAGTATTATGTTACAGTTTGTTATGATTAAGTACTGATGGAAAATATGTATAAACTTTCCATCAGCTGTGCCGTGTGCCCTCACTACAGCTTCTCCGTTTTTTTTGAGTCAAAAAATAGTAGAATACAATGAATACTATGTTTTTGGCTTAACTTATCTTAGTGTTACTTAGGCTAAGGTTTACATAATTATGGTGTGTTACTGTTTCTTAAACTGTTTACTGTGTGTTACTTATCTAGTAGGGACATGCGTGCATTGGTGTTTGGTTTCTTACAATGTCTTACTTCTATTTAGGATGTTTACATAAGTATTTAAACTTATCTTATTTTTAATTTTATACAATACTATGGGTGTTACAATTTTTCAATGTAAATTCTAAACGTTTTGTATATGGCTTCTGCATGTTATCATACTGCTTTTAGAAAAAAAAAAAAAATCTTTTTTTTTTTCCATTTCGTATTT
The DNA here is from genome assembly GCA_947578815.1 of Epinotia ramella. Lineage (NCBI taxonomy): Eukaryota > Metazoa > Arthropoda > Insecta > Lepidoptera > Tortricidae > Epinotia > Epinotia ramella. The sequence continues at coordinate 23,947 of CANPUT010000052.1, read as the reverse complement.
ATTTATTTATTTGAAAATATGTTTACATGCCCTTACAGTAATCCAATGCGACATGAAACTTAAAATTAACATTCACAACCAGGAACATATTAGGTTATATTGCGAACATTACATTGTTGCTGGCTCATCTAACCTTCGCGGGTGGTCGTCCCTTCTGTAGGACTTCGTGGAATTTTTATGTTAGGTACTGTCTCGCTGCAAGATGTTTAGATCAGTTTGTTATGTGAGTTAGCCGGTTTAACCCGTTCTGGTGTTTTATATATCTAAGTTATTATTAAAAATATAGAGTTTTTAAGTGATTTACTTATACCATTTTATATGGTTAGGTGCCGTGTTAGTGTGCGTTTCTGGTTTTTATGTAAAAAAATTGTGTAAATTAATTAAAAGTTTTTCGCCTCTTTTCCCAAAAGGGGTAGGCAGTCTACATGACCTTTTGAAGGATGGACTATAAGTTTGTGTATTATTTGTTGCTATTTGGTGTGGTGTGAAATGGTAAGTTTTTAATTTGAGTTTTATTGTTAATAGCAATAGAGTTTAGTTTTTATTGCGTAAACTATTTTGTTTTTTCTGATACTACATAGTATTTAAACTTGAACTTGAAAAGGTAATCTTGAATTGAATGATGTTTTATGGTTCTGTGTATTAAGAGTTTGATTAGCGCTGTTTTTCCGTTTTTCAATTAATATTAAATTCTCTTAATCTACAGTAAATAGTTAATTTAAAAATCTGAATGATATATAATTGTTTTTTTTTTTTTATAAGTATGATTACTTCTACGTGATAAAATATTATAGTATTCCCTTATTGGGTGAAATTAATTGTAAAAAAACAAAATATATATTACTTTAATGCTACTAAATAATAGCAAGTTTTTTTTTTTTTTTTATGTTATATGATATGTTTTTACGTTTTTAATTTTTATTTACTTTTATTTTGATCTTCAATATTTTTCTTTAATATTTATCTTTTTGAGAGCTTTTTTATGTTATATTTATTTATTTAACCACTACTTACTACATATGTTTATTTAATTTTACATGTCAATACTTTTTTTTTGTTTACGTTATTTTTGTAATACGTGTGCATCTTTTATTTATTAGTTTTAATTTCACTTTAATTATTTTTTTATTTTATTTTATTTTTGTCGGACTGTTCTTTCTCACTTGTAGCCTGGTTAATCTGTTGTACCTAGGCCTACAGCTCTTATTTAGCTATGAAATGTTGTTGAGGGAGGGATACGCATTTATGTGGTCGGCCGACCTTACATTACATATAATATAATTATTTGCTCAAGGTACAAGATACTGTTTAGTTTATTTATAAAGCGCGCACACATCAATACATGTATATGTGTAATCAGGCAGATCGTTTAACACTTCCTCACGTTAACCCTTTATGCTTACCATGTGTCTAAAGACCTTCACGATTGATGCTCGATCAAATCGCGATTAGGTTCCAAAGATTTCTTGCCTGCTTGTACCTGGCGCATCCCTTATATCACCTATACACTTTTTGTCGTGCCACGGTAGCCATGGCGCTTGATGCTGGCAAAAAGTATATTTGCGATATATTTTGTGTTCTCAAAATGAATCCAATGCCCTTGCGGGGGAAACTCGTTCGCTCGCAAATTGATCATTGATTCTGAGACAGATTTTTGTGAGAATGGTCATTTTATTTTCCAGTATTTGTTGTCGTTTTTTTTTTTTTGTTTGTTTAGTTTTATTATTTCTATTATTATTATTTGATTTTATTTTAGATTTCCGCCAAGATTGGTGGTACCAGCCAATCACAGTTGGAAACCGTATTAGCTGAAAGCTCAACGATTTACTTGTTTTTTTGCTTTTTTATTCGCTATTTTTTTGTTGGTAAGTTATTAATTTTTTTAGTTTTCTCTTTAAATCTGCGTGGTTAATTATAATTATAGTAAGTTTATTTTCTCATTTATAAGGTTTTTTAATTGAACTGAAATATAATGATTATAATTGTTTTTTTTTTTCATTTTAAATTTGATCGTTATTTTAATATTTTGAGTATTTCTTCTTTTAAATTATTTTCTAGTAAATAGAATATACTGTTAAAAATAGCATATTCTCCTAATTAAAATATTATATAATGAAAATAATAGCTTATTTTTCTATTTAAAATATAATCTAGTGTTATTGTTTGCAAAAATGAATATATAAATTTTTTCTTTTATTCTAATTTATTTTAATGTTTTTATTTTTTTATTTTTTTTATATATTTCTTTGACATTATATTACTTTTCACTTTATCGCATTGCTTCTATGCATTTAGCGGCATCATGGTCTCGGTACTATATATCTTATTTAATAATACGTCGTCGCGTATATAAACTGCTGTCGGAGTCTGTTGCTCCTAATAATAATAGGCTATGCGGTTTTTTTTTTTTTTTTGCGAATAAGATTCACTTATTCTCTGTTTCTCTACTACGCATGATCCTTGAAAACATTGTCATATAAGAATTTCATTTACTTTTAGGTGATCAGTCTAATCGTACTGTGAAAAACTTACATGTCTTAGCCTTTTCGGATACATACTGATTTTAAGGAAATTGATTTTTCTAAATCTGCTGAAACAATTTTATTACGATATGGTTAAAATTCGGTGTTTGTAGGTATTTGGGTCTATATTAATTATTACGAATATTTTTGCGCTATGAAAATAATTTCTATACGGGTCTTTTGATGAAATAATATTGGTTCGTTAAAAAAAAATACATATAATTGTAATTTGAATGTATGTAAGTCTCTAAAATAATGCACGAAGCTTTATATAACATTTGTAATTCGGGCTGTAATATCAGCTGTTGCGTGCCATAAGGACACGTCTTACTTGTGCTATTATGAACTCTATTAAAGAAGCTATAAGATTCAAAATGCATATTGCAAAGTAATAATGATACCGTAATTTTAACCGTATGATTTCCTAATTTTTATTCATCAAGCGGCGTGTTATTCCTATGCGTTTGGTATTGTAATTTTAGTAAAATTACGAAAATAATATATACGACATTATGATATATATTATATATCATAATGTCGTATATATTATTTTCGTAATTTTTATCCTGTACACAAGATGAGTCATGCCATTGAGTACGTGACTTTTATATATGCATAAAAAATTTACTATTTGAACTTGATGGGATTATTGGACAAGGCATAGTCTGGTTAGAAGAAAAAAAAAAATGTAACTATGCTCCATGTGTTAATCCGTGTATGTTATGCGCTGAGGTCAGCGTCCATGTTTATAAACCATACTCGTATGTGTATAGAGCTGTTTGTTGCAAATCGCACTTCATTCATATGACTGTAAGTTAGAATATAGTTCTTGGAAAAAGAGATGCAATGCAACGGCGAGGGTGTGACGTTGTTTTCTCAGGTATTTGCTATCGCCGTCTTTACTTGATGTCGCGGGGGGTCCTCTATTCTAATTTTAGTACTTTGAGTTAATCGGGTTTTGGTTACGATTTTTTTTTAATAATATGAATATTAATTTGGATTACTGTCTGTTTTATGTACCTTTTGGAATTTAATTGATTAAATAAATAATTTTGAGTGAATCTTTTATCAATTGAGTATAACTTGATGATGTCTATAAGTCATGTTGAAATTTACTCTATATTCGTCTATAATGGTTTTATGTTGATTTTATTGTGTTATGATATAACATTATGATTATTATTATTCTTTTTATTTTCTATTCTCAGTATTTGAATACTGGTGTAATGGTATTTATTTCTCATTTTTTTTATATATATTTTTTTTTTTAATATTGATTACTGAACCGAAATAATGATAAAAACATTTATTGTTATAGACTGGATTAACTCATTGTAGTGTTTTGTGATCTTTCTAACTTTGAACTATATTTTTCTACGTACTTATCTTTTAACTTTTATTATTTTTGTAATTTTTAATCAATTAGACTTTTGCTAAGTTATCAGATGGCCAGTCCAATAACTAGCTACTTACTTAATGTATAATTGTCAACTAGTGAATGTCTGTAATATTGCGATATTGAAATTTACTTGGGTTTATTAAATTCTAGTGACACTAAATTTACACATTATTTACCTATTATATATGAACGAAGTAGTTCTTACTTAGCTACTTTTCTAATTTACGTTTAAAAAATAAAATTAAGATTATTTAAAAGTATACGATACGATTACGACGTCTTCGTTATTTCGTCTCGTCTCTCGTCCTTGAAGCTAGCTGGCTGGCTGGCTGGTGGCTGCAGTGTGCTGCTGCGTCGGTCGCTGATGCGGGCCGGGAAAACCCTGGACTCCCTCGAACTTGGGCCGGGATAACCCTGGACACCTCTTCCGTCTTGTTGTATGTTGCGTGGCGTGGCTCGTGGATTGAATTGTATCGGGCCTCCTCTTCGTGGAACAACATAAGTTTTTCTTCGTGGTGATTGTTCCATGGTTACCCTAGTGGAGCGTTGATTGGAGTTGCCGGTCATCTCGCACGGCGTCGGCGTCTTGTCGCACTGGCTGCCCATGATCTTCGTATTCTGCGCGGCGTGGCGTGGGTCGTTGCTGGTGCTGACTGGTGCTGCTTGCTTGATGCCACGAAGAGTTGGTCGATGCGCTGCGTTGATTTGTTGGCTAGCCTTGGCTTGGTTTTATTTATCGTCGCAAAGGCAGGTCGCCGCGAAGCGACCTGCCCTGGCAGGATCACTATAAAAAATGTCCTGCCAGGCCTGGAAAGGTCGCCATGAAGTATTAGGTGACAGTTTGTTATGATTAAGTACTGATGGAAAATATGTATAAACTTTCCATCAGCTGTGCCGTGTGCCCTCACTACATCGGAATACAGTCGGGATTATATTAGTCACTACGGACATCCGGGGGCTTTTATGATTAATCAAATATAGCTAATAAGCCTAGGCTACTCCTAGGTATTGGTTATGTTTGAGTGATTGCTTCCGAAATTGAGTTGGGGTTTCATTCTAAATCGCCTAAATCAGCCAGAACGCGGCCAAGATCAGTATTTCTGCGGAGTCATCCTCACCTAACGGTGCCAACCCGGGTTGACTCCGTGTCCGTAGTTACCAGCTTTGAGGTGTGGTCTGGCGTCTACCTTTTTATCAACATAGGAGACGAAACCCCTTAATTGGGGCCCTCACGTCTCTCAGAACGTCTGACGACGTAGACGAGGCTTGGTCATTCATGTGATAAGCACAGGAGGATACTCCGCTCGTTGAAATCGATCAGATGCCTGAGGAATCGTTCAGCATTATATATATGTAAATATACTAGACTTATTTCCAGACAGGTCGCCCTACTTCTCGTATTCCCTAAGACTTCGGTCGCGAGAAGGGGGGACAAATACACAGGCCGCTAGTTTTGATACCTCAGTTTTGCCGACTGAACTACTTACAGTTTACCTAGGGATACATTCTTGCCTCTAAACTAAGGTATGGTTCTAGAGGTAAGCCGAATAGGGACTGGGGTAGATGTAGGGCTAAATTCACGCGTTATGGGGTGATAGGCTTATAACCATGTCTCCTGTGATTAAAAAATATTTCAAGAACTTGTTTGACTTAAGGTTACTATTCCAATAGGATTTAAAAAAGGTATATTTTATAAATGAAACTGAGATTAAGTTAAGAGTATTAAGTGGTCAAAGGAGTGTCAAGTTGCCGTGGGATACATGTGAAATATTATAACGGTGTGACAATTAATAGACATCAAAGAAAGGTAACGATTCTATTTATGACAATGAGATATCAGAATTGTTCCAGAAAGATGGAATAAGTCTGGGATTGTTGACAGGCGAAGCAGTTCATCAAATCCACCTAAAGTATCTTATTATCATGAATGGATATCCTTCATTCTAGGCATTATACTATCAGGTCTAGTTATTCTCCATTTAAGGCAAATTACTGTCTTGAGTGGACATTATTCATTCAAAGTACGATTTAGGTAGAATATTTCACATGTAGGGTATAGTTTACATTGACATTACCTCAATGGCATCGGTATAGAATGGTCTTAGGAATATATTGGCCACATAAGTTGTAAATACAACATTTATTAACGTTAAAAGATGTCTGTTGAGATAGTTTCGGTGTTTCTCTCTAGACAGACCATTAGGTTGGAAACGCTGGTAGTTTCGTTCTTTGGGTCTTAAACTCTTAGGTAACTAGGTAGGTAAATTGTTAGGCCGTCCAGACCTCATCCAAACGAGTGAGTAGCTATGTGTGAGTAAAAGAATTACCACACAAACCGTCGTTTAGAACTTTGGTTTAAAATACAATTACTTAGGGTAGACAACTAGCTCATAATAGGTTTAAATAAATAATCTACTTGCTATGAATTCTAAAAAGCTGCTCTCTCGTTCAACCGGACGGATAATAGGAGGTAGGGGATTTTCTACGCAAAAATAAAAATATTTATACTAATAATATAATGAGTGACATAGAATTATCATCCATAATGTAATTACCAATAATTAACGACAAACAGAATTATTTTATAATAATTCTTCATCGAATGAACTTATACTTTCATACTTAGGACTTTATTATAATTAGAACTAGGAGATTAGTAGTTGAAGCTAGGGTGTAGTTAAGTCAATTTATGTACTGATAGGCCAGCTTTAATTATGTTAATGAAGAGTCCTAAACCTGCCTAGCTTTCATAAAAGGACCTGGATTATTACGGTACACAACTTTTAGGGATTCTACCACTATTCGATCACGTACTGGCCAAACTACAGGTATTAGTAATAAAACACGCATTAAAAGTAGGTTTAATAAATAAGTCAATAGAATGCAAATTACAGTAGTCGTGTTAGAGCTTAACGAAGGAATAGGGTTTTACATCACAATAGAGCTTATTACAAATTATCCCGCGTTCTCAAGCGTCGGTGAGAAGCTGCTTAGGTTTAGGTAGTTTTTAGGTTTATAAGTGGTAAGAAGACGTCGTGGAGGGGGGGAATTGTTACAACATGACAAAGCAAGTGGTATCAGTCATGACTAGAGCACAAACGAAACGAGTGGAAGAACGAGCGAAGAACAGTACATCACAACAAAAGGAAACCAACTACGACTGGCCTGCGCAACCACAAGTAGTGGAACTCTCTAAAAAACCAGAGGATGTAACCTCAATTAAGTTTTGACGGACATGACTATTGCAAAATAATGCAACAAGCGGATCATGTCATAAGTGAAAATAATATAATCGTATACTCGCCATCCTTGGCGACATTGTGTGTCGAGCCCAATACTCTATCGCGAACGAAACGAGCTTTCTTCGTGCGAGAATTAGGTGCATTTTGCAACGCACAACAAATCAAAGAAGTATGCATACTACATAATAACTACACCGCATGTATTATTGAGGAGCTAGCTCAAAAAATAAAAAAATGCATTATAGGGTCCGGACCCCGATTATGTATAATTAAAGGTGTCACAAGAGTTTCAAATAAAGATGACAAACGTGTCATATTAAACGATTATCATTTATTACCCACCAGCGGTCACGCAGGGATTCGAAGAACCCATACCATAAAGCGTTCCTACTACTGGCCCGGAATGGATAACGATATTATGGAATTCGTAAAAAAATGCGATAAATGCCAAAAACAGAAATTTCATAAAAACGTAAAATAACCACTATGCATTACTAGTACGGCAACAGCTTCGTTTGATAAGATCTTTTTAGATTTATGCGGACCACTAACTAAAGATATGAATGGATATTGCTATATACTTACGTTACAGTGCGAGCTCACGAAGTACGTAGAGGCATATCCACTTCTAAATAAAGAGACAGACACAGTCGCGAGAGCTTTAGTTGATAATTTTATATTGCGATATGGAATTCCGAGAGAAATCGGAACAGATAGGGGAACTGAATTCATCTCATCAACTATATGCAAAATATGTAATATTTTAGGTGTAAAACAATTGCAATCAACCGCTTACCACCATGAAAGCCTTGGTTCTTTAGAAAATTCACACAAAGCTCTGGGAGCATTTTTAAGGATACAAACAGACAACCAGGCTCATGAGTGGTCCGATTGGTTACAATATTGGTGTTTTTCTTATAATACGACTATGCATTCAGCAACTAAGTACACACCATATGAATTAGTATTCGGTAAGTTATGTAATATACCAAGTAAAATAATTAAGCAAGTAGAACCAATGTATAACTTTGAATCATATCCAATAGAATTTAAGTATAGATTACAAAAATCCCAACAGGATGCTAGAAATAATTTAATTAAGACAAAAATATCTAGAAAATTAGGTTACGATTTAAAAACTAATCCGATTAACTATAAGACAGGAGATTTGATAATAGTTAAAAGGGAAGATCGAAAAAAAATGGACCCAGTATATAAGGGACCATATACTGTTATTGAGGATCAAGGCACAAATGTAAAAATTATAGCCCTAGGAAAAGAACACATTGTGCATAAAAATAGAACAAAACCATACTACGCATAAATAAAACAACACACATAAAGGAAAAAAGCATATAATTTATATCTATAAGTAAAAAAAAAAAAAAAAATATAAATATATATATATTAACACAAGTACAAAAAAAAAATAGAACAACAAAAACAAAAAGGCCCCCAGGGGCGCCTCGAAGGCCGCCACGTAGTCGCCAATGTTACGCATGTCGCAGCATAGGAACGGCACGCCATAATGGTAGCCGAATGCTACGCACACCTCGTAGACGGACAACAGCGTGGAGTCCAAACTTAAACCTTGCGGCACCGACATGATTACAATAAACAAAAAAAAAGGAAGAAATTTCACAGACAACAACTCAACGGTACAGCGGAGAGAGTAATAAATAAATCATTACCCAGGACATCATGAGACATAAAGACAAATCCATGAAATCACATACCACTTACCATATATGGAACCACAATCTCTATATCCATTGTGTAGCGCTTGCATTAGCAAACGTACAAACATTTCGTCGGCATATAAACTTGAAGGGATCAGGGCACGTAACTAACAGTCCTTGCTTCGTAAGGGCTGCATTATTACGTCATCCTCACTGCCTGAAATTAAATAACACCGCCTGAAGCAACTGCTGCCTTGCGTACCGTAGCTCTGGGGTCGTCGCACATTAAATTAAATCTTCTAAAACCAAATAAAGTTAATCATTCAGACCAGTCCTATCCTGACTGACGTTGACGTCTGTCAGGGCGTAAAGACATGACAGGTCGCTGCGTTTCGTTTTCCGGATTTGCCGATTTCGGAGAATAGCGTTATTTATGGCTAGCGATTTTGAGATGGCTATTAATTTCGATAATTAGTATTTTCAGTTTAAATTAAGTAAAACAAGAATATAAATTAACACTTGGGTCGCGCCGGCGATATACAATAGTAATGTTGGTCCGAACGTCTGGTCGACCATAGACGAGTTTCCTTTTGCTAGAGGAGGGTGAGGTTAGGAAGAGGGACGGCGTGGCTTGTTTTAAAAGAGTTTTTTTTCCCTTGCCGACATCTTGAACGAGAGGATGTAAGTTTTGGAAAATAAGTGATTTGTGTTAGAGATACGGAGTGAAAGTGTTTCAAAACCTCTAGCGGGGGCGGGAGATAAACGTCCGCATCGCCGCAAGCGAAATCACGGTGCCTGGAGCCCACTCGCGGGACCTTCGCGATGTGTGACCGCCGGTGTATGGGAAGCCCCGGTCGGTATCACGCCAGGCTTTGAAAGCCGGGCTTTGGAGAGAGCACAGCGACGCCCGAGCGCCACCCGTGGCTCCGTAGGCCGTCGTAACAGACGGGCCGGGGGCGACGCGCGGTTCGCCGAGTCCTCGCCCATGCCAAGGAGTTTCTCTGGGTCGGCGCCCTAGGGCGTCCTCTACCCTACTTCGAACGCGGGACCGCCTCGGTCGCCACGACTCATGGCGATGCTCCGGACTCCTCATAGCGCGGCTATGACGTCGGCGTGTGCGCCGCGCGCATGCGTCCCTACGTTCTTCGGTGGCGTGAGTTTTGTTTGACTGAACTTTATAATCGTTCCAAGGCTAGCCCGCGAATCGCGTTCGTCGTAGTTTTAATCGGAGTTTAATTTTAATTTCACTAAGCGTGGGCCCACTTAACATAACCTAAAGTTTTAACAATAGAGCATGTTCCACTGCCACAGGCCATGTAATCATACATTTGAAGCAACAGACATTATAGCCTGATTCGACTATGATCTCTTGTTTAATTTTGCCAGCCAAACACTCCATTCTGCAGGTCAACAACGAACGGCTCTTGAAACAATAGCTCAGTCTTCTCCGAGAGTTATATCCGGCATTGTAAGTATTTCTGTAGCCGTTTACTAGTTATCTTTAATTTTGTAGCTACCATTTCTCCTATATACCACCACACCATTTATTTACGCTACAATTGTTAGTACTACAAAACAGATAAACAAGATCCCCAACCACACACCATGACACAATACACCAACCCACCATATACGGGACATGGCATGTAAACATTCTAAGTAGCAGTAAGATTTTGTAAGAAACCATATGTAAACCTTAGACCTAAGCAAATGTAACATATGTTAAGTCAAAAACATAGTATTCATTGTATTCTACTATTTTTTGACTCAAAAAAACGGAGAAGCTGTAGTGAGGGCACACGGCACAGCTGATGGAAAGTTTATACATATTTTCCATCAGTACTTAATCAAAACAAACTGTAACATAATACTTCGACCTCGGCATTCCCACCGACACATGCGTGGACTTTGTACTATTAACCTTGGTAGCAGTTTCCACTCATAGGAACACAAGGAAATGCACTAGTATATAAGACCTACATTTTCTCTGAATAAACACAGTTATTATCCGAGTCTCGACTTGTCATTACTACCTGGAAGTCCTAATACTTCACATTCATTCAAAATTTACTGCATCTCAGACGGCAAGCGAGTAAACCACACCCAAAATATCGTGCAGTGCATTACATTAGCTATCAACTGACTTTTATTGACGACCGCTTTAGCCTAGTTGGTAGTGACCCTGCCTACGAAGCAAGAGGTCCTGGGTTCGAATCCCGGTAAGGGCATTTATTTGTGTGATGAGCACGAATATTTGTTCCTGAGTCATGGATGTTTTCTATGTATTTAAGTATTTATTTATCTATATAAGTATATTTATCGTCGTCTAGTACCCATAGTACAAGCTTTGCTTAGTTTGGGACTAGGTCGATTTGTGTAAGATTGTCCGCAAATATTTTTTATTTTTTTTTTATTCTAGAGTGATACTCGACTGCATATAAGAGTAACAGAGGCTACCAAGTAGGAACATCAGCTTTCTACGAAAAAGTGCATTCATTCAAAATTTACTGCATCTAAGACGGCAAGCGAGTGAACCACACCCAATGTATCGTGCAGTGCATTACATTAGCTATCAACTGACATTTATTCTAGAGTGATACTCGACTGCATATAAGAGTAACAGAGGCTACCAAGTAGAAACATCAGCTTTCTACGAAAAAGTGCATTCATTCAAAATTTACTGCATCTTAGACGGCAAGCGAGTGAACCACACCCAATGTATCGTGCAGTGCGTTACATTAGCTATCAACTGACACTTATTCTAGAGTGATACTCGACTGCGTATAAGAGTAACAGAGGCTACCAAGTAGAAACATCAGCTTTCTACGAAAAAGTGCATTCATTCAAAATTTACTGCATCTTAGACGACGGCAAGCGAGTGAACCACCGCCAATGTATCGTGCAGTGCATTACATTAGCTATTAACTGACATTAATTCTAGGGTGATACTCGACTGCATATAAGAGTAACAGAGGCGACCAAGTAGAAACATCAGCTTTCTACGAAAAAGTGCATTCATTTATGATTTACTGCATCTTAGACGGCAAGCGCGTAAACCACACTCATTGTATCGTGCAGTGCATTACATAAACTATAAACTGACATTAATTCTAGAGTGATACTTGACTGCATATAAGAGTAACAGAGGCTACCAAGTAGAAACATCAGCTTTAGCAAAGCTTTTTAGCAAAGGTTCATAAAATGAGTTTTGATTTTGTCCAATATCGTTAAATTCAGTCTGATCCATAATTTGTACAGCACGTTTGTAGAATGGGCTATTCCTAAACATGGAAGTCTTGATTTTGTCATCTTTCGATACGGACGTAACTGTAGTCCCTATGTTAATAACGGATTCCGTTGATTGAGCATCAAGCTGACCAAGTAATATAATAATTTCTTGCGCGGTTGTTGAATCCGTTGAAACATATTTGCTGTGCAACAGGATGAATATATTTCGAATGAACTCATCGACCTGCTCTAACGAAGAAGCCATGACAAGATTGGCTAGTATATCTTTAAACATTTTTTTATCTGTCAATTTACTGATATCACTGTCCTTGCAGAAGTTTTTGACCAAATGAGCACAGCATAGGAAGAGCGGTGTTATTTCTTTGTCTTCATTGATTTTATTAGGCTGCGTTAACATGTTATAGACGCAGATTAGATAGTCCAACAGACTACATTCATTAAAAGCCTGGCAACTCGCATTGATGAGCACAAAGCTCATGTCTGTTACAACACCTATTATTTGCGGGCCAACTATTATTTTCGGCACAAAGCCGTTTGAAATCAATCAGCATTTTATATCCGGAGTTTGTGTCATGACAGGAAGTTATCATATCGTACAAGCTGAAAATCCTTCTGTTTGTAGGTATTTGTATGACCCCTGAGTAAAGGTAGACGCGTTTGCATTTAAGTACACCGAATTCACTACACACTGGTTTTTAACAACACTACCCGTGGCATCCAGATGTAGTAACGGTTCATTCTGTTTTTGGGATTTCAAAACTAACATTTGTTCTTTGCTGTGTATTTTAACTGTAAACGGAAATTAAACTTCTCGAACGTAATTATGGTGGTCTTGTTGAAATATAACCAGATCTATAACATCATTTTTAGATCGGTCATTGATACAGTGCTTCGGATTTTATTTTCCTTATGGTGTCATCGGATTTTACATTTTGCAAAGATTTGGTAGTATGTAACAAATCAGTGTTTAAATTCAAAAGGTCGTCTTTTTTGGCTGTTGAGGGTTTGATGTTATGTAATTTTCTTTTAGTTAATAGTCTGTCGACACCACGCACTTGCGCCGTTAATTGTATTAAGTGCGAGTAATTAATACTTTGACTGAGCACAGTAACTGTTTTGTCTTTTTTCAGTATTACTTTAAACTTTTTACATTTCTCGTGTTTACATTCACAGTTGATAACTATGTCGGAATTAGATTTGACGACGCATAGGTGTGATCAGCATTTACACTATCTTTATCCGAGGAATTCATGTCGGTGGGTAGGCGGGCGAGGAGACCAGGTTACGTAGAAATAAAAGGTGTTCCGAATAGCTCAATTATGGTGTAATCGAACTACAGATAAATCAGATTATGATACAAGCAATTGGCGCAGATTACAATGGATTATGATTATAAAGACGTTCCACCGCAACACGTGAGGCGCGCGCGCAACATGGCGACCGCTGTCTGTCAGTGCCCAATCGATAATGGCCGCCACCCCAGCGCCCGGTGTTACGTCATTTGACATTTCGTTCAGAAATCGAATAAGCGACACTAGCGCCATCAAGCCGATTCTCTTGATGCGCCGTCACGGCCAATCCTGATAGTCGCACGACCTCGTGCGATTAGTCACCATGGTGTGGATCACCTGAAAGAAACGATACCACTTTAATGCTTACTCGCTCGACCATTCCTGACAGATACAGTAAGTATACGCTTAGACCATCATTACTGTCATAAAGGGTGTGCAAATCCAGTTCGGAATGAATGAGCATTCATTAAAACTCAGAAAAGGAGCTGTACCGACCAGCCTGCCTTTACTTACATCAAGGACCGGGCGTGCTGAAGCCCCTTTGACCAACTCTCATCAAGTTACGGCGTGAACCGGGCGTCCTAGGCCCCTTCGAACAGCCTACCTCCGACTGCGGCGTAGACCGGGCATGCTAGGCCCTTTCGACTAGCCACCTATATCATAAAGCGTGGACCGGGCGCATGCGGCCCTTTCGACCAGCTTTGACGCGCAAGTTACACATGACGCGGACCAGGCACATGAAGCCTCTTCGACCGGCCATTACTAAGCCACGGGAGGCACTGAACCGCCTGGCTTCCACCTACGACTACGTCTTTAACCTAGACTTGTAGGTAATAAAAACTGTATCTATTCCGCCTTAGTCAAACGCGCGTGCGTTTTCACAAAGATTCGTTTCCATGTAGGTAGAGAACTGAAGGCCATCACTGGTGATCTCGACAGTAATACCTAGTTCAAGGACATCTCTACCTATTATAATTGCTTCCGAAATCGCGTTATCAGGCACTACATGAAACAGAAGAGGCAGAGAAATATCTTGTATTACTACTGTACTACTGATTTGTTCCGTGCACCTAACATTATCTCCTCCTATTCCCACTAAGCTAACCGATTCATTGTACTTTGTGCCAGGTATATTGTCAGTAAAACTACGTTTGATCAATGAGCAGGCAGAACCACTGTCAAAAAGGAACATGATAACCTCACCAGATGACGTCGACAGAGTACCTCTCGCTGACCGCCGCTCGCAGATGTGGACGTCCCTGCGCGTGGTCGGCTCATGAGCTGGCTTGTTTGTCCCGTCGGGGCAGCTAGCACTGAAGTGTCCCGGTTTCCCGCAAGTGAAGCAGATCTTCTCTTTTTCTTTGTCCGCTGGTTTTGCAATCGTTTTCGGTCTCAAGGTGTCACGACGCTTACGGCAGTCTTCAATTTTATGTCCACGATTGCCACAAACGTGACAAGTCCCTGTAAAGCGCGTGTCTGTCACATTAGTCAAACGAGATCTTTTGGTATTCGTCTCGTTGGTTTCGTGGTCATCGTGGCGTCTCTTCAATGATATGCCACCAAGAATCCTGCAAAGCTGAGCTCTTGTTGATAGTACGTGCGAGTTTAATTCTCTGCGTATTAATGTGTCTCTCTGAGACAGCACTGAAATGGCGAAACCTGTTATGACTGCTTCATTCATTTCTACATTTGGTATCCGTTCAATTAGGTTCCACAGACGTGCAGCAGCTTCCGAAGCGGTTTCTTTATTGCTTATTTGAAACTTGAGGATATCGTCAAAGCAATCCTGCATTAGCATTTGACGGCTGAATTTGGCAAGCAAAGTTTCCTTTATGTAGGGCCATGTTAAGTCAGTGACCTTATGCGAAGTGAGGCATTTAGCAGCGCGCCTCTTCAAAGCATTCGTTAAAGCAAGCAGTAGCTCAGGCCCGTCAAGATTTCGGCTGTTCACTATAATTTCGGTTACATTGCACCAACCTTGTACGTCTGCGTCAGCTTCATCAGAGTCAAATTTGACCAGATTTACTTGGGCAAAGGGCTGGAGAGGTATTTTGAGTTGCCGCAAGCAAACGAGAGAAAAGTGCCTCCATGTTACCAAAAAAATGTGCACTTCCGTTGTCCGTCCTAGAGGGGCCGCCGGTGTCTTTACTGGTCTCCTGATTTTCTGGCCCTCGGCATCCCACTTCTGATGACGACGCATAGGTGTGATCAGCATTTACACTATCTTTATCCGAGGAATTCATGTCGGTGGGTAGGCGGGCGAGGAGACCAGGTTACGTAGAAATAAAAGGTGTTCCGAATAGCTCAATTATGGTGTAATCGAACTACAGATAAATCAGATTATGATGCAAGCAATTGGCGCAGATTACAATGGATTATGATTATAAAGACGTTCCACCGCAACACGTGAGGCGCGAGCGCAACATGGCGACCGCTGTCTGTCAGTGCCCAATCGATAATGGCCGCCACCCCAGCGCCCGGTGTTACGTCATTTGACATTTCGTTCAGAAATCGAATAAGCGACACTAGCGCCATCAAGCCGATTCTCTTGATGCGCCGTCAGATTTGTATTTTACGTAATTTACAACGAAAATGCACGTGTTGTTTACTTTTTTATTAATGTATTTTTTTATTATATAATGTATAATGTGTTGTTCTGGACAGGAACGATGAAATAAAAACTAAATTGCGTTGCTCTGTAAAGAGGAAACATGTTTATTAATTACGAGTTTGTAACTACAAATAGTCTACAATTTATCTTAAACTATGCTAAGTACAATTCTTACCTGTAAAGAGAAACAACATTTGAAGCTATTATTTCTCCAATTCTATACAATTTAATTATAACCTGAACTTTCGTTAGCTTGCAATTTCCAATAAAACAAGTGACCGCCCAACTGTCACTGTCAATGTTCGGCACAGATTAGAGCGAGCGGTCCAAACGGCATCTTTAAACTATTGCGCTGCACATTGAAATGAAGTGTGATGACACTAGCTTCATTTTACATCTCCCCCCCCACCATTTTTTTTTTTTTTTTTTTTTCATGTTTCTTTTAGTACCGGAATTAGTTTGGTTATGTGAAACAGATTTGATTCCGTTTTTTTATGTCCGGTGTTTATCTTATAAATTGAATCTGATATTTTTTCTATAACTTTATATCGTCGCTGCGCTTGTAAAATCCGACATGTAAAAAAACCTAACTTTTCAGGAGACACAAAAAACATGTTTGTTTTGTAACCAGGGTCAAAACTTTAGAATTAAGTATGCCGAAAATTCAATTTATGACTGAGGCGTTGTATAATATGATGTTTAAAAAAAAATACTCATGTTTCTAGGAGATACAATTATTTTTTTGTATTTTTGGCACATGGCGGTTTTTAAATGTGTCATTTTAACCCTCTATGTAATTTTGTGACACTAACCGGATTATTGCTCCTGTGATATACTTTTACAAACAGTCTCATATAGCACAAATCGGATTATATTACGCATGGAAATGAATGAAAAAGTTGGTGTTTTGTGTAAATATGTTTATTTACGCATAAAAAGTGTGCGTTTTTGACAATAATAGAAATATTTCTTATGAACTACGGTGATTCAATTTAAAACTGTGAATTTAACAATGGTTGCATAATTTTTTTTTTGTTTGGTATCAATTAGATTTTAGTTAGTTTGAATACTACCGACTGAAACCGATCGATGTTATTATTTTAAAATCTCAAATATTTTACTGATTTACAACTTACTAGCGTTAATTAATGATAATGATTGTAAAACTTACATTTTAGGCTTAAACTTACATTAAACAGATTTTACTGTTCTTTCACTAAATAGCACGTATTAACTTCCTTTAATTGTATGACGATAAGTAAATAAAAAAATCGAATGATTTGACGGTAATTAATTGTAAACTTCAATTATACGGGTACCACCTACTTGTCGTAAAATCCGCTAAGTGCCAGTGCAAGGCGCAAAATTTAATCACAGGTTTATTAGGCACAAGAAGCGCTATGTGGCGATGTAACACATAGCGCATTTTGAAGGGCATTTTCATACTTATTTCACATAGCTGATTTTTATTTTTCGGGAAGCAGTTACAATTTTGATAAATTGATTATAGAGGAAGATGTGCCTTCGGAAGTAGTTCAAAATTATGCCAAAAACCGAGTTTCAAAAATAAGCACATGTCGGATTTTACAAGCGCAGCGACGATATGGTACTATCTTTAATTCATCTATTTTTTTTCTGTTTAATCGATTTCCATTCTCAACAAATACTGTATCTCCTACTATTATTTGGCAATGTTTTCTGTTTTTATCAAATTGTTTTTTGTTATAATTATGTGACTTTAGTGTGTTTTCCACTGCAATTTTCCTATCTTGCGATAAATCATTAAATGTTATTTTTGGTTTTATTTCCTCCGGTAGAATATTATCACTTATACCTTCTTCTTTTTTGTACGCCAATGTTACCGGAGCAGCAAAAGGACTGTAAGACTGTTCAATTAAATTCCTTTGTAACAGCTCTGATACCTGTTGCTCTATTTCCTTCCTATCTTCTATAGTGCACCTATATGGCCTCTTACTACAATATTTATCCATTATTAAATATATCTGTGCTTCGTAGTCCTTCACCGTCCCTACATCATATTTGTCTTTTGCAAATAGCGAACTATATTTGGAAATTTATGTATTTATCTCTGCCTGTTGCTGATGATTTAGGTGATTTACGGAACTGTCAAAATTTTCCACATCGATATTCTCATTAAAGTTTATTTAATATTCATTTTTCTCTTGGATTTTTGTGTTATCAGAAACTCCTAGGTTTTTAGGCACACAATTTTCGCTTCATCTACCTTATTCTTTGGATGAGAAATTATTTCTTCATTTTCATTCTCTTTAAGCTTTTTTGTGATGTTTTTCTTTTTCAATATTCTGTGAAATTTCTAATCTATCGTTTTGAACAAGATGAAATTGTTCTATGCAATCCAATCCGATTAAAAATTCGTAGTCAAAATTTTCGTTTATATCATTTATAATCTCTTTCAATATTTAATTTTTTTAATTTTAAAGTTACCATTCCTAAAGTCGATTTTACGCCATTAATTGTTTTTAACCCTGTTGTTTTAATATTAGGTTTTACTAGATTATTTTTCAAGGACAAGAATCTCGAACTTATCAAAGAAACATTTGATCCTGAATCGTAAACACCTGAAACCTCTAGGGTATCATTTATTAACAATTTAAGCTTAATTAATGGCGGAATCACTAGTTTTTTTGGTCTAAATCGTTTAATTCGGTTTCTAGCTGAGAATTATTAACCGTCCTTATTTGATCCCGCCTTTGCCTATCAGTATTTTTGTTTTTGAACCAACATAAAGATTCAGGATGATAGCGGTTGCCCTTATTTTCTTTTTCACAGATTCTGCATGGCCAGTCTTCTCCAATCTTTTCCTTACTCTTGTTATCAAATACAAGTGTCCTCTTCTCCCATATTTTCTTTTCCACCATATGTTCTAAACCTCTAACACTGTTAAATAAATCTTCAGTGTCCTTTAAGGCATTCCGGTCAATTCTATCGACCATAAAATTTGGCAGCCCCGTAGCAATAAGATCAATCAAAGTACTAGCTTCATTTTACATATGGATACACGAACACGTCCATTTTTTATTCATTTGTAAAAAGTTTGTCCCATATATCTTTTTTTAACGAAAAGCTGCCTTCTAGAACAGTACATTTTAGCATTGAGTCCCTGGGGTGTTTTTTGAGTATTTTGGCAGAATTGTTATGTTTCGTCCTGGACTAGATATATTCAATATTTCCTTAGAAACCTTCGGTACGTCCGGGGAAACGTCACATTCTACTCGAACGGGTTCGTATGAGGGACTCGCAGATATAAGAATTTCCGCAGAACCTGATTGCCGTTTTTCCTTTCTTATTGTGGCGTCAGGCAGTGGTGAAACATTGCTGGATGTTTCCAAGGGCTCAGGCACAAGTTTTTCCGTGGTAAATGATTGTCGTTTTTTCTCTGAGATTGTGGCGTTCGGAAATGATGGAACATTGCCGGATGTTTCCGAGAGCTCATGCACTTGTTCTTCTGTGGTAACTGATTGTCTTTTTTTCCCTGTGATTGTGACTTCGGGCAATGATGAAAGATTGCTAGATATTTCCGGGCCCCCAAAATCAGGGCTGATATAACCAGATATGGATAAAACGTTATAATTTACCGCCAACTCTGAGCAAGATCTCTCAGATGGCAGCTGGCTGGGTGCACCCGATTTGTATAAAGATAGCCAATACTTGTATATATACATCCTGTTACGTAATGTGTTTTTCTTTTTTAATTTTTTGCACAGTTGCTCGTAGAGTTGGTTTGATTGACGATATGAAGTCGGTAGTCGGAAGTTCTATTAAATATATTTTTATTTTCTCATTTGTTTCATAGCAGGAGAAGTCATTAATTCTTCGTGTTTTTAGATTTTTTTTTATATTGCTTGTGTATGTATATTTTTTGTGTCTTAAAGCCTTAGCAATTTCTTTAATTTTAATTTCGTTATCGTTAACATTTTCGATAATAACTTTTAAAGTTTCTTTAGTATTCATTTTTTTAAACAATTAACACATTGAGTGCCAGGAACCCGCTAGGTGGGCCCTCTGTTCGTAGTCGCATTCCTGTACTAAGCGGAAAAACGCTGGGATCGGCTACGATCGTAGCGTGTAGCGAATGGTGGCACGGAAAGTGTTAAAAAAACAATTGAGCTGAGGTACGACACTGCGTAGTAAGTACTGTCAACTGCTGAAGCACAAAAACCATTTACGCAAACGATACAATTGATGGCATGACAGCGCAACTGAGTGGCGACAGTGACAGGACAGTTAGCGAATGAAGCCGGCGCGCGGCCAGCTAATAAAATTACGCACACAGATATGGCGCTCTAAGCTCTGATTGGCCGCACTCCGCTGCAGTATGGATACGTATGCTATTCGCCGACAGAGCGCGCCATCGCATGACAAGATATATTATTGAATTAACTGTTTTATTGAGTATATATATAGTTCCGAGGTTTTTGCGCACGCGCACACACAATGCCGTAACAATCGTGTGGTTACACGTGTGTGCGTGAGCTACCTTTGTTGCATAGTTCCACTACTCGCCGGTAGAGTGCACTATCGCGAGAAAACGGATAATGAAATATTTAGCTAAATACTTAACAGTTGATGCATATTTCTGTCAAACAAAGTGGCAACTATCCATATCTGCGCTTTCCAGCATTAATAGCGTTGCTGTGTTGTATGTGTGCGTGAACACCGGTACTTGGCGGTGTGGTGGCCACGCACACATAATAGAAATACACCTGGGAACGCATAATTTTGCTATTTACCAGCAGAGGGCCATCGCATTTTAATAGAACAGTATGTAACTAACTAATTTTACAGTTGATATCTTCTATACATAGTGTATAATAAACGCGTAAGGAGAAAAAATGTACATTGAAGATATTTTAGAAAAACTAATTCAGGGGGTCTTAGAAACGTTGAATACATTTCATTGATTTTTGGAATTGTTGTTTGATACCTTCCCAATATTTTTGCACACACGCCGTGTAGGTTTCCCAGCACGGCTAGCACGCGACGGCGCGCGAGCTCTCTCACTTATACTCCAGGCATTATACGGTCCGCTAGTATGGCGAAATGGAAATAATTTATAATAGCTTTTGTTTTCTGCGTAACAGATACATTATAATTGTAGTAATAACGACGAGACTAAATCCGACAAAATATTAGTGATTTAGATATTTTAATAAATAATTGAAAATTCAAATTCCTGTAAAATCGGTAAAAAGAAATAACTAATTTATTTTTTTTGTTTTTTGATAAATTAATATTTCCTTTATAACTTTGATGATAAATCAGGCAAAAAATATTTCCGAATATTACATTTTTATTCAGTTAGTCCCCAACATTTTTTTCATTTACCATATTTCCGTCTAAAAATAATAATTGGCTATAGGTTCCTACATTCCTTGTTGAATGTAGTGGACACAAATATTAGAAAGCAATCGCACACTTAACAACAACGGAGGGTGGATTTTAGGGGTAAATGCTGTTAAACAATTTAAAAAAATGCAAATTGATCAGTTAGTTTTGGGATTTTCATTATAAGCACTATTTCATTGAATAATGTACGAATCGCCTTATAAAATACGTTGCAAGTAATGTTATTACAAACACCTGTTAAAGAAGCTTTAAAAATGCCGCGCGCGAGCCGCAGAGCTAACGTGATTGGCCGATTGCCTGCAGCGCAGCGGGGCAAACCGCTGGCCGCCCGCTCGCCGCATAGGTACTACATACTAGCTAGGTACCGCACGAATTGCAGCGATTCGCGACACGATCTATCTAACGCGTCTAAGATCTATTATTAGTTGTTGCTAGTAGTTAATTTTTGATATACTCGTGAAACGAATGATGAAAATATTTATTTTTATTTATTTATCAATGAGTGACACTGACGAGTGTGGGATGAAGATACCTATGCAATTTAACTTGCACTAAAGAACAAACTTATCGTACAAGAGGCGGACTTAATGCCGTAAGCATTTTCTACCAGTCAACATTTGCGCAAAGCAGACAGATTGTGGGCGTGTAGTAATTGTAATAGAGCAAAATTTGTTAAAATACTAAACCAAAGAGATTTATACCCTTACCTATTATTTGATTTTTATTATGCCCAATATTACATGTTTGATAATATACAGGGCGAAAAAAATCTATGAACTCTGAATTAATCTTAGCTTAACCTCGCCGTCCATTTCTTATTCAAAATCCACAGTCATGCATGCATTCGCTCTCTCTTTTACACGCGTACATTCTTCTGATCATTCTTGCTCTGTCACTCGTTCAACCTTACGTTCCATTCCACTCATCCTACATAAATTTTTGTTCTCTGTCCGTTGCTCAGGATTTTAGTCTTACCAAGATTAATTTCGAGTCCGATTTGCTTACTGTTTATTTGTAGTTTTTGTATCATTGTTTGTAGTTCTTCGGGTTTATTAGAAAATATAGCAATGTCGTCAGCAAAGCATAGATATTAAGGCCTTACCCGTCGATATAGCTGTCTGCTAGAAGTACCTTAGAATTATGTTGATCATCAGTAGTAAGTTAGTAAGTATGACAGTGACAAAACTAAGGTACTTATACGGACAATAGTTCTTAGAATAAAAGTTCAAATTTAATTTTATGTCAGCCATATTATGCCCTATATGTTACTGAACATTCAGGGTTCTGGCTTTAGCCAGCACAAAATCACAGAATGTTAAAAATGAATGGCTTCGAGAAAAGGATGGTACGGCCGTGCCTAGAGATGGGTAGTGGGTTAAAACCTACGGGTAAATACCGGGTATGTACCCGGTGTTAACCCAACCTACCCATATTTACCCATTTCATCCCAAAAAGGTGGGTATAAAAGTATAAACGTCTTGTGAAGCGTTTTTGCAAATTATAATGAAACTTTTTAAGTCATAGTATGTGTAAACGTGAACATTGTTCTCATTGAGATTTTCTTACTTGGTTACTTGCTAAATATGCAAACAATACCTTTGCTGTGTTTTCTTTGCCTTTGTTCACATGTAAGGTTCAAACTCTTACTAATAGTCCAGTCTATCACCTCCTTAAGATCCTACATCGTTATCCCGAATACCCTGTATATATATTAGAGAACAATTTTACACAAATCCAACTAGTCCCATAGTAAGGTCATTAAAGATTGTGTTATGGGACTGCTAGACGACGATGTATTTCATAGATATAATCTAAAAACACAGAAATCCTTTATTAAATTTGCCGCTCATTTATAGGCTCATCTTTCAATAAGAATAAAAAAAAAATATCATGTAAAGTATGCATCATAATGAATATCCATCCATCTTCCTCGCGGCGTTCTCTCACAACGGACGCGTCGCATACTTCCACAAATCGCTCGTAAAATAAATAAATTTCATAAATTCTGACCCGCCGGTAATTCGTTCGTATGCCTATGAGTGTAAAGTTCATTATATAAGTCATCAGTGAAACACTTACGTCGTTATCGTGCGTGCATCTTATCTACTGTGGCATTGTTAATCACCTGGAGCCGCATCGACCTCAAGCAAGAAGCGAATCTCGTGCCCGTGAACATGGTCGATAATCCTAAGTGCAACACGGAAATATTCAGTGCAGGTACTCTCGCACGTAACACAGGCTCGCAGCCGGATTTAGACAAATTAAAGGATACCTACGTCAGCGATCTTCAAATCACAATGCGAAAACGCAAACAGCCTGATTTCGAAAGTGACATCAAAAATGACATCTTGGAATTTCGCAAGGACATGAAAGACTTGATGGATATCTGCAAATCACAAAAGGATGATATCTCGGGTATAAAGTCGGATGTCTCTAATATCAAGGACCAGCTCTCTAGCCTGCGGGCGACGACAGAAAACCTGGTTATCGAACACAACCTACTAAAGGGCGATATCTCGGAGGTCAAGGATTCTCTCAACTTTCATTCCCACCGGCAGGATGTCT